>JAODAL010002711.1:0-189600 GCA_025379985.1 Phyllomedusa bahiana
AAGTATGCAGTTTTATGGGGACTTGTGTGTTTTGTGGGGGGGATTGAATTTTGGTGGTGTAATTTAAGTTTACAAATAAATTGCTGCTGAATTTTTTTACTTTTTTGTTTTTTTTTTTTATTTTTTTTACACCATTCACTTTTCACACTAATTAACCTGTTAGATTAATTCTAAGTTGTGAAGATACCTAATATGTGTAGGGTTTTTTTTTGTTTGTTTTTTGTGTGTAATGTATGCATAACTTTTTATCAAATATTTATTTTTATTTATAATTTTTTTTTATTTTTTTCTATTTTTTTTATGTTTTTACTTTTCTTATTCCATGAAGCGATAACGATTGCAAATTTTTTTACACTTAGTAATGTATTAGCATATGCATATATTCAAATAAACAAAATCTCTAGAATGTTAGCAACAAAGCCAAAATCAATAACAAAGTAAGTATTTTTAAAAGGGGAACCTGTTCGCTTGTTCCTGCTGCCAAGAGGAATGAGTCTCAGCAGCTTCTCTCTGCCTCAAATGGGCAAAATAAACAGCTTTCTCCCATGTTTGCCTATAGGGAGGGAGCTGTCCGTTTAGCTGAGGAGGCAGGGAGAAGCTGCACATTGGACAGGTGCCCTTTAAACTGTGTCTATTATTCTGCTTTAAAAGCTTTTTTTCAAGATTGTTAAAAACATCCCTACCACCTTTAAAGGTACTAAAATAGCAAGTCAACCCATACTTACCTCTTGCATCACCACCTTTTTCAACGCTGCCAGAGCTCCTGTTTTCCCCGTCACTGATGATGTCATTTTGAAGTCATTGTGAATAAGATGTCATGTTCATGGATCACATAAATGCTGAAACCCAATCTCTGGCCTCAGCATGTAAAGTATGCAACTACAGAAGTCAGTTATTCATTGCAGCATTTTGTAATCCATTAAATGAAGTCATCAGTGAGGGACCAGGGGGAGGCACTGGAGCTCTGGCAGCGCTGGAATGGTGGTGATAGCAGAAATGGATACAAGTAAATCTTCAATTTTAGCACAGTCTGAGGTTGTGAAGAGGTTTCTAAAAATCTATGAAAATACATTTAAAGGGGTTTTACCATGAAGGCATTTCATGAACGGTTTATCCTGCTTCAGCTTTCAGTGTGTTCAAAAGGGTGTGTGTATGATTTGTTTGAACTGCATAACATGTGGCCCAGCATGCTTGATATCACCATGCCTTTCCCCACAGTGTGATAACTCTAGTTAAATAAATGTCTATTTATGTAAAGAACTATGAATAGCTAAAATGTAGCTGAGTGATTAGTAGTATTGAGCGATTACGTTGGCTATCGACATCGGGCGATAGTCGATAGTCGGCCACCATCGATAAGGTTTTTCGATAGTGAGCAGTCGGGTTTTGAGCGATGACCATAAAGTCTATGGGAGAGCAACAACACCTTCATTCTTACACCCAAACAGGGCTGGAGAAGCTGGAATTAACAGCCACAACAGTCAAATGGATACGTCCTACATCTTTGGCACAACACTTAGGCTATAAAAGCCACAGAAAAAAAGTCACACACCATTCATTATCCCTGTCTTGTACCACAGCATGACCCTTAAACCTGCATCACCCACAAATTAAAAAGTGCCAGAAGGCAGTATTATTTGAACCATCATTTTACTTAAACGGGACATTGAATATCCCTGTCCTGGAACCACATGACCCCCAAACCTGCATGACCTCCACTTTAAAAGTCCCGGAAAAAGGAGTCTTTAAACCATTTTTTTTTATTTTTCACTGGACATTGACTACCCCTTTCCCCGGGGCCACAGCATACCCCCAAACCTGCATGACCCCAGATTAAAAAAATGCTGGAAAAAGGAGTCTTTCAACCAATTTTTTGTTTCACTGACTTGACTATCCTGTCCTGGCCACAGCAGAGCCCAAACCTGCATGACCCCAATTTAAAAATCCCGGGATAAAGGATCTTTAAACCCCACCTTTTTTAGTTTCACTGGACATTGACTAAAAACTGTCCTGGACCGCATAACCATTAAACCTTCGGACCCCCAGTTTAAAAAGCCCCGGAAATAAGTTTCTTTAAACCACCATTTTTAGTTGCTGGGACATTGACTAGACTTCCTGGACGCATAGGGCCATTAAACCTGCCCTGCCCCCCCAGATAAAAATCCCGGGAAAAAGAGTCTTTAAACCACCATTTAAAGTTAACTGGACATTGACTAACCTGTCCTGTGCCACAGCATGCCCCCAGGGGGGAGTTACAGTGGGTGCGGTGAGACCCCGGGCTGGCGTCCGTCATCTTTTAACACGCAGGTTAAAATGCCCTGATACGTAGCAACGAAAACTGTCGTGCGAAGAGAGTGGGGAAGGGGAAGTGTGAGAACTCCCAGCCTTCTCATACACAGTCAAGACCTGGGGAGCCTTGCCCCTCCCCATGAGTGCGGGCCAATTGACTTCACTTTGGAAAACTTGGGGTTTCGCTCCTGTTCCCCCCAGGGCCCTTTTTTTTGGGGTTCTTTTTTTCATTTTACCAACGTGCTTGGGGGGAAATTGTCCCTGTACTTTGTTCTCTGGCCGTGCTCCATAAATCCATGTCCTCTGAAAAACCTAAATCTGGTCAAGTTTTTCCCGTCCCCCCTGACAATTAAGGAATTTTTTACCCGTATTTTGTACATGCAAGTTTTTAGTAGTTTAATTTTTGAAAACACATTTTTTTAAAAAAGGATGGGAAACCCACCATGTCTTTGTTTTTCTTTTTTTAATTGTATTAAATGGGTTTCTCAATACAGGATTTATACATTTAAAGATCTTGCAAAAAAAAAGTCATTTTGCAAAATTCTCCCTTTAAAAGTGCCCCACCAATTTCCCGTTTCTGACACACCATCACCCTTGAGCCACTCTTGACAATTGTGAAAACAAATGTCTGTTAGAAAAAACATTTTTTTAAAAGGGCCTGTAAAATTTCTGCATTTCAAAGCACATGACCCAAAAAAAAATAAAAATGATTTTTCCCGCCACGTTAAAAATTGTGAGGAGAAATGCCACTTTAAAACCACATTTTTTGTTCAAAGGACCATGATTTTTGCTTATCTCACAGCTACATGAACCCAAAAAATTATGACTTCAGCCCCTATTAAAATTTTGAGGGGGAAAATGCCCCCCTTAAAAAGCCACATTTTTGTTTTCCCAAAAGGGCCATGATTATGCGTATCTCACAGCTACAAAACCCCAAAAAAAATTATAAAAAATGACTTCTCAGCCACTATTAAAAATTGGAGGGAGAAATGCCACTTAAAAGCCCCATTTCTGTTCCAAAGGACCATAATTATAGCTGTACTCACACAAAAGACCTCAAAACCCTTGACAATGCGAAAAATCTAAAATAAAGTGATAAATGCAATACGGGGGTTTCATGAAACCTGCTGTCTTTTTACAGTCTCCTCACGCAAAACCACAAAATGAAATGTTGGGAAAAGAGAATAAAAATTGCAATAAGAAATGTCATTTAAAAAAAAAAATGTTTTCAAAGCCATTTCTGTTTTGAAGGGGAATGTGAAGTAACCGCAACAAAACGGGACCTCGGAAATTTGGGGGCCACAACTCACAGAACCATCCTGATTCACTTGTGAAAGTCAAACGATCCACATTATCTGGGGAAACCGGGATGCTTTTTCTGTAAACTCACCCGGGCTGTGCAAAGGGGCCGCTCAGAATGACCGGGCCTGGGCGGACAACACCTCTAGGGGTTTGATGAGCCAGCCGGCCATCTCCTTTTTTGGATCCCCAAAGTCTTTTGGGGTCCAGAACACATACAAAAACAGGGTGTTGAACCAAAGTCGTGCACCAGATCTTAACGATCTCTGTGTGTTGGATGTGTGCCCTGCATTGCATCTTTGGGGAGGGGGAAAACAAAAGATTGCCAGAGGTCACCCATTAGCCTTCTCCCACCTTGCCTGCGCGCCGCTACGCCTACTTGGCACCTACGCGTCACTCGCTGATGTTGCCACCGTGACTTTTTGGGGAACGTGAAGCAACACAAAAGATTCCCCATTGATCAATCACAAGGTCTCCATTTCCCTGCTTTTACCTCTTTTTGGGGTGGTGAAGGGAAAAAGTGCTGGTTTTTTTGTACGGGTCCAGGAGGGGGCCACCCAGTAACTGTTGTTCATTTTTGATGGTCTTAATGCGGGGTCATTTTGGGAGGAAATGGAGCATCCGGGCACCATTTAGAGAGGGAGCCTTATTTCCCACCTCTGGGCGGGGGGGCACTAGCAAACTGATCTTCCCATCTTCCTCCTCCGCCCAAATTCGCGCCAACCTCTTCCAAGGGCAGGGACTCGGTAACATGGGTTTCTAGAATACCTCCCCTCCCCTCCCCCCTCCGCTCCTCCCACGTTTAAACCACCCTGACTTGCCTGGATGATGCCCCTGAGAGCTGATGCGCCACCTTGCACTACTCTGGACCCCGAACCACTGCCTAAAAAGACCAAAGAAATTTGAAACTTTTGGGGCCCTTTGGGGTTGGCCGGAGAAAAAGCTCCGGCCGCATCGTGTCCTCTCCCCCTCCGTGCTGGGGGGCCCTTTTTTTCAGATGTCCAACGATCGTTCCAGAACTAAGATCACCACAAGGCTCATGCGACAAGGAAAGCCCGCACTGACCTTTTTTGGTGGCTTCTTCAAAACGGAAAGGGAGGGTGCAACCTTTCACCTTCTCCACCTCGGTGGCCAACACCCCGGGGTCCGCACCGCGCTTTCAGGCCATGTGTCACTTCGAACGCGAATGGCATTGCGCGCCCCACAATCGCGGGAATGGGGGGGGGAAATTTCCCACGTGTTGCCACATAAACAATAGAGGGTTTGACGGGGAGCCGAGCTGACGCTCAACCAGCCAGGGGGGACGAAGCAGGGTGCGAACGGCGGAAGTGCAACTTAGACTTCGAGCCTTCCTCACAGGCATCCAACCCGGTACTTTTTAAAATTTTCTGCCCCAAAAGGTTTCATGACATTCCCGGGCAAGGGATGTCTCCATCTACCGATTTTAAGGGTGGCCAGCAGATTTCGCCCGTTATCGCACCCCACCTTGCTTCACCCAGCCAGCGCTGGGTCCGTTGCAGAGAGGCGCCCCACAGCTCCTGACCTTTGGGGACTTCTCCAAACAGTTTAATTTCAACACCCGGGCCCCTCGGGGCACTGATCCCCCAAAGGGACCTTGGGGGGAAAGAACCCGCACCACCCTGGGGTTTTTTAAGAGCGTGCGCCGAGCCGAGAGCCACCGTCACCCCCAGGACATCCACCCAGCTCACCCAGGAGCTGTCACAGAAATAGGGGCCTTGGCCGGTTTACTAGTCCACGGGGGTGGTCAGAGGGACTTTTTCCGGACACAGAGCAGACAACCCCTGAAATTTTAGATGACATGTGCGGCCGGGGCAGGACGGCTTTTCTGGAAAGAAAGCCTCCCTCGCATCGGGATTTGGGGGCGGGAAAGGGGCATCGTGCCACCAGACGGAAAGGCAACATTTCCAAAGGCCAAAACCGGGCAATGCCGACATTCAGGCTTTTGGCTTTGGGAAAATTTTTTGGGTTAAAGTGTTTTTTTTATGCCCCAAACCTGGAAGACAGAAGGCGGCTGCTAGCTGGCCCTTACGGCGTGCAGGTCGTCAAACTGGAAAGGAAAGGGGTAATGGGCTCGGTGGCGGGTGGTACTCGGGCGCGGTGGAGGCTGAAGGGGGGATCCCGATCAGACCTGAGAGACAGGGGCACGGGGAAACCCTTGGGGGTGCAGAGGAGGCGGAAAAAGGGGTGTCACATGGTTGGAGGCCCGGCGTCGGCCCCTGGCCTTTTTGGCCAAGTGTTCCCCTTTTTTCAACTCATGCATTCCGCATTTGACTAGACATTTGGTGGTGTTAACCCCAAGGTTCTTGCCTCTACTTAGCTTTAGGCAAAGCGCAATGCACCTGGTGAATACGGGCTTCTCAAAGAAGGCCCAGCTTAGAGGCCTGGCCCTTTTTTTGAGGGCGATAACGAGGGGGGGGTTTGCCTACGGGGCGGGTTGAATCAATCAGGGGACTTCTGCGCCCGCCCCTCCCTTTTTGAGGGGGAACCCGTACTGACACAAACCCCACGTCTTCCTCCTCGTCCAGTAGAACGCTCGCAAGCAAATTTTGCTAAAAAACCACTTGGATCCGAATGTCCGTCATCATCATCATCAACACAGGGACTTGTCGTCCTGACATTCTGCATCCGGAGCGGGGCTACAAGCAAGAGGGGCTGCAAGGCGTGCCGCCGCCCGGGGGAAATTTTTCCGATTGACCCCTTCCTCTCCCCCTGATGGCATCATAACTGGCGTCAAGCAGGAAAATCCCCTTTGGCCTCTTTTTCTTTAACATGCCTTCTGACCCCAACCGCATTTTTTCATCAAAAGATCTTCAGAAAATGGGTTATCCCCCAGTGGTGGGGGACACATTGACATTGGGGGTGCTTCTGTTGACGGATGCTGTTTACTATACGACATTTGTGGCCGTGACGGGAGACAGGGGGTAAGACTGCTGGGTGCAGTTTCTAACCACTGAAGGACAGATTTGGGGCATTGTTCGTTACTGAGATTTACAGGGCCCTGACCCACATGACAGACCTGACGGCCCCGCAACTGAGATCCGCTGGCATTGGGGGTTGTCGCCAGCACTGGAAGGGGCACCTTCTTCTACCCCACCTCCCTGCCTACCCCCCTCTTTGCTCGTTACCACTTTAAATTTTGCTCCATGTTCAGAAATATACAAATTTAGAAGGGATAAAAAAATTTTTGGAAAATCTCTTATTAAAAGACGGCAAACACAGCTATTCTCAAATCCCCAAACAAAAAAAAATTCTGGATCAATAAACTCAAAGTAATCTATCAACAAAGCGGCCTGCCCAAAGTGAAAAAACACTACTGAAAGGGTTTCGGGGTAATAAAAGGTATTTTTTTTGGGACCTACATTCACCTTGGTGACTAAAAAATTTCAGTAAATTTACATTTTAAATGCAAGGGGCCCAATGAAAACAAAGCTGTAGTGCACCAAAGTAAAAAAACACGTATCTGTAATGTAATTCGGGAAAAAAAGGGATTTTTTTGGGGACCATAAATTCCCTGTGGGAACTACACAATTGCTGGATTCAAATTTTAAAGCAAGGTGGGTCTATCAACAAATCTGGGCGGGGAAAATGCAAAAAACAAAGTATCTTAATTATTCGGGTAATAAAAGGTATTTTTTTGGGACCTATAAAATTTACCTGTGGTGACTAAAAAATTGCGTATTCAAATTTAAAAATGCAAAGTAATTACAACAAAGCTGGCCCGCGCCACATAAAAAACACTAACTGAAATTATTCGGATAATAAAAGGTATTTTTTTTTCCACCCATCAAACCCTGTGGGTTTACTAAAAAAAAAGCAGTATTCACATTAAAGTCCAAAGGGGGCCTCAATGAACAAAGCTGTAGTGCTCAAAGTCAAAAAACACGTATCTGAAATTTATTCGGTATTACCAGGATTTTTGGCACCATCAACCTGTGCTGACTTCTGGATTCTAATTTAAGTACAAGGGGTATATCAAAAAAAGGTGGAATGGGCAAAATTTAAAATAACACCATCTGAAATGTAACTGAAAAAAAGTGGGGGTTTTTCATCTAACAAAGAACCTGCATTACTAGAAAAGAGTGTTATCCTATAAGTTTTAGGCTGCCCAAATCCGGGAAAAATTTCAATAGAAAACTTTAACAAAAAACTATTGCAATGTCTACACTAAGTCTTTTTAACTTTTTTCCCGTGTTCTTTATAAGCTGTCTGGTCGCCCGCCCCCCCCCCCCCCCCCGCTCTCCCCGGCTTTTCAGCATAGAGCCCTTTAAAATTCTCTACCTAACTATATAACATCTTTCCCAACTCTAATAAACTAAATTTTAAGGATCCCAAAACTAATATAGAGGTTTTTCTGTGAAGAAAAAAATAATTTCGCTGACTGTTTGGCCACAGGCAGAGCGCAAAGTCCCCTGCCTGAGACCTGAAGCACTGAGGTGAACAGGGGACGCTGTTTTTTTTTTGTAAAACGAGGGCATGTATTTTTTCCAGCCAATCGCAACCATACACATCCCATCATGACTCCACACAATCTCACCCGCGCTTTCGAACGATTTGCTGGGCCCCCAAAATTTCAGGAAGCGCCGAAAAAGGGGCAATCTTTTAGATATCACAGAAATTTTAAACCCAAATTATCGATATCAAAAAATCTGATCACCATAAAAACGTGCCATTCCACTTTGTCGATAATAATCGCTCAACACTAGTGATTAGCACTACTGCCTTTCAGCATAGGGATCCTAGGTTCAAATTCATGCAGAAACCAAACATGTGGATTTTTTTTTTACTGCTTGACTAATTACAAGGGTACAAGGGCAGGATGGGAAAGAAGCACCCGGGATGAATACTCGCTCACATGAGTGGTATGATTCAGGGAGGAAAGAGCTTACAGTAGGTGCATGAGAGTAAGGGGAAAAGGGCATAAATGTGTAATTCAATGTTTAGTGCAACACTCCTCCAGCAAGCCCCCCTATCTCAGGCGCACTATAAAGTAATGCGCCTAATACTGGAGTGTGCCTGATAAAAAATATAGCGAACAGGGCTGCAGCAGTTTTCAGGTTGTAAAAATGCCAGACTTCTGGCGCAGCCCCATTCATACATGTCGCCCTATTTAGCACTAAGGTAGCTGCTATAACAGAAGTGGTACAGAATTTTTAATAATGATGAATGGTGAAAATGTATTTAATTTGCAAGCTTCCTACATCAATTTCACTTTGTGGTAAACCTCTTTAAGGGTGCTTTCACACAGCAGAGTTTTGGTGCAGTTTTAACTGTGCCCCAGTTAAACTGCTTTTATTATCAGCAAGCTTCTTTCATTTATCTAAACTGTTTGGAAAGTGAGTAATCAATTAGTGTGTTTGTAATCCACAAGACTTCCAACACAGTAATTGATTACTTACTTGAAACACCTTTCTGTAAAATCTAGAGAACTGAAAGAAGCTTGGTGGTAATAAAGGCAGTTTAATTGGAGCACAGTTAAAACTGCACCAAAACTCCGCTATGTGAAAACACCGTAAGTGTGCGTTCACACGGCAAAAGACAAAAACAGTTTTTGGACTGTTTTTGTCACAAAAACCAGTCTGTTTTTCGGCGGTTTTTGGTTTTTGAACTGTTTTTGTCACTGTTTTTGTCCCGGTTTTCCCAGTGGTTTTTGGACTGTTTTTTAAGCTGAATAGTGTACTGAGTGCAAAAGTATTTCTGATTGGTGCAAGCAACCATGTGATTTTTTTTATCTCCACATTTTAACAATGAAGCCCAAAGGCCAACTTTTTCACTTTCACTTTAAGCACATAAAAAATTTGGTTAGCTTAGGCTAAAAAGAGGACCTATAGACTCTTGTTCACACTGAAGTGCTTTGGAGGACCTTCCTGTGTTAAAATAGTGCAAAAGGACCTCCAAAAACACACCCACTATAGGTGGGATCATTCTTCACTTTTTTAGCAAAAACGGAAAACCGCCCAAATACCGCGGCAAAAACCGCATCAAAAACCACTCAATCACTTTCTGAGCGGTTTAAATTGACTCCAATGTTAATTTTCAGTCTAGAAACCGGTCAGAAGAATGAGCATGTTCTATGTTTTGCAGACCGCCAGCTGTGTGAAAAACCACCCGGCGGAAAAACAGTTCAGTGGGGACTGCTGAACTGTTTTCCTATTGAAGTCTATGGGGAGTATTGCTTGCAGGTTTTCAGACGGTTTCTAAAACCACAAACTGTCTGAAAAACAGTCCAAAAATCCTTGCTGTGGAGAGAAGCCCTAACAGTTTGTCTCGTCAAGACAACCCCTGCCTACATGTCAAATCAAGAGGTCATGGCAGCCAATCGGGTCCAAAAGGTGATGTGCCTAAGGACACAACCACTTTAATTGTATTAATAATTCAAAACATGATACTGAATTAAAAGTCCGGTTTACTTGTTAATCTTTTTGATATTGTTGTGACGATCATAACATACAATCTTGCTTTAATTAATTTGGTTACTACTCTTTGAATACGATGAGACACTTACCCTAATTTTCAGCACTCTTCACTATAAACTGGTGTCTGCTACTTTACTTACTCCTTATTTTTATAAATCGTTGGCACCAGGCACAGCCAAACCATTAAACCATGAGAATGCATTTAAAGCCTCTAAATGATCCAAGATGATTCCTGCAATGCTCAGCTGTCTGTCCTGCTGTTGTCTCCTCAGCCACCTGACATGAGTCATAAATGAAAGTCAACAAGATAATCTTTAGTGTGGAGAACTTGTCAGACCTCCACTTTGCCACACATATACTGTACAACTACCAGGGCCAACATTAAGCTATTTCATAGTCACATTCAGGAACATCTTGTTTTTCATGCTTCTGGAACAGATTTTCTATGAAACAGCATCTGCTTTTACTACGTTCCTCTACATAAAGCGATTTTTATGCTGACCATGACATTGGCATGGCTGTAAATCTTGAATTTCAAGTAACACAAAAGTGAAAAGATTGCAAAAGGGTTTTTGCACATTTATAATGTAATCTATAATATAAGGATAAATGGAAAGATCCATAATTTGGTCAAACTATCATGAATATGGGAAAAAATAAAATAAATGCTGAAACCACTGGCAAACTTATTAATATGTATATCCACTAGGTACTCATACTTGAAGATAATATTCAGAACATGAAACTGAAAACAGTCAGGGTTATATTGGTGGCAATCTGAATATTACTTAGAGAGAGGATGACATCTGGAGTCTTCACCATTAGGGGAGCTCTAAAATAATCAAGTATGGGGCCATGGGGCAAGAACCTACTGCACAACATGACTGGGAAACCTCTTAACTACTCATGGCTTAACAATCTTGGACAATGGAAGGCAACTCAGGGGAATATATCTTGAGGACAAACCATGTACTTAAAAGGATGAAATTGGAACAAAAAAGTGGTATCTAACTATAATAAGCCAAAACTTTTCTGAAGGCATTACTCGGAAAAGATGCTGTTAGTCAAGTACAGTTAATGATCTTGCATGATATTATATGAGTGAAGCCAAGAGAGTTTGATGGAAAACCGAAAAAGAACAATGCTTTCAAGGATGCTGCTAATTTTTTATTCTAAGTTCCATGAAGATTCCAGCTTCTGGATCCCTGAAAATAGACCTTATTAGCTATAGACAGTGCTCTCATATTATGTAGAACCGAACAGAAATTATCAACATTCATATCATTCCCTCTCAAAAATAGGACTCACAATTAAGTTTCTCTATTTAAGCCCAAATACTCTATGGTCAAACTACACAGACAGCCAATTAATCTTTAAGTATATTTCTGGAGTGTAAAATGAAACCAGTGGAAATCACAAATACTCTTACAAATTCCATGCAAATATCAATTTTGGTCAGGGTTGAACCCATGACTCAAATGCTCAAAGGCAGAAAAGCTAATTATAGGGGTGAAAACTTAGGGCCACATGTATGAAAACTGTCTAGGTCTAAAACTTACTTTGTTGCACATAGCATCCAATCAGAGCGCTCCTTTCATTTCATTTAGTGCTCTGGAAAAATTAGAGGGGCACTCTGATTGGTTGCTATGTGCAACAAAATGAGTTTTAGACCTAGATAGTTTTCATAAATGTGGCCTTTAGGCCCGGTTCACACGGCTTATTCAAGCCGTATTGCGGGCGGGATCCGTCCCGCAAATACGGCTTGAATAAAGGGCAGAGCCAGGAGCGGGGCAGGGGGCGCGGCGGGGGAGCTGCCTGCCGGCCCCATAGACAATGCATTCTTTATGGCGCATACGCGTCGTGAATAATGTGCATGTCACTTTCTCCCCCCCCCCCCCTCGCGGCGGATTCGCTGAGCGGGGAGGAGCGACGGAATCCATAGTTCTCTATGAGAACTGTGGATTACCGTAGTTACTGGGACGGATTGGAGCCGTAGTGAAGCGCAAACACGGCGCACAGTACGGCTCCAATCCGTCCCAGAATAAGCAGTGTGAACGAGGTCTTAATGTCCGTCATACCTGACAACTCTCTTTTAACTCCTCGCAGGATACAATTCTTGCACAGAGAAAAAAATTGCCAACAGGATGATATCAGGGGTTAATGTTTGGAGTGAAAAAGAAGGTAAGTAGGTATAGGTAAAAGGTAAAGTAGGCAATGTCATGAAGTAAGTATAAAAAAAACTATAGTAGACCATTGACTTATACCAAGGGACATATGCATATGGCATTGGGTGCTACAAGTCATTAGATATGATATGGCAACAACATTGTACTGTCAGGGCCCTTAAACAAAGGAATTAATATGTTAAATTTGAATAAAATATACCAATTGTGAGATGTCTTGTATTTTTATATAATGACCAACTTTTTGGTGGAAAGTTCATACAGTATATTGGTGCTATAATGTATTGTGCACCATTTAGTCATATCCCTAAGCTGCCCAGATGAACATGATTCCATAGAGGATAAAAAACAGAGTTACAATGAAATAATTAATCTTCTTTAAGTCTCCTTCCTAAATGATTCCACTTTACAATAAAATAGTTTATCCTGTATTTCTTTTTTACAACCTGAATAACACTGATGTTAAATCTAAAATGTGGAGAACATCTGGAGAATTATTTCCTTCCACATGCCTGATGGCTTTACAAGAATATACTTTTACAACTGCAGTGATTAAACAAGCTCTTAAATCTCGCACTTTGTCTGCTATACCCTAATTTAAAACGTGCCCCTTTATTGTAAAAGTCCCATTCAAATAAAAGAAAAATATTGCAGAAGTGAGCCGTCTATAATTTTTCCAGAATTACTTGTGACCAAATCAAACTGGTAATTTTAAATTCTTAATAGGTTGGATGACTGATTTATTCTGTTTTGTAAAAGGAAGTATTAAGCTTTCCATTAACTATTCATGTACCTTTTTAGAGTAAACAGAATTCACTATTTATTGGAAAATTTATGCATTTTTTCTCCTTTTTTTATTTAATATTTTTAACCATTAGTAGTCACTGGTAGTAATAACAGTCCCTATGCAAATAACATCTCTATTTAAATAAGGGAAACATACACTCTGAAAAGTATATGTTAAAGTGTCCCTCATCCAAATGGTTTAATATAATGGAACACTCAATGGATCTTTACAATTGTGGCCAACTTTGGAACCAAGCAGTGGTACTAAACCAGTAGCTGTAAAAATGATAGACTGCTGCACAAATACAATTTGAAGAAGTTAATCACCAGCTGACAGAACTGCAGAATCCAACTACGGTATCTCATGGTGGAGGCCATCGTCAGTGAAAATTGTGGCCAATATTTCACATGAAGCTCTCATCAGTCCTTCACTGTTTATATCCATGTTAATAAATGTAATATTTGTTATAAAGTATCTGTTCATATCAAGTTTGTTAACTACATTTGGCATATACACCAGAAAAACACCAAGCCCATATAGTAAACATTACCATAGGACCCTATTCAACTGGCATGTGCCAAAAGGATGTGTCTTTAGCATACATCTGGCTGGTTTGTGCTGGCATATCTTTTTGCGTTGTATGGAATTGTATAGCAGATTACAATATTTTACACAGAGTAAAACAGAGAAAAAGTTTACACCCTGGTATATGTCACAGCCATCCTCCTCTCATACTCACCTACATCCCCATCTATATTTATGTCGCTTGAGAAAGGATCATTATCACTAGTGTTGATCAAACTGCTCTAGGAAAGTTAAGTTCTAGTAGAACTTCTCGAATTTTTAAATCTCAAACCGAACCGAATATTTTGTTTGAGTAAGGTTCTAGTTCTAGTTTGACACGCCATTTTCAGTTTCAGTTTCAGTGGCTTTCTGCACTTTTGCCAGCCATCCATTCACCTTTCTGCACTTTTGCTGGCCATCCAATCAGTGCAGAGCAGAGGGAAGTGTCAAAAACGTCATCGCTGAGAGGTGTAGGGCTCTCATTGGCTGCTAAATTCACACGACCATGTTGTGTGTGTGCATATATATATATATATATATATATATATATATATATATATATATATATATATATATATATTGACTTGTGAGTGCTCTCTCTCTGTTCTGTACAGACTGCCCGTAGTTAGTTAGATATAGTTTACCTCTCCATAGACCGCAATAGTTAGGGAGTTTGGTATTGCTGGCTGCTTCTTTCCCACACCCAGAAGCTGTTATTTGGCAACATTTGCAGGCTCACATAACGCCTAACTCTCGTATACATGTACATATATAATACAGAGTGCTTGGATTTGCTAAATCACACTCAATACCCAAAAGTTCAGTTTTTGCAGTTTTGGGGGTTTAGTAATTGTATAACACACCGTCTCCAAATCTCCTATGTGTAAAATAGGCTTTTGGGCCGCTTCCGTTTATGAACCTGGCGCTAACTTGCCAGTTCTACCCTTGTTTTTAACCCCTTAAGAACATAACTTTTTTTGGGTTAACACGTTAGTTTTTTTCCTCAACATATTCCAAGAGCCATGACTTTTTTATTTTTCCACCTGCCTAGACAATTGAGGACTATTATTTTGAGGAATTAGATGTACTTTCTAATGGTGTCATTCACCGTACCAGAGAATATACTCGGAACTGCAAAAACATTTCAAGTGGGGCAAAATGTGAAAAAAATGTACTCGCGTCATGATTGCGGGGATTTTTTTTTAGGACGTTAAATCTGCGGTATAACTGTGTTCTCTATGTTCTGTAGGTTGAATCAATTCTGGCACCACCAAACATTTAGGGTTTTCATTATGTTATAGTAATGTAAAAAAAATCCAAACGTTTTCTATTTTTGAAATTTTTATGTCGGCGCCATTTTCTGTGACCAATAACTTTTTTAAACTAACATCTACGGACTTGAGTGATGGTGTATTTTTTACGGGCTGAAGTGTACATTTTATTGGTACCAGTTTAGAACACACTTTTTTTGATCACTTTTATTACAATTTTTCAGGGACATGAAATGACCAAAAAACGCAATTTTGGCATTTTGAATTTTTTTTCTTCTACTGTGTTCAGCGTACAGGATAAATTATGTTCTATTTTAATAGATCAGACATTTTTGGACGTGGCAATACCAAACGTGTAACTTTTTTTATTATTTTTTTTATTTGTAAAATGGCAAAAGGGGGTGATTTGAACTTTTAAATGTTTTTTTTTTCAGTTTTAAACATTTTTTTTAACTTTAACATTAAGTCCCCCTGTGGTACTCATTTATACAGCCTAATGCATTGTCTATACAATGCATTAGTGTGCACCAATATGGTAGTTTCACTACTTCCTGCCTGGGGCTTGTTTGTCTTTGACAAAAACTAAGCTGGTCCTAGTTCCATCAAGACTTATGAAGTTTGTATAGAAGAAAAAGAAGCAATTTGATTTGAAGATGAGATTATAATACTCAGAAGGGTGGGAGGGTAACTACACTAGCTGACACAAATGGCAAACAAAGCATACAAAGGCATGAAGCCAACTACATGTCACATGCAAATAATATGAAGTGTGTATCAAAAATACAGTAAATGTAGGGACTTACAATTAGATGACGGACAGCAAGATGAACAATAACAGATAGAATGATAAACTTGAATTTAGAAGCGAGACACCAAACAAAACCTTACCTTGGAAACTAGTTTTTCCTAACCCTGTCCCTAACCTGTCACAGGTACTGGTCCTAACACCAGACCCTGCTGTTCCCACTTCACCCTTGACAATTTCCCTCAGCTATGCTGATCCTAATCAGAACAGCACAGAACTACTAAAGAGAACATAGGTATAGAACACACTGAAAACTGACTGACTGAGCTGGCCAAAACAAGATTAATTGAAAGAAACAGAATGCAAACAGCTCACAAGATGCAAACTCTCAGCAACACTATGCTCTGCGCCAGCCTCCAAGTGAAACTGAGCTTTATAAAGGGCAAGCAATCAATCATTTCCAATAATGGAGATCACATGTGTCTCAGTCAGTTGAGGCAGTTTCATGGCAACTTGCTCATCTAATCTAGTAAAATGGAGAAGATGGAATTAACAAGGATGAGATGGGAAGCAAGCTCTGTGGTTAGAAAGAACTGAGGGCTATAGAATTATTGTACATTTTTTCCCTTTACCCTTGCATGGAAGAGGGGCAGTATTATTGTGCATTGTATTTACTTTATGACACTATGCAATATTGTGTTATTTTAAAAAAAATCTGAACAAAGAAACAAAAAATTTGAACAAAATGTAGGTCAAGAGGTTACAATTTTTAAAAATATTATACTCCTCCACCAACTGCATAAAAAATGATGCAAAATAAGCTTGAATGTGTATTGTCATTATCATTCTCATTTATAACATCCCCACGTGACATGGGTCCTACCTCTAGCCCTTATAAAAGTGTGTTAAAGGAGCTGTGCAACTGTTGCCACCTCCCTATTCACTGTGAGCACTTTAACTGGCACAATGCAGGTCAGGGAACCCCATTCTGACTGGGAATGCTACTATGGAAGAAGATTGATTATAATAGATTTCAGTAACAGAGAATGACAAATAAGCAAAGGCTTGTTACAAAATGGTAATATGCTCATACCATTATTGTACGTTAATTAAACTCTATAAAAAAACAATAAAACAAATGCAACACATAAAAGAATACTAAGAAATAGAGTAGCATTTGTGTCATAGTCGTCTTATATCATTCAATCATTTGTTTATGATAGAGTGATATGAAGCAACGGTACCCTCATCAGAATGGGGTACCTAACAGCAGAAGGTGCCTTACAGTACAACATCCTCTCAGATATTTGCCCAGGTACATTTTCAGTATATAATCAACTTTGTGTACATAATTTCTCTTGTTCCATTGCTGGCCTCAGTGCTGGCCTTTGATATTTAAACATAATATTTAAGCTCAAAAACCATGTATGGAACAAGCAAAATAGTGCCATTAGAATATTACATAATATCTAATACAACAGTGTCTCTTTAAAACTAAATTGCAAACTTGAACATTTCAGTCTTTTTGTAGTTTAGTATTCATTGAGCAAAATCCTAGGGCATTCAAGGGTTAAGACATCATTAGACATGCAAGCTAAAATATCTGTAGTGGGTGCCTATTTCATGGCATTGTGAGGTAAGATGAACCTTTGAAGATCAACTGATTTGAATAGCTACTTAAATCTAGGTACTTTACAAAGGGTCTTTTCAGTCCAATCTTATCTAGTGTATGGTCTTTGCACTGCTAACAATGCTACTATTACAAGAGGGGCTTCTAAGATAGCCATGATCAAGTTAACGTACAGGTCATATTCAGAAAGATTAACTCTGAAACTGTATCAATTGCTCCCAAAGCTGATTTTGTTGATGACATATTGTAAATTGAGCAGTGCCTAGAGTAATCATGTACTAAAGTTCCTAGCTGTAGGAAATAAAAGAACAGATCAAGCTGTTATACCATGCCAAACCATCAAAGGTGGTAGTAACTGAAGTAGTCAATGAAAAGGAAAAAGACAGGTTATGCTCAATATTAGAACATTAATCATATTTTTATTAGTTACATTAATAGATTATAACTACAGAAATTATAATTCTCATTTGGTATATAATGCGGTCACCACTAGGTTTTACTTACATGATGTAGTTTTCTTGCTTATACTGATGCCTATTTCATGTCAGAATATGCACATAACCACATGAAATAAGTGTTTTATTGTTTTGAATAGCAAATATGCACTGTAGTTCACAAGTTTTGATGTTGTTTGCTGATTTTTTTCATGGAAGTAGATATGTGACGTCACTTTTTAGACATATTTTCTATGTGATATTGCATAGGGCTATACACTGAATTTCTACATGATACAAAAAAGAGGTGTGCACAGGACTGTCATCAGAAATTTCAGGGCCCCATACAACCACAGCATCTGAGTCCCTATACTTATTTTCAAATCCTAATTTTCGCTGTTTCAGGTGTCCCCCTTTTTTAAATATTGCCCAATATTGCCCTAATGTTGGCCCTGATTTTACGTAGCATAGAGGCAGATCACGCAACTACTTAAGGACTCATGGTAGCATGGAGTGTGTAATAAAACTACTTCCCAGCTTTCCCTATTGCTTTCCCTATATGACTGTGGTAGTGAGAGGGGAGAGTTTGAAGTTTTTTAAATACATTTCATGAAATTATGGTGCATGAAAAGGTTGGCCAAAATAAATGCTTCTTTTATTCACCCAGATATGATAACCAGTGTTCCACCCCACAAGCCTAAGGGCGACTTGTAGGAATGGGGTTGTGCCAATTTTCTGGCGTACTTTAAACCAAAAAACTGCATAGCCCTATTCTATAGATGTCTGAACAGTCCTATGCCAAAACCTGGCGCATTCTGCACCAGACACGACACTTTTGAATGCGTCAAAAATATGCCAATGTTGTACAAATCCATACCATGGCTGAGACACTCTATGCACCAATGTTTGGTGTATAACACTATCTCATACATACTGTCAGATTGTACACTATTAAAAACAAATGTAGAACTGGCCAGTCATTGCCAGGTTCATACATGTTGCCCTAAGTCTTTTTCATGCAGTGTATTTAGATTAAAAACACAGGTGTAAATGAACGCTGTGCTAAATAGCAATAGATACTGCTGGGACACCCAGTTATCATTATAACATGGGTCCCAGGTCTCCTGACCTTAACCAGCATGATGACAGTAAGAGTGTTTGAATGGAGCACTAGTCGAGTATGTGTGTCCAGAGCCTTCTTGACTGATTGTAGTGCGATGATAAGTGGGACCCCTAGCAAGCAAACATTTATCATAAATCCTGTGGATGGGTAATAAATGTCAAGTGTGGGACAACCATTTTAATGACTGTGACTGAAAATAAATCAAAATATGAGTGAAAGATGGCTGACATGGTTTTTTTTTTTTTTGGTCATCTTACCTCCCAGAAAAAATGAATTAAAAGTGATAAAAAAGTAGCATGAACTTCAAATTATTACCAGTAAAAACTGGACCTCGTCCCCACCAAAAATGAGCCATTGAACAGCTTTACTAGAGGAAAAAGTTATAAGCCTAAAAAATAGAGATGCATAGATTTTGTTTTAACAATTTTTATTTTTTTAAAGTATTAAATCATAACATGTCACATAATGTAGATAACTTGTCATTTATTTTGCTTGATGAACTCCGTAAAGACACCCTCCCGAAAAAAATGTGCAATTCTGTTCTTTTTCCAGTTCCATACTAGAAAGATTTTTTTGGGCTCCAAAATACTTGCACTAAACAGTACCATTCAAAAAAAAAAAGCTTGTCCCGCAAAAAACAAGCTCTAATATTGTTATGCTGACAGTAAAAAAACCAAAAAACAGTTATAGCTCTTAAAGGCAAGGAGGGGGAAAAAAAGGCAAATGGTCTGGGCATGGGTTAAAAATCTGTCAAAACTACTACTGTTGATTTTATCAAATTGGGTTCACCAAGGATATATTACATTAACATTTTATTTAGCTTTCATTATTACAATTCAGCACATACATATTTAGCTGATTTAATGTTTTAGTAACCTCATTATATGTTTCTATACACAGTACCATTTGCAATGATGGAGTATAGCATAATATGTGTTAAAAAGTAAACTAGGCTCCATTCATTTTTTGTTTACATGTTTTTGCTTTAACTATGCTGTCATTTCATATTTTGATCAGGTAAGACCATCACCTGACATAAATGGTTGCAAATAGTGAAAATTGCCTTCTTTTATATTAAAATCATATGTAAGTAAAATGTTACCAACACCACATAACAGCAAAATAGATAATACGGTACACAACTAAAGTTGACCATACACATCATATGATTATTTTTGGCCACGTCCCATGATTTGGTAGGACCAAATGATCATTTAAAGGGTATGGGTACCCATGGTCAGACTGGATTACCTATGGCCCACCAGTGTAATTTAATTGTTCGGGCCCACCAGTGGAGTTGATTTTGGGGGCCCATCCCACAGTTGCTGCACATGCCTCTTACACTCTGCATATTGATTTTTGCCTCTTTCTTTCTGCCTTTCCAATGGATGTATATGCAGTTTAAAAGAAACCACAGGTCTGCCATGCTCAGGGGCCCGCCGGTGGTTTTCCCGGTTCCCTTGTGGGCGATTCCGAGTATGTGACTACCTCACGACTCTCCCTGGCTGGATTTCTGCTACCCAACCCTATTGTTCTTAGCCAATTCCAGAGGAATATGATAGTGGCTTACTTCTCCTCTCCTTATTCATGCTTGGTTGGGCTTATCCTTTATATGTGGTGGAATCTGAGAAACAGCTGTCGGGTGAACAAGCGTTTAGCCAACAGCTATCTAATATGTATGGCCATTTTAAATTAAGTGACAGGATTTTATTTGTTGTATAATGTCCTAAACTTATTTTCTTCATTTTTTTTTTATTGTTGAACAGCATTTTAAGTGGTTATCCCAGCTGGACTATACGTTCTCTAAAGAAAATTGTCATGAATCCAG
The DNA here is from genome assembly GCA_025379985.1 of Phyllomedusa bahiana. Lineage (NCBI taxonomy): Eukaryota > Metazoa > Chordata > Amphibia > Anura > Hylidae > Phyllomedusa > Phyllomedusa bahiana. Next base: position 20,588 of record JAODAL010002711.1, read on the forward strand.
CTGTCTCGGGATAAATCATAAATTTAAATTTTCTTGCCATTGGCAATGTGCTATCCCATACCTGCTTTCTCCATCTGCTGTATTTTACATTTTTTACAGACATTACACACTCTTGAAAAAACTGACAATTTGGGTATTAGTAAGTTATGATCTGAAACACCACATGAGGACTATTCAAGGAAAGGGGCCACTACTGGTTATCAGAAACAATTTTTAGTCAATATGTTGATTATACTGGCACTAATTACTATAAAACTGCACCCTACAAAAAACTATGACCCTCAATAGATACAAATATTTTTATAACTGAATGTGCTCTAAGACACTTAACATAAAAAGACCACATAATTAACTAGTAAGAGTGCTTTTACATGCGATGACTTGTCAAGACAGAGATAAACAATTGGTAGTTGATGCTTTATCAATCAGTTATTTTTTTGGTACACTTGATGCAATGATTATTGCAAATGTCGTTCTAAGGGGCTACCAACCACATTGATAATAATAATGATTTTTACTAATTTTACACAGTAAAAAACACTGATGAATTACCTTGATCTCCTCCGTCCTTTATTCTGACCAGTTCACTTTTGGATTGTTTCTAAATTGGAGTGATTTTTGGCAAATGTTAACAGGTCTTTGACTAGGTGGAAGACTTGGATTTTATCTTTCATCATGCGTTTATACATATTTCTTAGAGAGATAACAGCTTACAACATTTTCAGTTTCTAATACACTTCTATCATATAAACGTTCCTAAGATACAAACATTAATTTAACACAATACTCTCCCCAATTAATACCTCACGTTCAGCCATAGCACAGATTAACAGACTTGTTCACAGTGATTAGAACGTTTCTTCAATTAACATACTGTTTAAAACTTGGAAGAAAACCATGGTTAATGAGATCCTGGCAAGGTGACACATAGTGGCTTCTCTACACGATGCTGGGGCCTGTCTATGTTTGTTGTTAACTCGTTTTACATAGTTATTTGAGATCTGACAAGATGGTTAAGTTTAGTGCTGGGAAATAACAGGAGCTATGGGCTGGGAGTCAGATGTAATTGAAAGAATCTGTGTTATATAGACAGCATTATACTTCCACGGTCGTGAACCTGTATCATTAAAGCTGCCAGCTCACAAACATCAACCACGGGCCAGTATTAATGAAGCAGATGTATTAATTTCCTATTTCAGAAGAGCTGTATAACTAGCTGGCTAGCTGAATGTAGCGTTCTCTCTTTTTCAATCTGACAGCACTATTAATGATCTTTAATGCCCCACAGGCACTAATGGGTCCCGCTGGGAGTCCAGAAATACTGCAATTTGTATTGAGGATTTAGACATAACAAAAAAGCTCAGTGCTCAGGGGAGAGGAAGCTTGATCAGCAGTTTCTCCCTCTGGAATAGCACAATAAAAAAATAAATGAGAACTCTGCAATTAAATCAAGCATTCTACTTTAAGTGGCAGAGAGAATGTGATTGTCACAAGCAATATACTGCTTGTTAAGACCAATAGCGTATGAACAAACAACAGTCTATACTCACTGAAAGGAGAGGAATGTGGACACTTTATAAGTCGTAGTTTAGGTAATACTAAAAAGTGTAGCAGATCAGTGTAGATAAATTCAGTGGTCACTACTGCTCCAAAATGGATTTAACAATAGAATTATTTCAATACAGTCAGGTTTCCCTATTTGTCAATGCAAATGAAGACTTGATGTTTGATGACATATAATTCATCATTTTATATGTCCTACAGCTGTTAAATTTAATGAAAAGGTGACAGAATATATTCTTTGGCAATTCAGTTTGGCATCAGCTGCTCACATTTTATATTACAATAGAAAAGATAACTGTAATCCTCCAAAGGACTATACAAGCTTTATGTTCAATAATCATCTAATGGGCAAACAATAACAATCCTAAATTATTACTTATAGAGAAACAATAATAATAAAAATGATAGCAAAAATAACAATTATCATTGTCCTCATAATACAATAATAATACATAGTAAAGAGAATGTCTCATGGTGAAGATCAATATGGGCCTTTTTATGCCTCACTGTGTTGTTTTCTAATAATACTTCACAGGTATTATCATCAGATAGCAAAGCAGATGGGATACGGAATCCAAAGGCCTCACGGCAGCCTCTTAGTCTAACTATACAGTACACATGCCCTTGATAGTAAATAAAAAAAAAAAATATATATATATATATATATATAGTTGAAACAAGAAGTTTACATACACTATATAAAAAGACACATATGCATGTTTTTCTCACTATCTGACATGAAATCAGAATACAGCTTACCCGTTTAAGGTCAATTATGATTACCAAAATTTATATTTGTCAAATGCCAGAAAAATAATGAAGAGAGAATCTTTTTAAGGCATTTTTATTACTTTCTGCAAAGTCAAAAGTTTACATACATTTCATTAGTTTTTGGTAGCATTGCCCTTAAACTGTATGATTTGGATCAAACGTTTTGGATATCCTTCCACAAGCTTCTGACAACAGTTGGTAGGAATTTTGGCCCATTCCTCCTGACAGAACTGGTGTAACTGAGCCATGTTTGTAGGTTGCCTGCCTTTAACCTGCCTTTTCAGCTTTGCCCATAAATTTCCAATAGGATTGAGATCAGGGCTTTGTGATGGCCACTCCAAAACATTGACTTGGTTATCCTTAAACCTCTTTGTAACCAGTTTGGCAGTATGCTTCGGGTCATTGTCCATTTGGAAGACCCATTTCCGCGCATGCTTTAACTTCCTGGCTGATGTCTTGAGATGTTGCTTCAGTATTGCCACATAACCTTCTTTCCTGATGATGCCGTCTACTTTGTGAAGTGCACCAGTTCCACCTGCAGCAAAACAACCCCACAACATGATGCTGCCACCCCCGTGTTTCACAGTTGGGATGGTGTTCTCAGGCTTCAAAGCTTTTCCCTTTTTACTCCAAACGTAACTGTCAGGAAAAGCCCACACCCACTCGAGGGTCGACGGCCTGACTTGGGGTGTATCATGATGTTGCGCTCCCCTTAGGGGTATGATAGGTCAACTGGATAAGGTTTCACCATTAACCTCTGTCCACACGGGCACAGGAAGACTCAGGGAGTGCGAGAGGATACCCCACTCGCCCACAACCCTGAATGGCTGGGAGAGATCTGTTTGCCGACACCAGTGAAACAGAACTCTGCGAGCCTCGTGGACTGCTACCAGTTCCTCATTAGTTATAAGACCAGTCCGTTACGGACTTATAACCAGGCCAGCAACCAGCCCAGTTAGCGATATATTAGAGACCGAGAAAAATGGATACATGAGATCGGGCAATCAAGAAAACAGACCAGCTCAGGATTAAAGTTTAAAGATTTACTCTCCTTGTGAGTGTACTAGATAAACAATACATACATAGTGGTGTAACTTTACAGATATTGGTCAGAGGTGCAAAGAGGCAGCATGATGTGTCTATTAACCTTAGTTTGGCCTTGTGCTGGGCACACGTGGGGGGGGGGGGGTGAATTAAGTCTTGCTCCATTGCGTGAATGCTCCTGGAATGCTGTTGCAGGTACCCCCCCCCTCCAATAGAGACAACAATGGGCCCACTAGGACTTTGTCTTATAACTGTACTGGGACATCCAACATCACACCCCCTTCACTGCCCCTGTCTTACCCTTTCATGCCCCTGAGACTGTCAACGCTCGCCGCCCGCTCGGGCCACGCTGGTTTTGACTTCAGACACATAATGGATGATATCCCAGCAGGGCATTACAGCAGCAGCTGTGTGCCCCTGGCAGATCTGGGGGGGGAGGGGGGAGTAGGGCCAAGCTATGACTTGGTACCAAACCCATTGTCCATATCTCCCTGCCCTTCAGAGCTACAAACGTGGGAGTGACAGCTATGCGTGCGGGACACTTCATATTTTAAAATATGAAACTGGGGTGGACCTGTGATTCACGGTTCTTCTATAAATCCTTATGAAATATCGGCACCACTGTGGCTGGTACATCTCTTTGATGCTGGGGTCTGAGAGCACACACGTGTGTACTCTAGCTTGTTAGGGGTTTACCAATATAAAGTTCTACAGTTTCCATGGTTCTGCTCCCTCTTTCAAACATTTTCTTTGTTTACAGCAGTCTTATACCCCTTTGTTACAAGGTGTAGGACATTTTTTAATTACTCAAGACCACACAGTTTTGCTTTTGAGTCACTGCTCTTCTGCTCACAGACTCTGCACACTCTGCTGCCAAAACATTAAAACAAAATGCTGCCTATAGAATCAGGAAGGAAGAGGGGAAAGCCAAGCAGCCCTGAAACAGAAGGTGAAGAAGAGAATAGGATGTGTAATTGGGGAGGGAGAGAGTGAAGATTACCAGGTATTTAGAGAACCAGATGTCTTTCTAGATGAAATGAATACCAGGTTCACGGTCACATGACTAGATGTCAGACTGGCCTAAATAGAAATTTCAACTACAGACTATACATTTGTATGTGATAAATCATATTGTATTTAAATCAGTTTTAAAAACCAGAAAATCCTCTTAAGCTCTGAATTCATTTAATTAACATTTTATTTTTTACATGGATTTTAAAGAAAAATAATTAAAACGTTTTAATTTACTTTGAAAAGCTCATGTATCAATTTGCATCCCAATACTGCAAAATGTTTGTTTTAAAGAAATTTTCATGATTTAGCTCTATACATGACTATACTGACTGATTTTCAGTCAGAAATAATGATTAAAACTTGCATATTTGTTCTTATTTTCTTCTGTTTCTCTTCAAGTGCTTGCCTTCCCTTACCAAAACATCAATTTTCACATACACTACTCACAAAAAGGAAGGGATATTTGGCTTTTGGGTGGAATTTATGGAAAATGTAAAAAATTTACACTGCAGTGAAATTTTATCCTGAAAGTAGGCCATTTAAGTCGTAGCATGCAATGTCAATTTTCTCATTTCAAAAATTTAATGAAACAAAAGCCAACAACAGTGGAGGGTATACGAAATCAAAAAAATGTCAGTGTCTCAGTAATGTGTCATGTGATCTTGATTATCAATTACAGCTTGACAATGCCGTCTCATGCTGTTTACAAATCAAGTTATTGAATGCTGAGGTATGGCATTCCACTCTTCATGAAGGGCACACCTCAGGTCATTGATATTCAAGGGTACAGAGTTGCGGCGACTCAGCTGATCCCACTGGTTTTGTAGGGGTTCAGGTCTGGAGAAAGTGACACAGGCCACAAACAGCATTAAAATTTGCCTCATTTGTTCATTAATGGTCTTCAGAATAATTCACTTGAAACACGCAACTTTGCAATTGGGTGTCAGTAAAGCTGCTTCTTTCAACAGCAGAATTTGCCTCATGTCTTGTGCAAACATGAAGTGGAGTGGATTCAGTCCTATATTCATAGTGCACTGGTTACGTAACAATTACCTCCAGCCCGTGAGATTTGTTTAGAAAGTGAGATCAGTAGCTCCCCAGTACATAGATGAGACTGAAATGCAAGGCCTGTGGTATTAAGTTTTAAACAGCATCCTCTAACCCAAAATAAAAGACCTACTGGCCATAAGGGAGGGGAGAGACAAAAAGTGACATGTGACTCAGCAGTGTGAGAGGGTGGGGGGGTAGCACTAACCTGACTCAGGATGGAAATGACGAGCGCATGAACAGTGAGGTGGGGGATGATTTCATCCCCCTTCAGTTAAGAAATGCCCAGCTGGGAGAGGAAGAAATTCCCCTGGGTTTCAGCAAGTGAGAGAATCAAGCTTCAAGAAAACAGCTGAACTGATGAAGCGATACATTCCCTTTAAGGTACCTCAGTCTCCAACAACTTTTCCCTAATCATGCGACCTTGATGAGCTGGAGCATTGTCGTCCATTAAAATGAAATTAGCTTTGTGTTGTTCATGCAGAGGCACAATGACTGGATTAATGATGTTGTTCAAGTCCTAGAGGCTTGTCACTGTACCACTCACAATGTGTTGGGCAGTTCTGTATTGACTAGACACATCTGCCCACACTGTAACACCAACATCACCAAAGGCTCATCTGTGGCTGATGCATATCGCTCTCCTTGACGTCTCCAACATTGTTGGCGGCCATCATTTCTGCACAGAGTGAATTGACCTTCATCACTGAACAGCAGGAGAAACACTGATCCCTTGTCCAGTGTAGATGCACCCTGGCCTATGCAAGACAATGATTCCTTTGCCTGCTGGTGGGGTCAGATATCTTTTCTGGTCATATAGCACGCAGACCGAGCTAATGTAAATGGCTCTTGTTAAAGATCAGCAAGTTGTGCAAAAAGTAATGAAACACGGAACAGTTGGTCATGTGCGTTCTAAAGTTAAGAGATGACCTCAGTTAGTTCATTTAAAAAATGTTTCAAGAAACTTTATGTTCATCCTGAAATTTCAACCAAAAGCCAATTATCCCTAACTTTTTGTGAGTAGTGTAAACACAGATGTATGGCGAAACCGGAGCTTTCTTCCCTTTATCTTCCTATATATTTACAGTATTTTACTAGACTGATTTTTATGGAGTTTTGAGGAGGTTTCTGATCATTTACAAAGAGCATATAACATGGTAAAGGAATACAAAGATAATAATAATAATCTAAACCCAATAGTTCACAAAATTTCAAATTTTTATAATGTAACGAATTCATAAATATTTAAAAATTTTATTAAAAAAATATAGTGTAGGAAATGTAGATTTAAAGTAGTGTGATAAAATTTTTATTCTAAAGGTGCAATAAACACATAATTAATCCAAAAAACCACAAGGGAGCAAATGGAGGCCCTAAAATTTTTCTGCCTTTTAAGCAATCTTTCTTAATCTGTTGCATGAAACTGTGCGACGTGTGCTAGAATATTCCAATGTAAAAAGTTTTGTTATTTTCTTATAATTAATGTGATTTATTTTAAAATGTTTAAGTGCAAAGATCAAATAAAAGAGCTATTACGCCTAAAACATTTTGCATTCTGAAAATTGTTTTCCCCTACTTTAATGAGAAAGAATTCAAAAAATTTTTTTTCTTTGTCACATTTTGTTTCCTGTATGTTTAGAAATGCTTTCCTAATGTATCAGCCACTTCTCTGCTCTAACAGTGACCAAGTTGATTGTGAGAAACTTTAACCTTTCAGAGTTATTGAAAAGAGATACTTTAGTGGCCTTGTCAGTACTGAAAAGTAACACTGTTATGTTTATATGTAAATACATAGATAGCACATGACTGTGGAAGAATTACCACATTTAGTGCTTAGGTAGTGTTACAATTTCATCACCAATTTCTTTCTAACAGGCACAGCTAGAGATAGAAGCTAGCAGAGCTAAAATGTTGATCAGTGCTGTAGGGCCGTGCACAGCCAGTGCAGGAAGTAGGAGCCTGAGGTTGGTGGTTGGAGGGAAGAAGACGAGCAGGTTCTGTGAAAACAGCCAAATAGTGTAACTCTGTTAATCTTCTAAGTGGTGTTTATTATAATACATTTTCTATGTTAAAGTGCATTTCTAAAGTAAGTTGGATTTTATGTATGAGGTTTATCTCTGATACAGTTTTAGGTGACTATAATATTATGCAGCACATGTAGTTTCTGTCCTAAATGTCAGAGATTTCTTATGACAGCTATATTATCAGTCCAGGTGAATATCCCTTCATATCTCCACTTAATGCACTACGAGTGAGGATTGTAAGAGAATATTGTGAACAATTTTATCATTTCTTTTTCTCATTTTCCTCCCTTCTTTCTTTGTGCCAGATATACACATAGTATGCAATTCACACTTCAATCACAATTCACTCTCCCTGTCTAATTTCAGTTATTTTCTTGTCGACTTTACAAGCCTCATTAAGCATTCTTGACACCTTGCACCTAATACTCTTTCACATTCAATGAAGAATATCTCTGGGCATAAGAGCCATATACATATATAAGCAACATATACATCTTCAAAAAGAAATCTTGAGATTAAGAAAGAAAAACAGTCGCAGAAGACATATATTATGTCCATTTACTTTGAACACAGAAAACAAAGATGGGTGTCATGTAGAAATAACCCTGCATGATCCAGAGGAAGGTAAAACTTTTATATATATTAAGGGCATGTGCACCATGGAGGCAGACTATAAAGCTGATGTGAGTCCTTTGGATTATATATTCCATATTTATTTATATTTACTCTAGATTAAGAATTTTTTTTTTATATACAATGGGGAAAATAAGTATTTGATACACTGGCAATTTTGTAAGTTTTCCCACCTAAAAACAATGGAGTGGTATGTAATTTTATCATAAGTACACTTCAACTGTGAGAGACAGAATCTAACAAAATCTGGAAAGTCACATTGTATGATTTTTAAATAGTTAATTTGCATTTTATTGCATGAAATAAGTATTTGATCGCCTATCAACCACCAAGAATTCTGGCTCTCACAGACCTGTTAGTTTTTACTTCCTACTCTGCACTCATTATCTGTATAAAAGACATTTGTCCACACACTCAATCAACCATAATCCAACCAAAATGGCCAAGACCAAAGAGCTGTCTAAGGACACCAGGTACAAAATTGTAGACCTGCACAAGGCTGGGATGGGCTACAGGACAATAGGCAAGCAGCTTGGTGAGAAGGCAACAACTGTTGTTGCAATTATTAGAAAATGGAAGAACACAAGATGAAAGTCAATATTCCTCATTTGGGGTTCCATGCAAGATCTCACCTCATGGCATAAATATGATTCTGAGAAACATCAGGAATCAGCACAAAATGGGAGGACCTGGTCAATCACCTGAATAGCGCTGGGACCACAGTCTCAAAGATTACCATTAGTAACGAACTAGGCCATCATGCATTAAAATCCTGCAGGGCATGCAAGGTCCACCTGCTCACATCAGTCATGTCCAGGCCCGCTTGAAGTTCACTAATGATCATCTGGATGATCTAGAGGAGGCAAGGGAGAACTTTTTGGTATCAACACCACTTGCTGTGTTTGGAGGAAGAAAGAGGATGAGTACAATCCCAAAAAACACCGTCCCAACCATGAAGCATGGGGGTGGAAAAATCATACTTTGGGGGTGCTTTTCTGCACCATACTGAAGAGGGAATGGTGCTATTTTTTGCAAGATTTTGGCCAACAAGAGCAATAAAGTTGGAGCTGAAACTCAATGCAGCCCAGTGACAGCTCCAAAACCCGCAAGATCTGATCATGAAAACAATTAGCAGCATGTGACATGAGTGGCAATGCAAAGGGTTAATCTATCACCGCTCACCCACCTTCCACTCAGGTGGCAAACTGAGCATAAATCACACCCCAAAACAGTCCACACACCCAAAAAACACACACTGCTACCACCTTTCAAGACAACAAAAGGACTCTGTTGTCCTCAAACATCACCGGCACTCATTGGGTTAAATACCCTAATGAAACACTTCTATCTAGCAATCACAGGGTTAGACACTATAATTAAGGCTGTGGATTCTTAGAGCACACAAGGACCAAATTTATTAATGTTTAAAGCTTTAAAGGACAAAAGATACAGTGCTTACAAAAATACAAAAATAAAGTTAAAATTGGATGGCATGCATATATGCAATAACAGTTATAAAATAAAAGGGAAAATCTTGGAAAATATCTAACACTTTCAATGTAGAAAATTTTCCTTCTTGGAAGGGGAATTGGAATACAGCTCAGTGATAGTAAACCCCCACATGTGGACATTTTTTTTGTTCACTGGACAGTTAATTGATAAGGTGGAAGGACTAGATATATCTAATTGAATATATCTTTTTATTGAACCATTGTAATGTAGCTATTCAATGTCTGAAGTAGATAAAACTCCAGACTCTAGTAAAAAAAGTCAACCTGGAGAAAACCCTTGTTCCCCCCCACCTCAATAATTCCCCCAATGATTTTAAACCCAAAAAATGTATGATATTTGTAGTTAGTGGAATTTAAACAACACATTTTAATTACAATCATCTTGTTTCAGGACTAAGTGGATGTACCTCTTTAAATATTTTCATTTCACCTCAGTGAAGTTCTCATCATTTTGCAACTTAGAGCCAACACTTGATTTTCTTGAGTTTGCAGCTCTTTCATGTGTAGAATGTGACTGTCAAGTCCTTATAAATTAGTGTTTATTGCAGCAAGTGCCATGGTGGTTTAAGATATTTTAGAGAAGAACTAACACTAACAAAGTTCTGAAGCTATAAATGGGTATTGTTGTTTCCCGCTAGGAAATTAGCTTTTGCACTTAACAGGACAAAAGTTAAATCATATAGTTATTTACCCTCCCCCTTGCTTTTGATATATTTTTCTGTTTCAATTAATGATTGTACATTACTCCCCAAATTAGTTTCTAGTCTACTTTACTACTGCTTTATAATTCATCTATTATTATTTCTTTTCTGAATCATGGTAGTAGGCTCTGCACTGGAGACATACCTCCAAGATGTCCACATAACCTTGGATTGGGGTTGTCTTCCTGAGCTCTTTCTGGGTCATTCTTGGACTATTCTAAGCTATTTTTGATATTTTGCAGTGTTAGATAGGGAATCAAATCCAGTTCCCCACAAACTAGAGATTCTAAAAGAGATAGATGTGGTGTGCATGTTGAGGCAAATTATTAATTTATTACCAGTACTAATAAGTATACTGGGGCACATTTATTAATACTGTCTAATACTTAATCAGTGTAAACTTAGACTAGACAGTCTAAAAGTATATCACAGTGGCTCAACTGTGAAATAAATTTTTAGCATGTTTTTGAGTGTTAAAATGAAGTTTACCTTTCCTCAGTTTCTTAGTCCGCACTAATAATTTCACCAAAATTTTTAAAGCCCCGTGCTGCTAAAATTTTGCCCCCATTCCCCAAAACCTTTTCCATTTGCAAACCCGCCCCTTTTTTAAAAGCAGCACAAAATTGCACCAGAAATTGCCATTATTTATATAAATAATTTTAAATTTACAATAGCAATTTTTTATGGACAATTCTAAATTCCCCCCCCCCCCAGTCAACCTTTAAATTAGTACCCAAAATACTCTAGCCTTACTTTTTTGTGGCGCATTGTCCTCTGGTGGCAGCACTTTCTGCATGCTCTGCAACATTATTTTGATATTGTGAAATTTTACATACTGTACAACAATAGAAAACATTCCATGTACCCTATCAAAAAATTTGGAAAACACTAATCAAGACTTGAAAATTTAAAATTTTGCATGCCCCCATTACTAATTTAAATTAAAATTTAAAATCTTTATTAAATATTTGCTTTTAAAAATTTATTGAAAAAAACATTTTTTCCTTTTTTCCACTGTTTATAAAGTATTTTGTTAGATTTTGGCTATGAAAAAAGAACAAATTCGTATGATCTGATGGAAAATTTTTTTTAGAAATTTTTTCTTTTGGGTTTTGCAAAAAAATTTTGCCTGTACATATCTGATCCAGCTTTTAAATCACCTTAACATACACGTTTATTTTTTTTATGTCAAGCATCTTTTGCCATAATAAATTGCAATAGAACAAGTTTAAGATGTTGTTTAAGTTCTGAAAATGAACAGCAGATTTTCTTGATGGTTTTGGCATTGGTGTTATAAAGAAGAACATGAAAAAAACTAAACTGTAGTTGAATCATTTATTTGCAAATTGTAAAAGTAAATACAACTCTGATAAATTTTAGTGTCATGCTAATAGGAGTTTCTTAATGAGTACCTCTCCTTATGAAAAAGATCACAATTAAAGCTGTAGATGTGTTTTAGATATAGTGCAGGCAGAATGTTGTGTCGCCTACTATTTGTCTATTTTCTTGCCTCTGCTGCTTAATATAGTTGAACATATTCCATCCCAATGTATATTCATAGGTAGTGATCTTTATGGTGAGAAATCATAGCCATGTTGTATCTTATGAGCCAGTAAGATATTTCACCACTTTGTCTCTCTTTTCCCTCTTACAACATGAGAACTCACATAAAAAGATATTCCCTGCAATAAAAACATATATTTTTTTAACTCATATGGTCACAAATGTTACAGTTTGTTTAAAAAGTATTCAAACCCTTTCAATTGTTCCACATTTTTAAACATTACAGCCACAAATTTAAATTTATTTAATTAATATTTTATGTGATGAAGCAACACAGCGTAACAAATATCTGTGAAGTGTTAAGAAAATTATGCAAATTTTTGCAAATTAAAAAAAAAAAGTTTGGCGTGCATATGTATTCAACCCCCCGAGTCCACCATTATCTGCAATGTCAGGTGCATTCTGTTGGGGCATGTCTTTACCCGCTTTGCACATCTGAAGGCTGGAATTGTTGTTCTTTCTTCTTTGCAAAATAGCTCTAGCTCAGTCAGATCGGCTGGCAAACTTTTGTGAGCAACAATTCAAATCCTGCCACAGCTTTTCAACAGGATTTAGGTCTGGACTTTGACTGGGCCATTTTAACAGAAGAATATGCTTTGACTTAAATCCTTCCATTGTAGCTTTGGCTGTATGTTTAGGGTTGTTGTCCTGCTGAAAGGAAGACTTAAATCACAGTCTCAAGTCTTTTTCAGTCTATAGCGGGTTTTCCTCCAGAATTGCCCTGTTTTTAGCTTTATCCATCTTCCCATCAACTCTGAGCAGCTTCCTAGTCCATAATAAAGCAGAGCATCACCACAGCATGATGTTTTGCTTTTATAAAGGGTTTTCTTGATACTCACTGATTTGTAGAGCATACGACTAATAGTTGTCCTGTGGACAGGTTCTCCAATCTGAGAAGTGGATTTCTGCAGCACTTCCAGAGTTACCCTGGGCCTCTTGGCTGCTTTTCTAATTAGTGATCTCTTTGTCTGAGCTATCAGTTTAGGTGGTAGTTTATATCTTGATAGGTTAGCAGTTGTGCCAAACTTCTTCCATTCATGGATGATGGATCATGGTGCTCCATGAGATATTTAGAACTTGGGGTATATTATTAAAACTAACCATGCAATACACTTTGCCAAAACTTTGTCCCTCAGCTGTATGGTATGTTCCTAGGTTTTCATGAAGCTGTTTATTCACTCATGTTCTCTCACAAACCTCTGAGACCTTTACAAAACACATGTAATTATACTGAGAATAAATTACATACAGATGTACTCTATTTACTAATTAGGTGAATTCTAAAGGTAATTGGTCATGCTGGATTTTATTTAGGGATTCAAAGGACAGGGGGCTAAAACATATGCACTCTATACTTTCAGATTTTTAATATGCACACATTTGTAAAAGCACCTATCAATTTCATTACACTTTACAAATACTTTCTTATTTATGTTGATCTATAGTTAAAAATGAGGATCAGTTCAAAGGGTATGAATACTTTTGAAACTCACTGTATGTATATATTTTGCATTTTTTACAATCAATGACACTATTAATACAGAACTGAAATATTTTCTGCCTTTAGGTCCAATGACAAGATGTTTTTCAATTAAACTCAACTGGTTTAAATTGGTTTACTGATTTACAGTAAATGTTAGACTTATATTTTACTCTGACTCACCAGTGATGTGTTTGTACAGTTGGATATGTTTAAATGAACCTTTTGGTTTCCAACTATTCTTCTTAAAGGGGTTTTCTCAGCAGCTGTTTCACTGTTTTGCAGTCGCTCCTCAGGTAGTGGGTGGTTTTACAGCATTGATTTGCATATTCAACATCAATCATATTCAATAGTGCAAGAGATTGTTATCTCTAACAAGTTTACATATAAAGTCCTCATCGCACTTGTACCTTTTGTTTACTGCAGCTAATCTTGTTAAATCTAATTAGTTGACTCAGTCCTGACAGTGAGTTCCTGTGGTGACATCACTCCCAGCTCTCTCAGCTAATCAGGTAACAGATGTCCTTCTGGTATGCAGGTTATCATAGAAACCTGCGTGCACTCAGAGCGCTGATAAAATGTCTCGATCTCATGACTAAAATAAAATCTATTGACCAATGTTGTCTACAAAAAAGTGGTCTGTTGTTAGATGAAAATTCCATGCCCACCATTAATTGTTTTATGACTGGAGCGAACTCTTAGGAAAAGTAATGACATAGACCACTTATTTTAGTGCCATTCAGAAGACGCTCCAAGGGCCACATGTATGAAAACTCACTTTTTTGCCCATAGCTTACAGCCATGTAGAAATTCCTTGTGTCAACTTTAGAATGAGTGTACATTGCTTTATCAGGAGCATAAGACCTTAAAAGCATTTGTAGCACCAATCATAAGCATTTTCTGATTAGTACACTCGATAGACATTTATTAACTGGAAAAAAATTGACAAAAAACCCCTGGTTACTTGTACATAAGAAATATCCTTGGCACTGCCTACATAAACTACATACACATAAACATTGTTAATTCTGTACATCACACAAGTAGAGGCATTAAGGTAGTGAAAAAAGCAGACACTAATACAGGTAGGAATACTATCGTGTGATTAATGAAGCTTATGTTTAAATGCAAATAGGCTTAAAAGCATTAAATCGTTAAGCTTATTCACATGGCTTTGGTTGCTAATAACACAAGGGAAGACTAAAAGAAATTTAACATAGTTTACACACACTGAGGGCCACACTGAGGGTGTACTGTACTGGCAGGCTATTTCTTTTTATTCAGGCCACACTCTATAAAATCAACAGCTTTAAAGTAACTGGATATCTGCACAGCCATATGTATCCCAATGTTGTCACTGAATCTCCTCAAGGCCGGTTTATGCCCCTTTAAAGCTAGGGCCCGACGGTGATCTCTGTCCTTTCCCGCAGTAGGTTGGAATTTTGTTGCTGCCTGTAGCCTCTCTACAGAGTATTTTCCTTTACCTTAAACATGAATCAACTTCTCTGCCGCCCCCAATTTGGAAAAGTATACAGATGTAGAAAAGTTTAACTTAACGGTAACATCACGGCTCTCTATGTTATTTGCTCTTAGATCCAAACAAAAGTCATGGAAATGCATTGAAAAAGTTGAGATAACTTTCTGTGACACAATAAAATGTTGTGATTCCTGTAAATTTACTACAACTGTGACACAATGACATACATAGTTCCACTGATCTGGTTGCTATATGTTATCTCTCCAAAAAAGCCAAGATAATGTGGATTTGTCTTCCTAAACTACAGTTTTAAAGTTGCATAAGATAAATACAACAACATTCTTCACTATTTAAGTTTGGTTAGGGGTTGGTGTCTGTAGTCTAATGTGTGGACTTCAGTTATTTGGGGTTATTAAAAAAGTGTCTTCTTTTATTCCAGACAATAGCACCATGCCTGTCTGTCCATGGACTTTGGGCTGGTATCAAGGCATTTCCCCATTTAAGTATCCTTGATATAGTTCAAGGACAGACATCACATCTGAGAAAAAAGCAGACCCTTTTCAAATCCTCAATAATGACTTTAAAATTATGTGACTATCTCTTTTCCATGTTAAACATTAGATACAATCGGGCGAAACGGCAAAATTACAAGAAGGAGTAAAGAACCAGAGTTATTGAATGTACTGCTTGTTAAAAGTCTTTGTAGGATATAGTAGTAATACGATAACAGTTGTAATGTGTGTCTTGTCACTTACATTTCAGCTGTTGTGGATAGTTTACTAATCTGTCATGTCTGCTCACCACTGACACATTCATGTTACCGAATATCCCTTGAGGGACAACATACATTATAAAACAGCAGGGCATGTAAATCCTTGCAAATCATGACATGGTAAATAGGTATCCTGCCTCAGCAGCTGAACATAGTTGAAAACTGTCAGGAAAAAGTTTGCTATTTGTAGAGATCCCTTTTGCAGAATGACAGTAGTTTGCTATAAAAGCCATTGGGTGGTCTTATCCAGATGAGATAACAGGAGTTTTCTTTACACTGAACTGCATCTTTATACGGAATTTTCAGAGCTGAATTTTTAATTTAACCCTTGGGTATTTTATTGTTGATTATTTATTCTTAACATGTATTGTATATGTAAGGACATAGCTATGCTATGATATCACTGAACAATATGTAAATTACCAAATTGAACATTGCTACATCCAAGAAACTCAGCTTTTTGTCTCTCTAACAGTCAGACCCATGCAATTATTTTGCAAACCATTCCCTGTAGGGAACCATTTTTTTTCTAATAGCCGAGTTTGGAATGACCAATGTCACTGCCTCTATTATTCAATTAGTCATGATGGTTATGGGCCTTGTAATAAGATATCTGGGATGCAAGTAGAATGAACCTGATGTTGGGTCTAACTTGACCTACTCCAGACATAACCGAGACAAAAGTCATTGTAACAGGACTTAATTCCACTCTAACTGAGATGAAGTAAAAATAAAGTGTAAATACTATATAAAAAGACACATTTGCATGTTTTTCTCACTATTTAACATGAAATCAGAATAAGCCTTAACTGTTTTAGGTCAATTAGGAACCACAATTATTTATATTTGCCAAATGCCAGAATAATGAGAGAGAATTTTTAAGGCATATTTATTACTTTCATCAAAGTCAAAAGTTTACATACACTAGGATTACTATGCCTTTAAACAATTTGGGACAGCCCATATGATGTTGTCATGTGTTTGGAAGCTTCTGATTATTGTTTATTGACAACATCTGAGTGAATTAGAGATACACCTGTGTATGTATTTTAATCACACCAGAAAAACATTGCTTCTGTGTGTAACATGGGAAAGTTTAAAGAAATCAGCCGCCAAGATACCAGGATTGTGGACTTGCACAAGTATAGTTCATCCTTGGGTGCAATTTCCAGATACCTGAAGGTGCCTCATACATCTGTGCAAACAATTACATGCAAGTACAAACAAAATGGGAATGTCCAGCCATTATACCACTCAGGAAGGCGACAGATTCTGTGTCTCAGAGAGGAATGTGCTTTGGTCTGACATGTGCATATCAACCCAAGAACAAAAGCCAAACACCCTGTGCAAATGCTGGTGGAACCTGGTAAGATTGTGTCATTATCCCCAGTGAAACGAGTACTGTATCAACATGGGGTGAAAGCCATGTAAATTGTTCCAAAAGAAACATATAAGTGCCAGGTTAATGTTTGCAAACGCACACAGGAACAAAGACCTACATTTTTGAAGACATGTCCTGTGGTCTGACGAAACTAAAATTGAACTGTTTGGCCATAATGACCATCGTTACATTTGGAAGAAAAAGGGAGAAGCTTGGAAGCCTAACAACACCATTCCACATTAGGACTTATATTGCCTATTACTGGGTTATTGTCCAGCCATTGAGCTGAAAGTATGGAATTGTGTTTGTGTGTTTGAGTAAATAATCTCTCATTTTTCGGTGATATTTTTTTCTGTAAATTGTTAGTGTAGGGACTCACAAGAAAATGAGGACTATTGACATGGGTTGCAAGCTTGTGAATATAGTGGCCATTGTATCAATTAATACTTCATATTTGATATTTTTCCAGGGTGTAATTGTTTTTCCTAAATACTGAGAAGCAGAGGGTGTCAGTATTTTGTGTTGGACACTAAATGTGCTGGGCTGCCTATCCAATCAAATAAAGGCAACAAAGGTTGTAAGCCAGCATGGTGCACCACACGTAACTGTATAAATGACACCCTTTGTATTGCCTTATCTATATGCAATTATAATATTAGCAACCACCCTCTTTATTAGGCGTGCGCATGTGAGGGGTTGTCTTATCAGTATTTTTGCATTTTTTCAGTCTCCCCTTGTATAATATTGTGGCTTTTAACCATACTGGGGTGAAATGGTGTTTATCCAATGTGCAGTTTTTTACTATTCAGTTTTCCTCTTAGTGGATGGATGTGTGAGCTACTGCACATTAGTTATCTACAACTGTTATATCTCTCCCAAGTAGCATTGGGCTTTATATTGCCTCCTTCTGGGTTTAGTCTATTGTCCAACCATTGAGCTGCAAGCATGGCTTTGTGTTTGTGTTTTTGACTTGTTAATGTTACAAAATCTGAAGTGTCAATGTGAAGCAGGTGTGTAAAATTTGGTGTTATTGCTCTCACACTCACTCATAATAGTCACGGAAAAATCGACATGGCACCTCATGGCAGAGAACTCCCTGAGGATTCTGAAAAAATAATTTTTGCTCTACATAAAGATGGCCTAGGCTATAAGAAGATTGCCAATACCCTGAAACTGAGCTACAGCTCAGTGGATAAGACCATACAGCGGTTTAACAAGACAGGTTCCACTCAAAACATTTCTCATCAGCCAAAGAAGTTAAGTGCACATGTGGGGCGTCATATCAAGAGATTGCCTTTTTAAAATAGACGTATGAATGCTGCCAGCATTGCTTTAGAGGTTAAAGGGGTTGGCGATCAGCCTGTCAGTGCTCAGATCATATGCCACCCACTGCATCAAATTGGTCTGCATGGCTGTTGTCCCAGAAGGAAGCCTCTTCTAAAGATGATGCACAAGAAAGCCCGCAGTTTGCTGAAGACAAGCAGACTAAGGACATGGATAACTGGAATCATGTCCTGTGGTCTTATGAGATCAATATAAACTTATCTGGTTCATATAGTGTCAAGTGTGTGAGGGAAATGGATAAGGAGTATAAAGACAAGTGTGTCTTGCCTACAGTCAAGCATGGTGGTGAAAGTGTCATGGTTTGGGGCTGCATGAGTGCTGCCGGCTGTGGTGAGCTACAGTTCATTGAGGGAACCCTGAATGCCAACATGTACTGTAACTGAAGCAGAGCATGATCCTCTCCCTTTGGAAACTGGGCTGCAGGGCAATATTACAACATGACAATGACCCCAAATACACCTCAAGACGATCACTGCCTTGCTAACGAAAATAAGGGTAAAGTCTGACAAGTATGTCTCCAGACCTAAACCTTATTGAGCATCTATGGGGCATCCTCAAATGGAAGGTGGAGGAGCGCAAGGTCTCTAGCATCCACCAGCTCTCTGATGTCATCATGGAGGAGTGGAAGAGGATTCCAGTGAAGCTCTTGTGAACTCCATGTCCAACAGAGTTTAGTCAGTGCTGGAAAATAATGCAGGTCACACAATATATTGACACATTATCACTTAGAGATTTACTCACTTTTGTTGCCAATGGTTTAGGCATAGATGGCTTTGTATTGAGTTATTTTGATGGTACACCAAATTTAAACTGTTATACAAGCTGTACACTGACTACTCTACATTGCATCAACCTGTCATATCTTCTGTCTTGTCCCATGAAAAGATGTGATACAATATTTACAAAAAAAGTGAGGAATTTACTCAATTTTGTGAGATACTATATATAAAATATTGAATTCTTCCAGTAGTGTGTTTTTTTTTATTTTTTTAACTTCGAGGGACCTCCACCCCCCAAAAAAGGAATACAAGTAAAAAATAATAATAAATTACATAAAATAATACACATAAAAGCTATAGGCAAAATGACCACCCCAATCAATGTAACCCTAGCCCTGATCCAATCACTCTAAAATACTGTAAGCACGGAATATATTGTATCAAAAAAAATTGACAAAGAGGAGGCAAAAAAAAATCTACTTTTTGGGGAACACGAAAACTAGAAAAAAAAAAAGGGTTTATTTTTTCCCTTTTTTAAAAAATATGCCCTTAAAAACCTTTAAAAAAAAAAAAAATAATATATATATATACATAAAATATATATATATATATATCTATAAATATAATTTTAAAATATATATAACACATAAATATACATTAAATTTCACATATATAACATATATTACATAATAAACAAATAATAATTGAATATATAATACATAATAATATTAATACAATATATATATAAAATAAATGTAACAAAATAGCAACATATCTACTTTATATATACATTTCAATTACTAAAATAATAAAGATTTATTATTTCTTATTTCAAATAATATATTAATATCTTAAAAAAATATATATATATATATATATATATATATATATATATATATATATATATATATTTTATATATATATATATATATATATATATATAAATATATATATATATATATATATATATATATATATATAGTTCAGTCCCATTCTTCACTTAAGTGAAGAATGGGACTGAACTGTGATACCACATATTCAGTCTGTAGACAGGTGTGGCATTATTTTTGCATGTGTAGTTTTCATTTTCATCTAAAACTTCTTAGGATGAAGTTAACTATATATGCAGGTCTGACTTTTGTAACTCGATGAGGACATTGTTATTATCAGATGATGATGTAAACCATAGATTAAATGAATGGGTGACCATGCAATAAATGAACATATCATTGCCACAGCGCTCTCTGTTGCCATACATCTGCACCACATTGTGCACTATTTTCTTTTATTCTAGTTAAAGAGGTGTTCTCACCATGCCATTTCACAGAGCTTTCTCTTGACAGCTAGTTTCTCACACTTCCTAGTTAGGCAGTGGTTGGCATATCAGCTCTACTATTCATAACAGACATGAGTGCAGGGAGTTTGTAAACTTTAGTGCACAAGGCTACAGAGCTCTACAGAGTTAAAGCTTGTTAATAACATAGATAAACAAGCTTCTTTGCCAGAGATAACACTCAGCAAGGAGTGACCTCATCATGGTCGGACAGGGCAGCTGCAGCAATGAGAGCAGAGAGAGGTGGCTGTTAACCTAGAGAAACTTTTGTACACAAGCAGTAGATAAGATCTCCTTCATCTCCTAAACAAAGCAAAACCAGAACAGCAAAGTTAATAGTCTTTATTTACCTTTGCCTACATGTTTAAAGCTAATCCATGTGGGGAGAAAACCCATTTAATAAATCCACCCTAAGCTTTGTCTCACTTGATGATTTTGCTATTTTTCTCATCACTTTCCAAGTTACCTGAGACATGTTTTCACTTAAGACCTTTTAGTGGCATAGTTTACGCCATAGCTTCATCAAAGTGGGTCTACACATTTTTGTAACTTATCATGTTCATCGCTATATTACATGCACTACATAGTCTTTAGATATTGTAAAATCTTTATAGGAGTAATCAAGCTTTGTTTTATTGCTTGTAAACAAAAAATGTTAGTTTTCCAAAGTCATCTTATAAGATAATAAGGTTTTGTGTCATCTAGAAAACGTTCCATTGTCTTCTGGCCTCTTCTCTACTCAGGAGGCTTCTGGATAGGGTCCTTTATTTTGAGCTGGCCTGAAAGTTTATTGGGTAAGAAAAATGCGAACAACTTCATTTCAAATCCAGCTATTCATAAGAGAAAAGGCAGCTTTCATGCAGCCGTATTTTTTATTGCCTCCCAGGTGCCCTTTGCAACTGTGATACTTTTGTTACATGATTCGGCATTGAACCAAGGCAAACAGCACCAATACTCGTGTATTTATATGAAATGCTCTACTCATTTTTCTGCCTCCATGTTAGGCCTAAGATCAATGGAGCAATCTGTTAATGTTACACTCTTATGAAATAACGTTGGAAAGAACCAGCTTTTTAAAATTACTTTTCTTACTTGTCACCATGGAAACAAGCCAACACAATCTCCAGGCACCTCAGTTAGTGGGAATAAGGAACAACAGTTATCAAGGAAAAATAAACAGAGAGAAATCACATGAACTTAAATTTATAAACCATGAAAACGGAAGTTTCCTTTGCTGCATCATGTGTTGCCAACGTATATTTAAATGTTGATTTTTTATTTTTTTATGTTTAGTTTCAGGAAAATAGGGTGATATTGAAAACTAGACAGGCAAAGTCACCAGTTTCCTGCTTTCTAGCAACTCAAAGGACAACTTTGTATTTAATCTTATATTGCAGATTACTATTCTCCCTTGACAGTAGATTGAAAATACATTATATAATCTGCTCCCCAAATAATGAAACAGCCAATTCTTTTTATATCACTGTATGGTCAGTCTTTATAAGGTTTACAAAGTAAGCTCAAGGCAGTTTTTCAAAGGGACATTCATG
Source organism: Phyllomedusa bahiana (assembly GCA_025379985.1). NCBI lineage: Eukaryota > Metazoa > Chordata > Amphibia > Anura > Hylidae > Phyllomedusa > Phyllomedusa bahiana. The sequence continues at coordinate 42,515 of JAODAL010002711.1, forward strand.
CTGAGGCAAACCTCCACTTATAATGTAACTTTTCATACGGATCTAGTTGAGTTTGACTCTTAGGCTATGTTCACACGGCTAATTGCAGGACGTACAGTACGCCCCGCAATTACGCCGAGTGTCTGGGAGCTCACGCTGATCGGTGCGTACTCCCGCGATGCGGGGGGGCTGTCAGCCCGCCGGCCCCATAGACTGTCATTACTAGCGGCACATAATACGACATGTCAATCATCTACCCGCACCTACAATACGATCGTATTGTACGCCCGGAGGAGGCGTAATCCACAGTTTTCTATGAGATCTGTGGATTACCGTAATTATTGGGGCACATTTTGCCCGTATTAGAGCGCAGTATGCTCTCAATACATGGTGAAATGCGTCCAAAAATAAGCCGTGTGAACATAGGCTTAGATCACAACAACAGCCACTGAAAAGCTTTGAAAAAGTTCGGATAACTTTCTGTGCCATGATATTGTGGTGTTTTAGATTTCACATTTCACTTTGCTAAATGGGAGTAATGCTTCCTTTTTCCTTTATCAGCCTCTTTTTCTTCCCACTCTTACATTTTTATAGGCTCACTCAGTCTCAGGCTATCCTTCTTGAAGAAGATAGGTGGTTTCAGCTCAGATTGGAGGTCCCAAGGAGTTCAGGAAAGGGGATGAGAGACATACAGAGTTGGTTTTGGCTATACAATGAGTATTATAATCCACCTCAGTGCTGAAATCACAGCTACACTGCTTCTTACTGCTATCTACAGTACAGCAGAGTGCCCAAACATCCCTCATATCTTTGAAAATGCAGGCAAATCAGTAACCACATGTTAAAGGGAATTGTCTCACCATGCTGTTTCACAGAGCCACAGCCAGCTTCAGACTCACACTTCCTGGTTAGACCATGGGTGGTTTTATAGCAGTGATTGACATATCAGCTCCAATAGCCCTAATTGAGCCTGCTGCAGTGAGATGAATGCTGAAGGTTTATAAGCATTCATGCACATGAATACACACCTCTAAATGGTTAAAGCTTGTCATTAATTGAAATAAACAAGCTCCTGTGTAATTGATGACACTCAGCAGGGAATGAGTCACCAAGGTTGAAGAGGACTGCTTGGAGCAATCAGATAAGAAAGGAACAGAAGAGGTGGTTAGTAACTAAGAGAAACCAGTGTACACAAGCAGTAGATAAAATGTTCTTTTTCTCCTAAAAAAGCAAAATTAGAAAAGCAATGCATTTGGTAAAAGTCTTTATTTACCATTGGCTAAATGTTTAAAACTTATCATTACAGTGAAAAAAATAAACCTTATATCACTGACTGCTCTGTGGAATGGATGCAAAACAGCACTGGGAAATGCAACAGATGAGTACCACTTTCTTAGCTACTCACAGGTCACTTATCTGGCATCATTACAAATGTATAGTTAAAGATTTGCTAGCTGGTATTGAAAAGCATTAAAAAACATCATAACTCTTTGTGCCATGAAATCATTGTGCATCATCTGTCAAGTTTAACTTTGCTACATCTGTATTTGATTAAACATGAGTTCCTTTATGAACTAAAATAAATCCTCTGTAGTACCTCCCTAGATGATACATATGTCACAAATCTACCATGCCCACAAGTTCACGTGTGGTAAACGGGGACTGTCCATCCCCAAATACTAGGAAGAGATTTGTATAAAGCTCATTAGCTGGTGGTGACCTTCCTGTAACACAAGTAGCAATTTTGGGTGAGTGTGAATTTGAGTAGCTCCATTATATACGTGTACTGAAATTTTCTGTGTTGTAACAAACACTCAACAGCAGCTTATCCCAAATCTAACAGTATATAAGAGGAAAGGTCCTCCAAGTGTGAACTTACAAAACACATACTCTGTTCTAAGGAGATCTTCTGAAGTTGATAATAAAAGCCCTCATTGATATCTTAATTTTGTGGTATAGTCGACACAACAGAGACAGTTTATCTTTGGAGTGTTGAAGTCCCTTGTGGTCCTTCAGTAGCTAGTAGGATGTTGCAATACTGTAGCACTTAGGAAAGATAAGTTAAAATTCTTGAATAGGATCAATGTCCTATAACAATTTTGCACAGTTGAAGAAATCCAAACAAATGGAATGAAATCAAGGACCCCCATATTTCTAACCTTGTCATAAAATATGATAATAATCAATTGATCTCTCCAAAGACGGAAAAACTTCCATCTCTTTCTTTGTGCATTTTAACCACTGTGAAGTATTATCAATCTACAGTAAGAAAACATTAGTGCATTAGTTATCTCCCTGTGGGGGCACAACCGTGATTTTATTGTTAATTCTGTAAAAGGGACAACCTATTGAGGCTCTTTTCCATCATCCATTAAATTAACTAAAATATTAACTGCTGATAGAATGTCCTGTAATATTGCCAATACCTTTTTTACTGTTGTTGATGAAACTTAAATCGCCTAACTTTCTGGCAGAAAAAGTTATGATTCTTGTCCCAATGGGGTCTTTGTTTGTAAAATAATACTCAGCGTCTGATTCTCTTGTAGTATTTTTGCTCAAAAATGCATAGACTTTAATGTCCTTGAAGTATTGTAGATCTTGGACAAGTTGTCTTTGTGTTCCTTGTGGCAGTATTGAAAATGTCCAGTGTTATTTTGCAGTTGGATTTCCTTCATCAAAATGTGTTAACAAGTTACAGTGTATTATTTTGAGGTAACAGGTCCATTGTAGAGCATGGTCAGTTCTATGAAGGCTAACTGAAGGAGTATATTTCTTTAGCACCAAAGTCTTCTCAGATAATACTTTGGAGGTCTTAGCCAATGTTCTGTGTCAATTCCAAATGATATAATTCGATGCCATATAAATATATCTATTGCACAGTCATCATAAACTTGATAGATAAAACACCATGATCTCACAGCACAGAAAGGTATATCAATATTTTTAATACTTTTCAATGACCAACGAGGCCAAAGTGCAAAAGCAGTGTGTAAAAAATTAAGCATACTCTGCTTCCATAGGAATACAGAGGGTAAGTAGCAGCCACTTGTTGCTCATCAAATGCCCTTGATTAATTGATCATTAGCAAATGTGTCCATCTCTATAAAAGCAGAAGTTTTGTCAGTTTGCTGGTTAAGAGCATTCATGTGTGTGTTAATATAATGTCAAAGAGGAAATACATCAGCAATGATCTTAGGGAAGCAACTGCTGTTGCCTATCAATCTGAGAAGGGTTATAAAGACATTTCCAAACAATTTAAAGTCTGAGATTCTAAAATGAGAAAGATTATTCACAAGTGAAAACCATTCAAGACACTTAAAAATCTTCCCTAGAATGGCTGTTCAAGGCAATTTCATCCCAAGCTAAGACCATGCATTGCCCAGAGAAATTGCAAAAACTGAAGAGCTACTTCTCAGACTCTGCTGGCCTTATTTAGAATGTTAAATGTTTTTTGTTTATGGAAGAACAATAGTAAAAAGGCTCCATAAATATTGCTTGTTTGGATAGACTGTAAGCTCTTGCAAGCAGGGTCCTCACACCTTGGGACACATGTATGAAAACGGTCTAGGTCTAAAACTCACTTTGTTGCCCATAGCAACCAATCAGAGTGCCCCTCTCAGTTCATACAGTGCTCTGAAAAAATGAGAGGGGTGCTCTGATTGAATGCTATGGGCAACAAAGTGAGTTTTAAACATAAACAGTTTTCATACATATGGCCCTTTGTGTCTGATCTGTTAGTGGATTTTTCCTATGTAATGTATGTTTTTTTTTCTGTCCTTATACCCTCTAAATAGTGAAGTGCTGTGGAATATGTTGACACAATATAAATAAAGATTATTATTGTTAAGGGTTTTAGCAGAAAGATTCCTCTTTCTAAAAAGAACATTAGAGCACAGTTTAAGTTTGCAAAGTTCTACATGAACAAACCACAAAACATCTGTATACACAAGTATTATAGAGTTGAGGCCATCTATTCAATAGCTAAATTTTGGTCGAAACTGGGTCATGAAATAGGACAATGATCCCAAGCATTCCTTGAAATGTACAACAAGATGGCTGAAAAAGAGAAAAAAAAAATCAAAATGTTGTAAACCTAAATAACCTGCCTTAACATTGTAAGGAAAAGTGGTCTAAAATGTATCTAGAAGTATATGAAAAGCTAATAAAATTATACTCAAAATGATTACTTCATGTTATTGCTGCTAAATGTGGTTTTACAAGCTACTGCTGCATGAGGTGTAGGTAAAGGAGTAAATTAAAGCTAACCCCACTGTCTATGGCCCCACTAAAAAATATACAAGTTGGCCCTCACCAACCATGTGTCATTTATGATTCTTGTGTCTTTTTATGTGGAAGAAGGACCTTTGGGATGGCCATCTTAACCATTGAGCACACTAGGCAGTTCCCCGGGAGCCCCATGTGGTGTCGGACCTGCTTATTTAACTGTTTATGTGTAGGGAGCTAATGGCTACTGCCCTGCCAATTAGTCCTATAGACAGCAGGTTGCCTACAAGAGGTCAGCGGGGTGCCCTGATATAGGCGGTGTTATCATACACGTGTGCTTGGCTGTGGCTAAAGGCATGGCCTGGTGTGATATTATATATTTGGGCAGGATCCACTACTATGCCCGGGGGCCCATCATTTTGTTAACATGGCCATGTCTTTGGGCCCCTCAAGCTCCAGGGCCTAGTAGTAACTGCTACATCTGCACCTTCTGTAGCTACAACCTTGGGCATAGGTTATTTTGTATTGATTTCCCGCATAACATTTCAGTCATTCTGCTGCTAATTATAGTTAGGTATGACTTCTTTCCCATACAAGATGCAATTTGGTCCCCTAAATGTTTTTTTTAATTATGGATTTCTATAATGACATACAGATCCAATGGCTTCTGTAATTAATAGACAACTTTGTCTGCTCTAGCCTAAATCTAGGATTCATCAGCTCGATAATAAAGGTACAGCAAAATATATGCTACCTTTTGTTGAGCCCTTATTATCTTTTAATGGTGTAGATTTACTATAGATGATATCAAGCAGCACCTGAAGCCCACCCTGTAAAGTCAAGGATGAGCTCCCAGAAGTGGTCATGGTGTTTCCAGTCGGTTTTCCAGTGACAGTGGGTAAAGTTGGCATGACAGGGTGAGTATGTAGCTTATTTAAATCTCACAGCTATGGGGCACATCTTTATACGTTATATACCTTGTAGGTGCAATTGTGCTATGAAATTTTAAATTGTTGTTTTGGTTGTTTTAAATTCGTTGATGCAGTTTTTCACTTATTCCAGTGATGCAGGGCAGGAATCCTATTTGCTAGTCCTCCTGAAGTCCCTTAGTTCAAATACTCTACACGATGACTAATAGAAGTAGTAACACCAAGGTAACCCAAAAGCTCTAACAGTTTTCTTCTTTTTATGATTCAAATGGAGTTTAGTGGGCCTCAAGAAAACTTCAAAGGATGCAGAGTGGACATTGGCCTACCTGTGTGTATCTGTCTATTTCATTAGCTACTATAAAGCCTTGAAAATAAAGAACTGCATAAGTTTCAGGGGTCCATTTGCAGGGCGAATGAGCCATGGTAACTGCATGTGGTTATCCTTTGCTTCATCTGTACTTGCTGTGAATCATCGGCAATACACAGACTATTGAAGCATAAGATAACATGTGGTTACTGCATACAGTTTCCACGATGTGTATGGGCAGCCTTAGGCCAGGGTACACTGAGACTTTTTGTAGTGCTACTTATTCATTTTAATACCTTCCGTCCACTAGACTGCATACCAGGGGCATCGCTAGGCTGTTTTATTCGGGGCTCGGGCCCCGAATAAAACCCCCTGTGCCCCGAGTCTCCCGGGCTCCAGGCCTCTGCGCTGGGCCTGGAGCACCGACTGGCTCTTCAGCTGCATGTGCGTCCGCTGGACGCACACACAGCTGAGGGCTTCTGCGGGGCAGAGAGCGAGCGCTCCCTGCCCCGCAGACAGTGTCGGACCCGCAGGTCCTACACCGCGAGGCTGCCGGGTCCTCACAGCGCTGAGGACCCGCCGCGGCCCCGTGCGCCTCAGCCGGCAGCGTCGCGATGACATCACGTCATCGCGACGCTGCCTGTCCTCGGGCGCACAGCGCGTCATAGGCTGTGCGCCCGAGGAGCTGCCGGAGGAGCGCGGACTGAAGAGGACGGAGCGCGCTCGCCGGGGGAGTTAAGGTGAGTATGAATGTTGTTATTTTTATAGCGTTTACCTGCCTCAGTGCCCCTATATACTGCCTGTGCCCCTATAATGCCTGCCTGTGCCCCTATAATGCCTGCCTGTGGCCCCCATATCCCTGCCTGTGCCCCTATAATGCCTGCCTGTGGCCCCCATATGCTGCCTGTGGCCCCCATATCCCTGTCTGTGGCCCCCTATATACTGCCTGTGCCCCTATAATGCCTGCCTGTGGCCCCCATATGCTGCCTGTGCCCTTTTATACCTGCCTGTGGCCCCATATACTGCCTGTGACCCCCATATACTGCCTCAATGACCCTATATACCTGCCTGTGGCCCCATATACTGCCTGTGCCCCCTATATACTGCCTTTGGCCCCATATACCTGCCTGTGGCCCCTATATACTGCCTCAGTGCCCCCATATACTGCCTGTGGCCCCATATACTGCCTCAATGACCCTATATACCTGCCTGTGGCCCCATATACTGCCTGTGCCCCCCTATACCTGCCTGTGCCCCCCTATACCTGCCTGTGGCCCCTATATACTGCCTCAGTGCCCCTATATACCTGCCTCAGTGCTCTTATATACCTGCCTCAGTGCTCCTATATACTGCCTCAGTGCCCCTATATTCTGCCTCAGGGCCCCCATATACCTGCCTGTGGCCCCCATATACCTGCCTGTGGCCCCATATACCTGCCTGTGGCCCCATATACTGCTTCAGTGCCCCTATATACCTAACTGAGGGGACTGCTATACCTAAAATTAAGGAGTTGCTGGAAATGTGAGGATTCTAAGATATTTGTGTCCAAATCCTCAGGGACGAGTATTGGCCGGGAGCAATCAGCATGAAGGTGTGAACCGGATGGAGAAGAAAAGGGAAAGTGAACGACGCTGATCAGAAAAGACGTCTCCTGTGAGTCACTAAATGTAACTGCAGTGTAATCACTTATATGTCTGCAGAGCGTCTACATACAACTAGTATCTACCACTATATGGCCCCTGTATGGCGGTGGTATATGTAATCAGAGCCTGTGTACAGCTGGTAGTCACATGTGGGGGTCGCGTTCGGTCAGGGTCTGGCAGGATTATTTGAGCCTTAAGTAGTAATAGTTTTGGGTCTTGGTTTTGTAGGAGTGTTTTTAGTCACAATCACTTGTCTGGTAGATTTGCTCCATGTATCGGTGGATTATTTGGTGACTGTTTAGGGGTATTGTCATATGAAGGTGAGAAGTTCTGAAAAAGTAAATTTGTCATTGGGGATTTTTACTGTACAGTGACTGCTGAGGAGATGGACGGGATCTGTGTGGGATGTGCAGAAAATTAGTGACAGGAACAGAAGGTTTTTCTCTGTAAAAAAACATCCGCAGTTCACAATGAGGCGGGAAAAACACAAAGGGCCCGAGCCCCGGATGTTTTAGGACCCTAGCAACGCCCCTGCTGCATACAGCTCAATGTATTACTTTGTACTAAAGCTCTAGCTCCATAGTTAAAATCAATCAGTACCACTACAAAAAGTCTCAGTGGTGAGTGTTGTGGAATTTACTTTCTTCTTTGATGATTTCTATTGTTGGACTGTCTGTTTGCACAGATCACCATTCATCACTGGCAGTGGCAGTGTGTTTATTCTATCACTGGTGTTCCTGGAGTAGTGCCGATGGACCCTCGATTTTTGGAATGGTTTGGTGGCAGCTTTACAACAAGCTCTAGTTTTCAGAGATAGAGACATAAATAACAATATGATATTTAAAAGTTCATTTTAGTTCTGTTACAGTTAAGTTTCCTTCCTTCATTTCTCATATCTATCACATGATTCAATTGGGTAATTGGAAGTGTCGCTTTAATTGAGATTTCATGGGAATTCAGCAGCCACCGTTTCCACAATCAGTGCATTGTTGTCTCACGAGGTGTATTTAACCATACAGATTTACGTTAATGGTGATTAAACACTACATCCATTTTATTTTTCTATCTTTTAGTCTCTGAGCTGCCTGGTCTGCTTTGAATGGACGAGTTCTAATTACCTTTAGGGTCCAACTACCAGAATAATCACACTGTGAAACCCTTATATGCCACTTGGGAAATCACTATACTTTTGTGATCTGCAAATGAACTCCAATAGCAAAGCATGCCGAGCTCGGTATTAGATTATACAATGCCTCCCTTCAGACAATTTCAAATACATTTTTACATATTAACTAAGCAAATGCCATGGTGCACATTCATTTTCTATTTTAATGACTAAAGATATGCACGCAGAAAGCTCCCTAATTACTGCTTTCCTGACAGATGCAGTCATTTCCTTGTGTGTGTGTGTTTTAATTGCCATTAGCTTTCCTTTGTCAGATTTATCCCTAGCTATACTCCCTGTGCATACCCTGCTTCCCTAGAGCCTCTCACTCCTCCCTTTTTAGGGCTTGTCAACACGCCTCTGATCCCCAGGAGAGATTGAAGGCCTTGTAAAAACCAACTGCGAAAACAAGCATTCCTGTTCATTTATCACATTTAGCATGCGCACTTGCACGCTCATCAAAACCAGGCCTGTGCTTGCTAACTCATTTCCCTCTTCCAATTACAAATTAGTCCATTAGGCTGTCTGCAGTAGGCCCTCTGTTGCATCTTGGTAATGGCTTCTGAGATTTCCATCATAATCATAATGGCTCCCTGTGCAGCCATGAGGGCAGATGGAGGCCGCTCGTGGGTACTGAGCCAGCGCACTACCAAAGGGCACAGCTTTGGGTTCAGTATTGAGCCTCGCTGTTTTGTAAAAACAGAGAGAAAGGTAGACTGCAAGGCGGGGGAATGATTTAGCATATAAAATGAATAATTCTTCAAGTATTTTCCTGTAAACAAGGCATTTTTGTTTCACTGTGCCGCAGTCTTCATTTGGTGTGAAGACTGAGCTGCTGGATGACAAAGCTTTGATCTCTTCCTCCATCACAAGCCCTCCCAGGGCTTATGTAAATACACTGGTGTGCAATAAAAATGATTTACTTAGGTTTCCTACTGTCAAATGAACTCTACAGCCCGGCTCAAAAAGTGATGATAACCTTTACCCCCGCCACCTCCTCACTTAAACAGGAAGCCCTCATAGACTTTATTGTAGCATTTCCCTTTAGAATTTTGCTACATGTATCAAGGGACTAATAAGTCTGACAAGTGCTAGTTTCCCTTGTCAGCAACAAGATTTGAAGCAGGATCTGACCAGGAGCTAACTCCTTAGTTTGTAAACTTTCCAGTCCTCAAGACACCACTGCTTTCTTCCAGTAATAAAAGGGTTACAGAGGCAAATCAATTTCAATTAAGCTCAATTTGATTGCTGATGCTCTCTTTGGAGTGTAAGCATTGAATGTGTGTTGCAGCCTTTATAGGTTGTCTATTTTACACAGTTTAAACAGCCTTGTAGACACGAAGGATCAGTGTCTGTAACTCAATGAGGGATTTTACTGGGAGCCGCAGTGTTTCCCCTGTCACTCTTCATTTTATGTTCTGCAGGACAGGATTGACACATTTATTGGAGAGTTTTCAACTTCCACGGGAAAAGGTAATTGTCCAACAAAGCAAGAACATTTTTGTGGATAGTACTTTTGTTTTATGGTAGAACATTTAACCAGGAATTTGTTCTACTCTTGGGAATATGATGTACTTCCATAGGCAAAATCCCTGAAACAGTAGCACACTGGTTATAAAACATTAGCAAACGTTATGACAAATAGATATTGTAGTAAACTGACAATCTGGCAGACTCAGGGCAGGTGAGTTGCTAAGGTAGGACATTTTCTGGACCACTGGGAATGTGTAATATTTAATCAAATAATTTAATTAGGAAGCCACAATACTGTGAGTTCAGCTTCTGAAACCCCTAACAAGGGGGAAAATATAGATTTATACTGCAGTCCTTCAGATGATTTGCCATCCATGTAATACAAGGATAAGATGAGTCCAACAAAGAATAAATGGCAACTTGTCAGTGGTGCTTTGGCATGGCTTGTAGAAGAGGGGTTTCCATATACCCTTAGAGAGCATACCAAGCTTTAACTGCACTCATGGTAGTTCTTATTTTTATGAACTGATGAAAAAGATGGACATATGCTCACCTAATATACAATCTAGGTCTGGGTCTTGGTGTTATTATAGTGATGCATGAACCTGTCAGACTTAGGCAGGTAACCAAAGCTTGAACACAACTTATAAGTCAATTCCAGGACCACAAATTGAGGATTTGTTACAACCAACAGAGGGCACTGTGGGCTTCTCAGCCCCTTTCCCTAATGCCTTGTGATATGCAGATGCTAAGTAGAGGGTGAAAAGGCAAAAAAAAAACTCTACAAGCCGTTCATTCGGTGCTCTCCTTAAGGGATCTTCCCTTCCTGAGCTACCCGATGCCTCCACACAGCCAGCCAGTATCTTCTCTACTTACAGCACTGAAGAGGGACAAAAAATCCCGAAACATCGTTGTGTGTAGAATGAGAGATTTCTGGCTGGCTAAAAAAAATCCTTTTGCTTTTCTCAAGGAAATCGGTGGGTCAAAAGCAAATTGAGGATTTGTTACCAACCAAAAAGAGGGCGCTGTGGGCTTCTCAGCCCCTTTCCCATAATGCCTTGTGATATGCAGATGCAAAGTAAGGGCGAAAAGGCAAAACAAAAAACCTACAAGCCGTTCGTTTGGTTGCTCTCCTTAAGGAGAGATCTTTCCTTTTCCCAGCTATCCCCATGCCTCCCACACAGCCACCAGTATCTTCTCTACTCTGCACTGAAGAGGGACAAAAATCCCGAAAAAGCGTTGTCTGTAGTGAGAGAATACGCTTGGCTAAAAAAATCCTTTTTGCTTTCTCAAGACTCGGTGGGTCAAAACAAATTGAGGATTTGTTACAACCAACAGAGGGGGCTGTGGGCTTCTCAGCCCCTTTTCCATAATGCCTTGTGATAAGCAGATGCTAAGTAAGGGCGAAAAGGCAAAACAAAAACTCTACAAGCCGTTCGTCGCTGCTCTCCTTAAGGAGAGATCTTCCCTTCCTGAGCTACCCGAGCCTCCCACACAGCCAGCCAGTATCTTCTTACTCTGCACTGAAGAGGGACAAAAAATCCCCAAACAGCGTTGTCTGTAGATGAGAAGTTACTGGGTTGGCTAAAAAAATCCTTTTTGCTTTCTCAAGACTCGGTGGGTCAAAAGCAAAATTGAGGAAAATTTTTTACAAACCCAACAGAGGGCGCTGTGGGCTTTCAGCCCCTTTCCATAATGCCTTGTGATATGCAGAAAGCTAAGTAGAGGGCGAAAAGGCAAAACAAAAACTCTAAAGCCGTTCGTTTTGGTGCCTCCTTAAGGAGAGATCTTCCCTTCCTGAGCTATCCGATGCCTCCCACACAGCCACCAGTATCTTCTCTACTCTGGACTGAAGAGGACAAAAAATCCCGAAACAGCGTTGTCTGTAAAATGAGAAGCTGGCTTGGCTAAAAAAATCCTTTTTGCTTTCTCAAGATGGGTGGGTCAAAAGAAAATTTGAGGATTGTTAAAACCAAACAGGGGGCTGGGGGCTTCTACCCCTTTCCCATAAGCCTTTAAACCCAAAATAATAAGAATTCAAACCATTATTTGTTTATTGGTAAAATATTATGGCCTGCAACCTATATTAACCCTGCTACCAATATACCACCATACAAAAACCCCGTTTTTAACCAAATATAAGTCCCCTGAAATAAACAGGAAACGAATCCCGGAGGGATCAAGTGAGTTCAGCCCCGGGGACAATATAAGCCAAGGCACCAAATTTTGCCACAAAAAAAACGGGGAAAACTTATTGACTCGAGGTAACCCTAGGGGGAAAATACGCGGTACATTTCAAAGATAAAAATGGTACCAAAAAATTTTAAAAAGGGAAAAAATTTAGGCAGGTATACGTCCCCTAGGAAGGTATAAAAGCAGGATATGTTCTCCCTAGGGAGTTAGGCAGAAAATGTGCTCCATAGGAGGTATTGTCCCCCATAGGCAGGTAGAGGCAGGTATTGCCCCCATAGGCGATAGAGGCAGATATATGTTCCCCCCCGGCCGTTAGAAATGTATAGGAGGAAAGTTTCCCAATAGGCAGGTAGAAGTAAGTATAGGCAGGGTTTTTAAAAAAAAAAATACAAATACTCATCTTTCTCCCCCGATGCTCTGATGCGCTCCGTCCTCTGGCACAGGCGACGTGATGCCATCAGGCCACCAGGCAGCGTGATGGCATAGCATGCTGCCTGTGCTCTCTGCTCCGCAATAGTATCTTCAGCTGTATGCGCTCCCCCGGGGTTGCAGCAGCTGAAACGCCCTGCCGGGGTCCAGGCCTGGCAGTGCCGGACGCTGACAAAAACGGGGGGCCGCATAGAAACCCACAAGTTTTCTATATTCAGGAAGCTAAAATTTTTTCACCCTACAAAATAATAAAGTTCTTGGCCTGGTGGGGCCCTTAGGCCCTCTGGACCAAATAGCTTCTTCTATGCCTGCTATTGCTATTGGCACTCCAAAGCTTCACTGGCACAACAGTATCTCTTCTCTGTGCCATGCATACCAGACACATCAAGAGGGGAGGGTGCACAAAGGCTTCAGAAAATGTCAAAGATGTTCAAAAAAGCCTCCTAAAAACATTTCTCAGCACAGGGAGTTAGTAAAAAATCTTACAATCCTTCAAAGTGTGGGGGCTAATAGGTTCAAAGAACTCTTCAGGAAAACCTAGCTGACAATTTTTGGAGTTTCTCAAAATGCCTGAGCCCTGCACCAGCATTCAATCCCTGTAGTAGGCATAACATGGTGAACCAGTTTTACCTGGAGTGGCAGGTCATACAATATCTGTAATGTTTGTATTCATATGACAAATGCCTATAGTGGCACACATCACTCAATGCTACCCATTGTAAAAAATGTATACAATTAACATATATGTTTTTAACTAGACTTCACAAGATAGAATATTGTAGTGTAGAGCACTACACTATTCCAGCCCTCTTATTTTGTAGCATACTGACATTTACCAAACAGAAAGGTGCCAAAAGGACACAATTTTGGCCCTGGAGCTATTTAATCCTTTGAACACATAAACAGTTGACACCAGAAGTTTACATACACTATATAAAAAGACACATATGCATGTGTGACATGAAATCAGAATAAACCTTACCCGTTTTAGGTCAATTAGGATTACCAAAATTAAATATATTTGCCAAATGCCAGAATAATAAGAGAGAGAATTTTTAAGGCATTAAAAAAGGTTTATTCTGATTTCATGTCAGATAGTGAGAAAAACATGCATATGTGTATTTTTATATAGTATGTGGAAACTTTTGGTTTCAACTGTATATGCCAGACGTTTTCCCAGTATACATGCTGAATTCACATCACTAGCATGATGTGAACACTAAGGAAGCCATGAACGAAACTGGCACAGACCAGACAGTCGTACTTCTCAGTAGGTTCGTGTAGCATTCATTAGTATGTATGAAAGTGTGTCACAGCACTTTATAAATATGTCCTCCTCTGAGACCAAAAAAATTCCAACATTTTTCCTGCTAGTTTGAAATTGGCATGGAATAGTACGACATTTGCGCACCACATTCTGTCGAGACACATTCCTAAATGTGTCTAATCTTGTAAATATGGCACAACACACCCTCTAAGAATTGGCACATACAAAACTGTTTAGGGTGCCTGACGTGCTCCAGTTTTTGAAGAAAGATCTTTTAAAAATATGTCGCACATACCTGTCGCCCTAAGTTACAGTTCTCTTCTACTGCTCATCTTAAATGGTTATTCTCACCACAATGATTAGATTTAAATATGTAGGCAAAGGTAAATAAAGTATTTTATCAAATCCATTGCTTTTCTACTTTTGCTTTCTTTCAGAGCTGGAGCAGTTTTTATATCCTGCTTGTGTACACAAGCTTGCCTAGCTACCGACCATCTCTCTTTGCTTTCATTGCTCCAGCTGCCCCGGCTGAGAGGGTTAGGATGGTGATGGTTAGGATGGTCACTCCTTGCTGTTTCTTATCTCCAGCACAGGACTATACAGGTTACTGACAAACTTTAACCCTCTAGAGCTCTGTAGCCTTCTGCCCTGTTTAAATTCTTTTGTTATCAATGTTCCTCTAACAGGCCCATCTATTAATAGCAGAGCTGATATGTCACTGCCACAGCCTGAATAGGAAGTGAGAGTTTGAAACTGTTAGTGAAGAGCAGGCTCTGTGAAACAGCATGGTGAGAACACCCCTTTAACTAACAGTTATTTGGGTTCCATACAAAATACATAATTTTTAGGAATGCAGGGAACAGGACTGACAAATGATACCTCTGCTTTCTTTCAGAATGGTAGGTATAATGAACGTTTGGGAATGACAGACTGAAAGAGAAAAGACAACTACGATTTTTCTTCCAGCAATAAAGTCTGCAGAGACAGGAGGGGGAACGTAGTGTCTGGCAGATGACAGTTTCTCCATTTTCTGTGATCTTATAGTGAGCTCTAAGCATACATGAGTTCTCCTGCTCAGTCATTCCCCTGAGAAAGCCAGCTGCATGCTAAGATGCTGTCTTCACCTGAGTTCAAGGCTCCTGAAATGTCAAGATATACTAATGTTCCTAGACAAGTCTGACCCAGTAACCTACCCTCTCTAATGCCATTGAATTTCATAATTATGCGAAACCTGTTAGCTTTCTATATACAAGAGCACTTACATTGCCTAAAATTATCAGTGGTATAGGCCCCAAGCCATTTCCGTATATCTTCAACTGCATATGGATGCAAACATGCAAACAGCCATAGTTATACACAGTGGTACCTTGGAACTCATCATTAATTTGTTCCAGAAGGTAAGTTGAGTACCAAAAAGGTTGAATACCAAATTATTTTTTTTTCCATAAGAAATAATGTAAATTGTGTTAATCCATTCCAGACCCCCAGAAAATCCACATTTTATAAGGCACCATATGGATTAATAGGGTTTAATGTTATATTAAAAATACATAGACACAAATAATTCTGCTAAATGCGGCACAACAAGAGGGCAGCTACTTACAGAAGTACTTGAGCAAGTTATTACTGAGTTGAGTGAATAAGTTCTTTGACTGGACTTTAACACTCCAAATGTTAAAAACCAGCTCATAAAACAAGATCGAGCAAGATTCTACATTGGCGCTTTGGGAGAACTATGTTGAGACTAACACGGTTGGAGCTTCTAGAACCCGAAATCCAACAAGTATTAGCAAACACAATGAGTACCATGCAAGTGTTAACTACCAAGAGTATTTTTTGTCATCAGAATGTGTGGAGTACCAAATTCGATTTTGAAAAGGTTTGAATGTACATAACAACATGGTAATTATTTGTACACACAAATACACTACACTTATATAATTGCATTATATTGGACAACCCTCCTAGAATGTCTGAAAGGAGAAGTAATGCAGAAGATATGGGGCTTATAAATTTAGTAGAAATTTTTCACATTTTAAAATAAAATTAGCAACATTGATATTTTTAAATATATTTCCAGTTCTGACGTGGTTTTGAGGGAGCTGTATATTAGACACCCCCATAAATGACTCAATTTAAGATATTACATCCCTTAAAGTATTCAAAACATCATTTAGGAAGTTTATTAATTCATTAGGTGTTTCACAGAAATTAAAGCAAAGTAGAGGTGAAATTTGAAAACTTCACTTTTTTCAGATTTTCAATTTTTATCCATTATTCACTGAAACACGGTTGATTTGACCATGAAAATGCAACTTAATATCGATTCCCCCAAATCTACTGTTTTTAGAGATATCCCATATGTAGCCCTAGTGTGCTATTTAGCTCAACCACAAGCCTCAGAGTAGGAGGAGCACCTACCGGACTTTGGGAGTCTCATTTTCAATACAATTTTATTTAGTGTTGTTTTTATTGGTTCCATTTTGGGATGACTTTTTGATTTTTTTTATTTCAATTTGAAGGGGACATGGAATGACCAAAAAAAAAAACCTTGAAAGGGTGGTATTTGAATTTCATTTCTCCAGTGTTCCGAGTATACATTTTTATTTGTAAAATGGCCAAGAGGAGGTGATTTGAACTTTTAATTTTTTTTATCCTTTAGTATTTATTTTCTTTATTTTACATATTAACATTTATTCCACCTTGGGTACTTGACCACTATGGGGCTTGATAATCTATACACCCTTCTGCATTGTATAAACAATGCAGAAGGGTGTATCAAGATGGAGGTTCTTAAACTTCCTTCCTGGGACAGGAAGTAATAGAAACATAAACTGGGCAACTATGGAAGCCTTCTTTAGGCTTCCAGCTGTCATGTTAGTGCACAGAACTGTTTCACATTCATTTAGACTCGGCATCTAAATGGTAACACAGCAGAGAATGGAGTCAGCTCCATTCCCTACTGTTAGCAGCAGGTGTCAGCTGCAATAAGCATCTAGCGCCAGCCTCCTATGTAGTGGACTTACTGAGTAATAGGATGTACCAGGACATCCATTGTCAATACTATTAAAAGTAGTAAAGCATAACAAAAGCTATGCAAATTTGCAATCACCATTATTGTTATGACATACAGAATAAAGCAAATAAGTCACTTTAACAACACATTGAACACTACACTATTTTTCCTATGTACCCAGTAAAGAAAAATGTGTACAGTTTTTCAGTACATTATATGGTGTATTAAAGGATAGCATTAGAAAATACAACCAAAACTGTCTTTGTCGGGAAGATGTTAAAATATATAGATGACAAAAACTCAGAAAGTCAGACAAGTCTCGTATAAGGCTGTTAGTCTATCCAACTGAAATGGTCTATTGTTGATTATTATCATCAGACAGTACTGTACTAGTGTAGGAAGAAGTCAGTGCTAGAGGGGTAAGAAAGTGTCTGCTGTTTGGATACAGCAAGCCTACAGAAATCAATACTAGGACAAGGCTTTTACTGCAATCTTGCTGGCTGGTACTATTTCTGAAGGCATCACAGCAATATTTGTAGTGGCCCAGGGTATAAGTAAGGTAGTGAAGGAGGTTGAATTCCTTAATAGTCACTCTGTATCCTCAATACAAACCAGTATCATGGGTAGTAATTGATAGTAGGCAGACTAAAGTATAGATTTTGGATTTGGCTCAGGAGCTTTAAGGCATGCATGTGATGGGGGTTGTGGTTATGGGTTAGGTCTGTTTTTAGAAGGATGACTTATTAATAAAAAAAAAATCCTACATATTTTCTACTCATAATATCTCTACAATCACAATGTGCAAATACACACATACAGATACATTTTAGAAATTATTGCTCTGATTTCCATTTCTCTGTTCAGAATTTTCGATTCAGATATATCTCAGAGCGATTCTCTTACGATGTCATCCATAATAAAATGCCCTAATGTAATTTTTTTTTCGTTCAATACTTTCTCATTCTCCTTCACAAGGTCTTTTTATTTGCCTATGTTGCAGAGGAGGTGTGTATTAGTCCAGCATTCAGTGCTGAGAAGACTTCAGGGAATTCATGAACCGCTCTCTTAGACGAAAAAGCCAAGCATGAGGAGATGGAAAGCAGTGAACTTAGTCAATGTCATAAAAATGAAACATTCATTGTTCTCTAAAGTAAAATTGATAATATGTGTGGAAGTGTCATTAAGGGATAAGTGACATTGTAGGCTTTGAGTTGTAACACAGTGAATATATCTATTCCACATCTTTAAACATTTCCTCTAAGTAATATCCATCTTTATTAACTGCACAAGACCCTTTGACCTTTCGGATACAAGATTGCTGAGCACATTTGAATACATGTCTACTTAGGCAGGAGCTTGACTTTCGGTGAAAATGTTTTATAAGAATGTAGGTATGTATATAGCAGTTAATCTTCCAGCAGGACGAAGCATTATTGGGCATGTTGAAAACCAGTGTTCTTGATGACGCAAATACCTGCAATTAGGGAACAGCCTGGATGCCTCCCTTCTCATTATATTACTAGCAGGTCTTGCCAGCTTTAATCTAATGTGTATGGCCAGTCTGAGAATTATCTGACTGGTATTTGCTCTGTTTTGGAGCCGTGTACACGGCCGCAGGTGACGGCTTTTCTCTGCGGTTTGCGGAGAAAAGCCCTCCCCATTCACATTGACAGGTTTATGTTCTGCCCGAAACCGGGCGTAAGAATGAAGATGTTCAATGCTTTTTGGACCGCCGACAGTCTAAAAAAACGTCCGGAGGAATATTCCATGGAGGTCCATGATAAAGTTTGACAGCCGGTTTACAGACGACTTTCAAAACCGAAAAACGTATGTAAAAGCGGCTGAAAAACCTGCCGTGGGGACTTTTCCTAAGTCATCTACTTTTCACATAACGGGGACATGATATACCCGAACACACACGAAAGTCAATCTCAGATAAGTCAGCACACCCCTTTACTTTTGGGATACTAACTGAATTTAAAGTGTTTTGACATAAACATAAGGAATTTCATGGGCATAACTATATCAGATGTTGGAGAAGCAGTCACAACTGGGTCTTGGTGTCACATACAAAGACACTAGAATTATTAACAGCACTTGGTAGGTTGGCAACCCAGGTATAGATTCTGCTGTTACAATCAGAAGATAAGCAAAGATTTTCCATGCTACATCTGTCTTCTTTGTGTGTTTATTTGGAGTAGCTAGATGGCAACTGCTTATGTTTTTTGAATATCAGCTGACCATGTTGTGCAACCTTGGCTTGCTGAGTGAATTTGCTAATTCCTAATCTCTCTTTAAAGGTTCCTGGTTTGGCAGAATGAGGGGTTATTGATAACATAGCTCTGTTCATTTATGTATGTTATGTGCAATTACCAGTATTTTTATTGTGTCCTGTCTAGTCTTGCTAAGTCAAGTTCAAGGTCAAATTCTGAGAGATTGTGGGTAAAAATCTGCTAGTTTTCTGTTCAAGTAGTCAGGTAATTTTCTGTGTATCTAGTTTTGTTCTGTTTGATCTAGTTCTAGTGATTGTGTCTAGTAATCTATTTAGTTTGCTTAATCAGTTATTTAGAGGCCTTGGTTTCTTTTTTATTCTTGCCTTGCTTCAATTGTTCTATATCAGTTATCAGGGCTTTTTATTCCTATTTAGTGCCAGCTTCTTCATATTAGGGTTATATGTAGTTTAGGGACATTAATAAGGTATATCTTCAGAGACAGAAAAGGGGCAGGGGTCTGGTGTCAGGGACAGCATTATGGCTAGGTCTAGGGAAAGATTCAAGAAAAGTTAGAGTCAGTTATCTTTGCCATTGCCTGGTGTTTAGATTAAAGCCTTTCTGGTGTCACTCTCAACTATGTCCTTGCCATTGTCTGCTCAGTGTCCTGCAGCTCCAATATCTAGTGTTGAACCCCATTGTTTTGCATTTGATACACGCTTAATATAATTTTTTCATACAACTACGAGGTTGGCTCTCATTTGTTACAATGTTCATTCCATCATTCTGGGGCAACTAGCGTCATTACAACAATATTGGAACCCAGTCACCTACAGTTATGCCTCTTTACAAACCTGATACCATGTGTGTCCTGCTCAACATAAAACTAGGGGCGCATGTCCCAATACACAAGCATCTATTTTGCGGCAAAAATATTCTTGACGACATATTCTCAATATAAATGAACTGTTGTACACCGAAATTAGGCGCATTATACGCTGGGAATGATACATTGTAATGCACTTAAAAAAGGCGAAATTACATATAGTAGCAATGATACATTGTGCGCATCCATAACATAATGCGCCTATTGAGGCATTACATACACTAGTAATAATACGTTATGCACCTCTGGAATGCCATGCGCCTCGATAGTTGCATAACATACACTAGCAATGATACCCTATGTGCCACAATTGCACGTTAAAGGGGTTGTCTCACTACATCGATTCATTTTACCTCAGTCCTGTTTTCTTGGTTTCACTCTGAATTCAGGAGCGTGTTTACTGGCTTCTACTAGGCTGCAGTAGAAGCCAGATCTTTAGCTATAGCAACCAGTGCTGGCAGCCTATCAGGAGAGATCAAACAGTTCTGTCGCTATAGCAACCTGAGGAGCTGATGCAGCCCATACAAGAGGGGATATCTAGGAATAGGTAGGATACTGTTAATGGACACATATTGCAAAGTGATTTGTTTTTGCGAGATCTTTAACATAAAAAGCAATCCTTGTGGTGAGACAACCCCTTTAAGTTTAAATAGGGCATATAGGGGTTTAAAACCGTTGCCAGTTTTTTAAAAGGGATCGAAACTTTAAGGGGGCACTTCAACTGATTAAATGAAACCAAAAAACCCGGGGGGGGGGGTGACCCCCGTTTTTTCAGACACGGGCCTAGGTTTTTAGTGCTTTTTTTTCATTCTTTAATCTACAAATGTATAATCATTTAAAATGCTGGGGTTCAAAATTTTGGTTTGGGTTTTAATTTTTAGAAATGATCCCCTCTTTTTTCCCTTTTTAAAAAACCCTTTTTGTGGTTTTTGCTGGTAGGCATTGTACAGAAATCTTATGTACAAAAAAAGGGAAAAATCCCCCCAAATACAAGAAACCAAATTTTCCTGCTTTTACATTTCCCCTCTCTGTTTTCCAGAGCTGTCTTTTTCCCCCAGTGCTGTGATTTATATAAGAAAAATCATCAAAATTTTAAAGCACCCTTTTGGACGGGAAAAAGAGTGCTAACCACATATGAGGCATTTTTTGGGCTTAAAGTCAAAAATTATTAAAGACAAAAACTTTATAAAATACACAGTATAAACAAAACCGGGAAAATAAACCCTAAAGGTAAAGTAACTTTCAGTAGTCTTATTGTGTACTGTTTTATAACATCTACATATCGTCTACGTATAATTGAAAATTGTTCATTTTTACATAAAAAAAATTTTTTCAAACGAAAATCTATAACTTGAATGCTTGGATTTTGTGCTGGCATTTGTGCACTAAAATGTTTATTTCACATACATAAATTTTGATATTTCCCCCTTTTTAAAACCCTTTCTACAAGCGGGGTTTTTTTAAAATTTTGTAAAGCTTTCGGACACTATCCCTATTAGGTTGACTTTTTTAAAATTTAAATTTAAAAATTTTTTTAGCTACATGTACTGCCATTCTAAAGCTATCAAATACGCATGGGGGTTTTAAAGGGAAATTGGCCATCGGGTTTCCCTTTGGTAAAAATGATCGCTCTGTGGGGGGATCAATATGTGATATCACCAGGGATTTTCTAGGCAGAAGTGATAACTAAATGATGTGGTGGACCAGACACTCAGTTATCGAGATGAAGTGTAGAGCTGATGATTTAGTAATAGCTGTCATGCATTCCTGAATGGACAATTTGCAATGGGTGGCTTTTTCCCAAAAGGGGCTGTTTTGGACAGGGTTTGGACTTTTCCCAAATTTTTTTTTTTCTTTTTTTTTTTTACCTAGGTCAGAATTCATTAAAAAAGGGCATATTTACCCCTAAAACCAAATCAAATTTTGCTTAGATTTTTTTGGTTTTCGCCCCGGGGAAAAAAGTTGAAATCTTGTTGTTCTGCTAGTTTTCTGAAGTATATAAAACCACTGTAACTGTTATAGTGAATAATATGCAAAGAAAGATGGAGCTCACCCTGCTATTGCAGCTTCCAAGTTGGTAACCAGATGTAATCTTCACCACGCTACGGACACCATTACCCCGCGGTCCAAATATTAAATTTTATTTTAAAAACAAAAAAGAGGAGTTTTTCACGGGGAGAAATTTTGGTTTTTTTTAAATTAAGCATTTTCCCAAATTTAAGGGGAAAACACAAATAGCTGTTACGCTTAGGCATTTCTGACCACAGAGAGTCGTTGTTCACAGTCTTCTTGTTTGAAAAAAATAAAAATTCCATAAATATTTATTTTGTTTTGCCCTTAAAGGAAAGGGATGCCATTTTCCTCATATCTTATATTGGGTTTTGAAAATGGGAAAAATTTGGGTGGGGGGGTTCCCTGCTCAGAATCCCATTCTGTAAGCCAGGGTACACAGTAGTTCCTATTTATTCCCCCCCCTTTAAAAATTATTATGGGATTGCCCCATCTATCCACATGTATTATTACTTTTCACCTGCACCTCAGTTAAACTCTGCACTAAAAGGGCATAGCTAAATTTTAATGGGTTTTCCCTTTGCAAAGGAGAAAGGGATTTCCTACCCCAAATTGGCAGGAAAAAGAAACAGCGAAATAATTTACGCAGGTTTAAGGGGTCCCATTTTTAGAAAAACCCCACATAGGGGGGAGATAGTAAAAACTCCCCAAACCTGTTATTACCAAACAAAAAAACCATTTCTGAAATTGAACGGGCCCCCTTGAACCTCTAAACCCCCTGAACCCCCCCGGGGGCCCCTTTTTTGGGGCTACAGATTTGTCATAAAAAGGGAAATACCCGTACCCAAGTGCAGCTTCCCTCCATCCTAGTTTACTATTTAAAAAGGGACGGTCTTTGTGGAAAACCCCATTTAACATGTTTAAGTAGAAAGGAGGGCTTTAGCCCCTTGTGAAAAAAATTTTTTCCCATTACAGTCTTATGAAAAAGTTTGGGCACCCCCTTTTAATTTTAAATCATTTTTTTTTTAAAATATTTTGGTTTTTTCCCAACACCCTTTTAAAAATTTGGGTTATATTTAAAAACTTGTTGGACAAAAGAAATTTTTTCCCTGATTGAAATGGGGTTTATTGTAAAAACACAAAATGTGCATTATGTTTTAAAACCCCAAAATTTTTTTGACTGGTGCAAAAATTTGGGTACCCCTTATTTTTTATTGTTTTGAAAAATCCTAATATTTTTTTACTGACTTTCTGAAGCACAACTTTGGTTTTGTAACCCCCACGGGCCTTTGAACTTCATACCAAGGTGTATCCAATAAAGAGAAAAGGTTTTTTTAAGGTGGCCAATTCCAAGTTGTTTCCTATTTGAACTCCTGGAAGAGTGGCATCATGGGTACCCCAAAACAACTCTAAAATTGACTGAAAAAAAAAGATTTTTCAAAAAGTTGTTGGGGGGAAAGGATACAAAAAGTTGTCTCAGAGTTTTAAAACCCTTAAATTTTAAACTGTGAGGAAAAATAGTGGGAAAAAGGGAAGCCCACGGGGGACAGTTCTTTTTAAAGGGCCCAGAAGGGGCGGGGCCAAAAATATCAGAAAGGGAGAGAAAAAAATTTGGGGAGAACAGTCAAGGAAAAAATCCACAGACCACCCCCCAAAAAGCTGCAGCATCATCTTGCTGCAGTTGGGGTCACTGTGCAAACGGGAACCCAAAAAAGACACCTTTGCAAAAAGGAGAAGCTGTTTGGGAGGGATGCGAAAGAAAAACCGTTTTTTTGAAAGCACGCCACAAAAAAGAGTGCCCCGAGGTTGTAAAGCACATTTGGACAAGCCCGCTTCATTTTTGGGAAAAGGTCCTTTGGGCTGAAGAAACAAAGATTTTAGTTGTTTGGTATACAAAAAAGGGGTTTGCATGGGTCCCAAAAAAAAAGCATTCCAAGGAAAACACTTGGGTACCCACTTTTAAAATTTGGGGAGGTTCCTCCTGCTTTGGGGCTGTGTGGCCAATGCCGGGCACCCGGGATTCTTGGGTTTTAAAAATTTAGGGTCGCATGGATTCAACTCAGTATCAGGGAGATTCTTCAGAATAATGTACAAGGGAAACAGTGATGAATTTGAAGTTTTTCAACCCGGGGGTGGATATTTCAAAGGGAAGGGGCAAAAGATCCCAAAAAACCCGCTCCAAATCTAAAACCCGGCATTAAAGCAGGGGGAACAATTACAATGTTTTTGGAATGGCCCCCCCGTCCCCCGAACTGAATTTAATTTAAACTGTGGGATTTTTTTTGAAAGGGGGGTGTCCATGGGTCGGCGCCATCAAAATAATGAACTTGAAAGCTACAGGAAGCGACAAAAGGGTGTTATTTTTGCAAAAGGAGATCTACTAAATATTAATGTCACTTTTCTGTTGGGGTGCCCATACTTTTGCTCCGGTCAAATTTTGGTTTAATGCATATTGCACATTTTGTGTTAGTACAATAAACCTCATTTCAATCCGGAAATATTACTGTGTCCATCAGTTATTAGATATATCAAATTGAAATGGCTGTTGCAAACACCCAAATATTTAGAACAAAAAATGATTAAGAGTAATAGGGGTGCCCAAACTTTTTCATATGACTGTATATCATTACTTTACTGACTTGGTTACCCTTCAGTAAATATACAAGTTAAAAGTTGCTGAACGCAATACTTTCATCTAATGTTTACGTACAAGCTATGCAACACATTGAAATAACTTTATGTATACTCTACTTGCATTAGACCTTCTGGTATAAAAGGTATCCAAAACCAAAACTGCATTTATATGAGTTATTAAGTCATAAATATCCAAACATGTTATCACTGTGACTATAAAACATAGACCATGCTAGTATGTACATGCCCTCCTTAAGCACTCTTAGTTTATAGCAACCACACATGCAACAGAGGGCAGAGAGTTACAGCTTACAGACTCTACCTTTACTATTGTAAAGGTTAGGACTTTCTAGGAGTCCACAGACATTAACCTCATAAATATTCCCAGCTAAAAGATCTTATTAAAAAGGTAAGTATCCCCTGAGCTTAAAAGCCATCAAGCTGTAAATTTTATTTAATTTCCCAGGAGATCTGGTCTCATACATATAATTAGCGTGCAGTATAGAACACTTTTTGTGTTTTGTCAATAAATCACTAGGGGACAATCAACGTTTAAGAGGACAAGCTTTAATGATTTTTCAGACCCCTAAGCAATCATGCTTGCCGTCAAGGCAATCTAGTCTTTAACCTTCTCTAACTAGGACTGTAGGCTGTAAATATTTGGTAGGTCTCCAAGTACAAATTATATTATGTTCTATGACTGGGTGATCTGGAAAAGTTCTTTCGAGAAGTGAGGGTCAATACTAAATATGCAGGATAAAGAGTAAAAAGATTTATAGGCTTTTATTTACAGATTAGCTGAATGGTCCCATGTGATATAAACGGTGCCATGTAACGGGGGAGGAACCCAATGGGAAATGTACATCCAATGGTATTATTTTAAAATTGAATGTGGAATGTTATGAAAACTTAATAAATAGAAAAAATAGTAGAGATAAATAAAAAGATAGATACTAGATAAATATATATTAGACAGATGTTAGATAAATAAATATATATTAGATAGGTAGATGAATAGAGGATAGATGTATGATAGATAATAGATGTTAGATAGGTAAATAGATATCAGATATGTTAGATAGATATTAGAGAGATAGCGGATACATGTCAGATAGATACAGAATGGATAATAGATGTTAACTAGATATATAGATAGATACTAAGGGCGGCATGTATGAACAGGGCTGTGTCAGAAGTTTGGCGTATTATCAGCCCGACATCAGGCGCAGCCCCATTTGCAATAGTGAAAAGTCTCCCAAACTACATTATCAGGCGCATTACAGAGCACAAGCAATATTTTGTAATGTGCCTGATTTCGGGGGACGTGCGGGAGGCGGGGTGCACTAGAACCGTACTGCTGGAACAGGTAAACCACTTTCAAACTGGTTTACCTGAGCCAAAACTGACATTTATGTGCTAGAATGTGCCTGATTTATGACCTGCTGTAGAACGGGTTAATAAATCAGGCGCATTCTATGCTATTATAATGCGCATGAAATTTGGCGTTTAAACACCAAATTTCATACAAGTGGCCCTAAATGTTAGATTGATGGATAAACATATATTAGATCGATGGGTAGAGGATAGATGTTAGATAGATAGATAGATAGATAGATAGATAGATAGATAGATAGATAGATAGATAGATAGATACGGTGGTGGCCAAAAGTATTGGCACCCCTGCAATTCTGTCAGATAATACTCAGTTTTCTTCCTGAAAATGATTGCAATCACAAATTCTTTGGTATTATTTTTCTTCATTTAATTTTTTCTTCAATGGAAAACCACAAAAATAATTATCAACAAGACAAAATAGATATAATTCCCACCAAACATAAAAAAGGGGTGGACAAAAGTATTGGCACTGTTTGAAAAATCATGTGATGCTTTTCTAATTTGTGAAAATTAACAGCACCTGTAACTTACCTGTGGCACCTAACAGGTGTTGGCAATAACTAAATCACTTGCAGCCAGTTGCCATGGATTAAAGTTGACTCAACCTCTGTCCTGTGTCCTTGTGTGACCACATTGAGCATGGAGAAAAGAAAGAAGACCAAAGAACTGTTTGAGGACTTGAGAACCAAATTGTGAGGAAGCATAGCAATCTCAAGGCTACAAGTCCCCTCTCCAAAGACCTGAATGTTCCTGTGTCTACCGTGCACAGTGTCATCAAGAAGTTTAAAGCTCATGGCCCTGTGGTTTAACCCCCTAGATTGGGCGGAAAGAAAAATTGACGAGAGATTTCAATGCAAGATTGTGCGGATGGTGGATAAAGAACCTCGACTAACATTCAAACAAGTTCAAGCGGCCCTGCAGTCCGAGGGTACAACAGTGTCAACCCGTACTATCCGTCGGCGTCTGAATGAAAAGGGACTGTATGGTAGGATACCCCACTTCTTACCTCGAGACATAAAAAAGCCAGGCTGGAGTTTGCCCAAACTTACCTGAGAAAGCCTAAAAAAATATTGGAAGAATGTTCTCTGGTCAGATGAGACAAAAGTAGAGCTTTTGGGAAAAGGCATCAACATAGTAGTTTATAGGAAAAAAAAAGAGGCATTCAAAGAAAAGAACACGGTCCCTACAGTCAAACATGGCGGAGGTTCCCTGATGTTTTGGGGTTGCTTTGCTGCCTCTGGCACTGGACTGCTTGACCATGTGCATGGCATTAGGTCTGAAGACTACCAACCCAAAATTTTTCAGCATAATGTAGGCCCAGTGGAGAAAGCTGGTCTCCCCCAGAGGTCATGGGTCTTCCAGCAGGGCAATGACCCAAAACACACTTCAAAAAAAACACTAGAAAACGGTTGAGAGAAAGCACTGGAGACTTCTAAAGTGGCCAGAATGAGTCCAGACCTGAATCCCCTAGAAAAACCTGTGGAGAGATCTCAAAAAGGCAGTTTGGGAAAGGCACCCTTTAAATCTCAGGGACCTGGAGCAGTTTCCAAAGAAGAATGGTTTTAAAATTCCAGCATTGTAAGAAACTCATTGATGGGTTTCCGGAAGCGGTTGTTGCAGTTATTTTGGCTAAAGGTTGTGCTACCAAGTATTTGGCTGAGGGTGCCAATACTTTTGTCCGGCCCATTTTTGGAGTTTTGGGTGAAATGATCAATGATTTGATTTTTGTCTCATTCTGTTTTGTGTTTTTTCATTGCAAGCAAAATAAATGAATATATTAATACCAAAGAATCTGTGATTGCAACCATTTTCAGGAGGAAACTGAGTATTATCTGACAGAATTGCAGGGTGCCAATACTTTTGGCCACCACTGTAGATAGAAAATATGAATGTGCATGAGCAAATTAAATTGTATTAATCTGCACTACATGCTTCTAAACAAATGAATCACAAGAACAATTTAGAATCGTGTAATCAACATCTCATAAACTAAAGCTGCTACAACAAAATGGATGGGAATTCGGACTCAGCAGCATTCAAATACCCAGAATAAGGTCAAAATTTGTAGGCACCCAAAATTTTTTTTTTTTTGTTCCCCAGTGTTATAGATGTTAGATAGATAGATAGATAGATAGATAGATAGATAGATAGATAAATAGATAGATAGATAGATAGACACAGGGCCATCTTTTCCATTGGGCACACTAGGCAATTGTCCAGGGGCCCAACAAGTATAGGTGCCCCAGGTGGTCTATATATGTCCCAGGTAAACAAGAAACATACCCTGGATCCTTTTGTTGGCTTTGCTTATTTAACTGTTTGTGTGTTTTTAGGACCTGCAAATAGTTAAAAACCATGGTGGAGAAGGGAGCCAAAGGCTCCCTGCCCTGCCAATTGGTCTTGCAGGCAGCAGGCTGCTGGTGTTCAGACAATATGGGTATTATTGGGGTGACTACAGGCATGTATTTGAGCAGGGCTCACTGCCGTGCTCTGCCCGGGGACCCATAATGCTGTTAAGACGCCTCTGGATAGAAAGATAGATAGATAGATAGATAGATAGATAGATAGATAGATAGATAGATATATAGATAGATAGATAGATAGAAAGAAAGAAAGAAAGATATTAGATAGATAGATAGAAAGAAAGAAAGAAAGATATGAGATAGATAGATAGATATATTTATAGATGGATAGAAAAAGGTATTAGTGGCATAATCTGCTACAAAATTGGCCCGGTTGTGTGTGAGATAGTAGTTCACAAATAGAAAAGTTGTTAGCTAGTATATCCTATATAGAGCATTTATAGATGTATAAAAACTAAACCTGACAGCTAACGCACCATGATGTCACGACACAAGATGCTATGTCTACTTTTTCAGAGCTTTTCAATATTTTTTGTTTTCAGATAAGAGTAGATAATATTCAAAGCTGTGACATCATAGTCAAGTCAAACTCTGCTTCATCCATATGCTTACAATTTGTGTCTATAGTAACAAAATAATTGTCAGAATGCATTCTATTTTTTTTCTTTGTGTATTATAGTTGTCACACACGTATTGTATAACAGTAATTGATGAATTGTCTGTGGGCAATGGAAATGCTGTATTCTATTGATTTGTTCCACTATTTGAATTCTTTTTTCATAGGGACATGCCAAGAGGTGAGCAGAGTTACTATAATGTTAATTGCAATATCGGAAAATTTCCCTGTTATTGCCATCAGTGTACGGTTGACAAATGATCACTGTCAGAATCAGCAAACGTTGTCTTGCCATCTGAACATTATAGTCAAATTGCATACCAATTTATGTGACTGTCACACATTCTGAATTGCTTTTATTGTCTGTGGATTATTATTGTATAATCTGAAGCCAAACTTGGTTTTCTGTGAGAAGTTAGCTATCAACAAATTAATTCATTGAAATAATAATAATACAAAAAAATAGAACTCTTAAAATGCTAAAAAGAAAAGGTTTCCAGCTGAAACTGTTTTGACAAGTAAATGCCTGCTTAAGAACTTTGATATCCTGGTTCCAAAGGTATCTGTGGTGAATAAAAAGCAATGTACTGGAAGTGTATACTTGTCTGCCCTACATTTTGGCTACTGACAAAGGTCAGCTTGTCTGACCTCTGCTGAAACACGTAGAGAAATAAACAATTCACATGGGAAGTAAAGTGGAAATTAAATGAAAAGGCCTTTCACCGCAGTGTTTGCAGAAAGTGGAAGTATAGTGTAATTTTCCAAATGGATGGCACAATCACTGTCTTGAGGAGAATCTGACAAGCATACTAGCTCTCCTGTTGGCAGAAAGCGATACTGTTCATAACATCTCTGCAGTGACATTCAACACAGTCATCTATTCAGTACCAATAAATAAAGTCCTGCCGTGCCTCAAACTCTGCTCCGATGAAACTACTGCTTGGTGACAGTTTTCTAGTAATATAGTCATATTTGCCCTCTGCTTACTCTCTGCAGCAGGTCAGTGAAAGTAACCTCCCTACTGAAATCTAGATGAAAATCAAAAAAGTTCCCATGTATTCGCCACATGCTAACCTGTCTTGTTTTGCAAAAACAAGCTAATGGTCTATTGTTCTGATAGGCCAGAGATATGTGATATGACGAGGATCCTCACTGCTCAGCAGAATGAAGGGCCAGCAAGTGTTTTCATGTTTATCCATTTGCTGCACATGTGCAGATATGCCTGCGACTGTGGTTCTTTATATCCTTCTGCTAGTCATTAGTGGTTACAACCTTCCAGTGCACAAATTAATGTCATTCATTGAATAAGCCAGATAATGTGTTTTTTCTATATGCAGTATATGGAACCATACCTGAGAGCAAAATGCTATATATGGGTGAACGCTGTGAAATTTAGGTTTATATAGTTTGGAGCAGGATTTCTAAGTAAAAAAGAGAAAATCATAAAGCAGAAAGTGAAGTTCTGCTTACCACACCCACATACAGTGATTGACAGTTTGCTCTATACATGCCTTGATACAGGGAAAGCTGTCAATCACTGTATGTGGGCGGGCTAAGCTCTGTCTCTTAACAATATTTTCTCTGCTTTTTATGTAAAAAAAAAACCTGTCCCAGTTCATATAAACCTGTATATCACAGAGATCAACTTCTCTTTCTCTATCATATCCTATTCTCAGAGAGAGTAGCATAAACCACTTGACTGGTCCGCTTTATGACTGGTCGGCAGTAAGATTTTACTTGCAATAGTAACATAATAATTTAGTTGCAGTTAAAAAATGTGTAAAAATAAATGTGGATAAAAGAAGAGACACAACCTCTTCTTTCATTGACGTCGTAATCTCATAAAGCATGTTACAAGTTACAAGATCATACATGATAAAAGATAAACTGCATTCTGCAAATACATTGTGTTTGGTTTTATGTTATGTTGGTCTTAAATGGGTTTTCTGAGACTTAAAAAAAATATATATATATCCAACTGCCAAGGACTGTTATAAAATAAAAAAAGAAAAACACACAAAAAAACCTGTCACATCTAAAACCACTCATTTTCTAAAGCCACCGCTGTTCTGGTGTTCCATGCCGATCCTGCACCGATGACCTCATGACCATCGTTCACATGACACTGTAGCTATTCACAGGCCTTAGTGATCATGTGTCCTACACATTTTCAACACAATTCCAACCCACAAATAAAGTGACTCAATATAGTCACAAGTTGACTATGTCTACTCTATTAAAACCCATGCTTTGATGATGGCTACACTGTGGTATAGATCAGAATACCTTTTAGTGGGAATTGAGACATCTATAAGAGACCTAGGGGCTCATTCCTAATGTGATCACAGTTTTAAAAGGTTTTTTATATGATGCAAAAGAGAACTTTCTGCAATTGTACAAGTGATATTTCATGTTTCGTAGATTATCATTAAGTGTGATAAATATCATTGTAGGAAAATACTTTAATGTAATAATATATTCAAATTGGACAGGCAAGCATGCGTGAGTTATCACCCTGCTTAAAACAACTGCTAAATAGATTAGTTCTCTTGTTTCACTTACTGTGATAAAATATGAAGAGCTAAGAACAACTTTTGCTACATATTAATTGGGAATAAAACGATACACAAACACAAATCATGGAACTGTGAATGCATTTGATACCTCATGTAGCCAAGTGTATATAATTTATAAAACAGCCCTTTGCTCTTGATGTGAAAGCTCAGACAAAGCTGCTGACAGTGTGAGGCCTAATTAAACACCTATCAAATACCTGTTGGATACTGTTGCACTAAACCCACATACACATTTTTCTTAGCAATCAAATCCTTTATGAAAAAAAAATTAAACACAAAGTGGCTCTAAATATAAATAGGTATACAATGTAAACACACCAGGATTAGAATACAGAGCAGCTCCAGTATCAGATTTGTACCGTATATGACACACCGAGATACAGTAAAGGTTTGTTCACACAGTGTATTTTTCCAAGCAGAACTTCAATGGGAAAAATGTGTGCAATGGGAGTGGAAGCCCATGAAAAAGTCATATACTTAATATTCCAAATTAAATACACAAGAAAAAAGTAATGATGCGGAATTCCATTGAAGTCAAGGCGAAGTGTAGTTGTTAGTAGGTCTCCACTCATAAAGGGGGGAAATACTTTTACTATTTTAGACTACCAGGAAAGCAGACATTAAAATCTCCACCAGGCCTTGTTTGTCATGTCAAGATTTACTCCACTTTCTGACTTCTGGTTTTGGTTGACTATTCTCCTGTCTTGTCCTCAGAGATGTCTGGCTGGCACCCGTCGTCCTACTTCAGAATTCTGTCTTTCATACATCGTCCTCGCTTCAGCTTGTCTACTCACTCCAGTGATGTCCATGCTCCAGCCTAGGTCAACACTTTAGCAAGTGTCTATTTTTCTGTGCTGTGACTCCATTTCTATGCTGTGATCTCTATCCAGCTCCTATCTGTGTCCATGGTGTCTGCAATCTCCAGCTTCTGGCCACACTTCTGGTTCCATGCTTTTGGTTCCAGTGCCAGGCTGCACTACTGGGCCTGATGTTCCTAGTTTCCTGGCCTGTTCCTAGTGTCCATGTTTCTGTTCTATTCTCCACTTACAGTATTTTTCTTGTCCTTCTATTTCTGCAGCACCCAAGGTGGTAAATATTTTGGAGACTGCAAGAATGGAAACAACATCCCAAATAATGTAAAATTGCTCTTATGCTGTGACACTTTTTCTTTGCTATGATCTCTATCTTTGGCCGTGCCCCTGGTGTCTTCTAGCTCTTCAAGTTCTTGATTCAGTTTCTCGCTGTTCTCCTGGGCTTCATATTCTGACTATATTTCCTGGCTGTATCCCTCGTTCCATGCTTTTGCTTACATATTCTGGCTGCACTATCACACTCTGTTCTCCTAGTTACAGCTCCTAGTACTTCGGGGCTCCATGCTTTTGCTTACATCTCCTGGCTGCACTATTAAACTCTATTCCCCTAGTTACAACTCCTAGCAGTACTCCAGGGCACCATGCTTTTGGTTACATCTCCTGATGCACTACTATGCTCTATTCTCATAGTTACAGTTCATACCAGTACTCTGGGGCATTGTGCTTTTACTTCCATCTCCTGGCTTGACAACCAAGTATCTTCAAAAACAAAATAGATTTTGTATAACATTTTTCCCCAGAAAAACTACTAGGGCGTATTATCGAGAAGGGCTTAATTTTGAAGAAACACGGAAGCTGGTATAAGGTTTGTAGCTTTCCCCTCTGCTTCTCTTTCATATTTAGGCTGTGGCTCCGGCCGGGAATAGGACCGAAAGTTCTGTTAATTATAGTGAAGGCCCCGAGTTAAATAATGTGCTGAAAATGGAACCTGAGGGCGTCAGGAAGGATCCTAGAATGCTCTGGTAAGTGTTTTATCACAGAGCGATTAAATAAATAAAATAGCCAGGTTCTGTGACCAATAACTTTTTTGTCTATAGTCTAAGGACCTGAGCGAGGGCTAAATTTTTGCAGACTGCAGAGGAGTTTTTATTGGTACCATTTTGGGTTACATGTAACTTTTTGATCACTTTTGTGGGGGGATATGAAATGACCAAAACGACACAGTTTTGATGCTTGGAATTGTTTCTTCTTCTACAGTGTTCAGCAAACAGCATAAATAATGTTATATTTCAATAGATCAGACTTTTGCGAACAAAGCGATACCAATTATGTGTAACATGCCAAAAGGGGGGTGATTTGAACTTTAAAAATATTTATTATTATTTAAAAAAAAAAAACATTTTTTGTTTTGAATTAACAATTAGTCCCCTTAGGGTAATTGACTATTTGGGGCGCAATTGATTGTCCTATATACGGCCACTGTATTTAGACCTATGGCAGGGTGTAATAGGTGTACATACATGGCAGCTACGACAGCCTGCTTAGGGTATGTTCACATGGCGTATTGGGCCGCATACTGTACACGCCGCAATACAGTGTTTTAGAAGGATGCCCTGTTCAGTGCGTACTTCTAAAGCATGGGGGCAGGCCCCATTCACATGCATTATCAGTGACACTTAAGCGCCGCGAACAATTGACATGTCACTTCTCTCACCCGGCATACAGTACAATTGTGTGTCGTAATTACACCGTGTGAACATACCCTTAAGTCTTCCAGTTGCCACGACAACGGATTGTCACCCTGCTATACGATCACGGTGTGGCTGGGGATCGAGGTGAGGAATGGTCCTCATTCATTAGATGCTGTGATTGCCACTGTGTCTAAAGTGTTAGCAGGAATCAGAACTGGCTCCATTTCCTGCCGTTAATGGCAATTTCTGGCTGTAATTAACAGCCACCACGGACTGTGTAGGGAGTGGGCTCATTGCCTGGGCACACTCTATACACACTTCACGCTATTTGGACATATGGGTATGTCCAAATGCGTGAAGGGGTTAACCTCCAAATTGAAATTTTAACTGTGCTGAGGCGGTTGCGGTCACCAGAATAGTTACCAGCTGGCTGGACACAGTAGTGATAAAAGAGCAAGAACACAGGCATAGCATATAGTCACAGGAGCAGAATAGGAGTAGTACTACAAGTTCCAGGAAACAATAATTTGGATGCAATTAGAAAGAAGGCTGCTTAAGGCAATACACAGTACAGGAACAGAACAGAATAATAAAAAACTGCACTGACTTTCAGACAATGAATAAGACACCTAGCTGGGTTTATATAGCAGGCCTTAATGAGATTATCATCTATTTTTTGCAGCCCACTTGCTCACTGGAATCTGTAAAATGAAATGGATTATCTTTGGATTGCAAAAAGTGCAAAATATATACTCCAGAACCAGGGTCTGTCTATATGTTATTATATAACTAACAATGCCTCTGTATTATTATATATAGTAATGCCTACCTATATAGCAATATAAGAATAGCAATGACTAACTATATATGTTTATTCTATTAGATGGTATTATTATGCCTTTTTATATATTATTTTGTTAGCAGGACCATTACACCTCTTACACCATTCAGTTCAGCCTATAGTGTTGATCCAGAGAAAAAAAAAAAAAAACATGAGGTAGAAGCCAATTGTCCTCATTGTAAGGAAAAGATTCCTTCTCAACTCCAATGTGGCTATCAGAATAAATCCCTGGTTCAACGACCCTTCTCCAGAATGGGCTATGGGGAGGGAGGCTGGGGGGAAAGGGGAGGCTGTGAGGAGGGATGCGGGAAGGGGGTCTGGGGGAAAGGGGAAGGGTGTGGGTAGGGGGCTGGGGGGAAGGGGGAGGCTGGGGGGAGGAATGCTGTGGGAAGGGGAGTGTGAGGAGGATGCTGGGGGAAGGGGGCTGGAGGGGGGAGCTGTGAGGAAGATGCTGTAAAATTGGGGCTGTGGGAGGAGGCTGTGGGAAGGGGAGGTGTGGGGGGGTGCTGGGGAAAGGGGGAGGTGTGAGGAGGAGCTGTGAGGAGGGATGCTTGGGGGGGAGGCTTGGGGGGGGTGTGTGGAAGGGGAGGCTGTGGGAGGGATGCGGGGGGAAGGGGAGGCTGTGGGAAGGGGAAAGGGGCGTGGGAGGGAGGTGTGGGTAGGGGGGCTGTGGGGGGGAAAGTGGGAAGGGGGAGGCTGTGGGGGGATGCTGTGGGAAGGGATGCTGTGAGGGGGGAGTGTGGGGAAGGGACGTGAGAAGGGGAGGCTGTGGGGGGGGAGGCTGTGGGAAGGGGAGGCTTTGGGGAGGGATGCAGGGGGGAGGGGGGGCTGTGAGGGGGGATGCTGTGGGGGGTAGGTGTGGGGAGGGGGGCTGTGGGAAGGGGGGGGTTTGGGGGGGGATGCTGTGGTGTGGCATGCTGTGGGGTCCCGTGTGTGGGATGCCAGTGGGGGGGTGACTTGCTGTGGGGTGACATGCTGGGGGTGACATGCTGTGGTTTAACATAATGGGGGGTTGCATGCTGGGGGGGACACTGGGGGGGTGAATGTGTGGGGGGAATGAGTGGGGGACATGCTGTGGGGAGGGATGTTTTGAGGGACAGCTGTGGGTGAATGCTGTGGGGGACAGCTGTGGAGGAATGTGTGGGGTGCCATGCGTGGGGTGACATTTTGGGGGGACATGCTGGGGTTTTCATGTGGGGGTGAATAGGGGGGTTCATGCTGGGGGTGCTGTGGTTGACTGTGGGGGGAGGGTTTGGGGGGACATCTGGGGTGAATGATGTGGGATGTGGGGGGTTACTGATGTGGGATGCTTGGGGTGACATGCGGGGGATAACATGCGGGGGGTGAATGCGGGGGTGCTGTGGGTGGCATGCTGTGGGGATGCTGGGGGGGACATGATGGGGGGGACATGATGTGGGTGCGGGGGGGTGAATGATGTGGGATCTGGGGGGGTGACTGCTGTGAGGGCTGGGGGTGACACTATGTGTGGTGTGGGGGGAGGGGTGAGGACATGGGGGGTTGGGGGGAGGGGTGGAGACATGGAGGTTTTGGAAGGGGTCAGGGTCGAGACTGGGTGTAGGAACCTATCCTGGTTATTCCCTGCTGGGTTGGGTTTTAACCTATCCTGTGTTATCCTACTGCGGGCTTGGGTTCTAAGCCTATCCTGTGTTATTCTACTGGGGTTTGGGTTCAAAGCCTATCTTTATCCACCTGGGGTGCTGTGTATCAAATTTTAAGCCTTTTCTGTTTATCTACCTGGGGGTGTATTAATCTAACCCTTCCTGTATTATCCTACCTGTGAATTGAGTTTTTCTAAGCCTTCCTGGTTACCCTCCTGCTGGCTTTGAGTATCTAAGCCTATCCTGTGTTATCCCCTGCTGGCGTGAGTTCAAAAGCCTATCGTTTTTATATCCCTGCTTTTCCTGGCGTCTTGGAAAAAATATTTGAAATTCTATAACGGTGTTGCCGACTCCCATAATTTTACATGTATTTTCTTTCCAGCGCAAGTGTACCCTGGGGAAAACGGGAGTAATCATAGTTTTCGTGAGAGCTATGAATTTTGTTTGCAACTGTACACAGGTGCATTTCACAAGGGTTATACCCCTATTGGGCTTTTATGGGGGTAGTTACAGTCTGCAGAGCCTGTGTACACTGGTGACTACCACTTATGGGCCTGGTAAGGTATTTAAAAAGTTCAGAGCCCGTGTACCCCGGTTACCACAAGGTCATGTATGGCATAATTAAAAGTTGCAAGCCCGTTACCCCGGTGTCCCACCACTATATGGTACTGATGGCAGTAATATACAGTCTGCAGAGGGTGGTACATGGTGTCCACCCCCTAATGGTCACTGCATGGCAGAAATATACGTCCGTGGCCTGTGTACCCCGGGTCTACCCCTATAGGGCACTGTATGGCATAATATACGTCTGCAGAGCCTGTGTACCGGGGATACCACTAATGATCACTGTATGGGGTAATATACAGTCTGCAACCTGGTACCTGGTGTTTCCATATATGGTACTGTATGGCAGTAATATAAATTGCAGAGCCTGTGTACATGTTTCTTTATTATGGTCTTGTTGATGGAAATATTTGGTTTTAGTGTTAAAATTTATGTTAGGCACAGTTTGGCGTTATACAGTTTTGGGGTTTTCTCCCCCTTTTCCCGGATGCTGAAAAGGGTTTTCCCAAAGTCTAGGAAAGGGGTGACAGTAACCCCTTTAATTAGCTTCTTTAGAGCTTTTCATGGTTATAGTGGGGGGGTTTTTTAAAGGGGTGTGGCATGTTGTGAAAAGGGGGATGGGAAGCAAACTGCTAATGGGGGGGATTAGGTTTATGCTTAGGGGCATGAACTATAAATACAGCCCCCTCTGAGTATGAATTTCCTTTAAATTCCCAAGGGGCAAAAATTAGCTTTGGCTTCTTTTTACGTGCATTAATTCACTATAATTGCCTCTCCTATTGCATTACAGATATGAGAACCAGCAATGGAACAGTTGTTAAACTGTAACCTGAAATGCATTAAGACAAGGCGCGTATATTGAACATGAGCAAATTAAATATTTTTATAAATCAAGATTTTATCTTTGTTTGTATTTTATTATATACTGAAAGAGTCCTAATGCTCTTATCAGATTAGATTTGTAGCTTCAACACTAATTATAAAGTACCGTTCTATGTATGAAACTGCTGAAAAATCACTTTCTAGACTTTAACAAAGTAATAAAAACCTGATGCAATAAAATTTAAAACCCTTTCCCAATTTATGAGCCCAAACGTTTTTTGAAAAAGTGAAGGATAGTAAATTTTTGACAAAGTCGTAGAAAAAATTTCAACTTAATAAAAACCTTCAAAATGGGACCAAAAATGCTATCCAAATATCCCGAAAATGTCAAATAAGGAAATATCCATTTTAGTTTTACGTCTTCAACATTTTTTTTGTTGCTGCCTATATACATGTTGGTAATGTATCAAGAATATCATTTAAAGATACAGTTTCTGCACCATATTAATGAAAATACAGCAACTTAGTGGAGAGTCTCCAAGATCTCTAGACCATGATAAGATCATAAAATGTTTCCATATTCTCTCAACTTCATCTGTCACTTATATAACACAATATACGTAGAGAGACTACAGTGATACTGTTAGAACTTTAGAGATGCTTGAATCCTATTTTATTTATAATCCACATTTTTATTGCACTGCAGAATAAACTATACAGAACATTTATTTTTCTTTTATCCAGAATTTTTCTGAACAGCTTGATGTATTACCAAATGGGTCATATTGAGGCTCTGAATACAGTATTTCACAAAAGTGAGTACAACACTCCCATTTTTGTAAATATCGTATTATATCTTTTCATAGGACAAAAGTGAAGTTGAACAAGATATATACAATGTAAAGTAGTCAGTGTACAGCTTGTTAACAGGTAAAATTTGGTGTGCCCCCAAAATAATCAAACTTTTGGCTGGGTTAAGGAAGATGTACTGGGTCTAATTTCCAAAAAAAACTATTTTGGTCAGATGGTTTTAGGCATGTTGGTGACGCCGGGGGGGGAGTCAAAGCAATATGTATGCCACAGTCAAGAAATGGTGGGGGGGCCCTCATGGCTTTGGGGGTGCGTGAGGTGCCCCAAGGGGGAGCACAGTTTATTGAGGGAACCATGAATGCCAACATGTACTTGGGACATACTAAAGCAGAGCATGATCCCCTCCCTTATGGGCCGCAGGGCAATATTCCAACATGATAATGATCTCAAATACACCTCCAAAATGACTGATGCCTTTCTGAAGAAAATAAGGGCAAAGGTGTTGGACTAGCCAAGCATGTCTCCACACCTAAATCTTATTGAGCATCCTCAAATGGAAGGTGGAGGAGCGGTAGGTCTCTGACATCCACCAGCTCCATGATGTCATCATGGCGTAGTGGAAGAAGATTCCAGTGGCAACCTGTGATGTTCTAGTGAACAAAATATGAACAAAATATTAGACAGGAAACATTTGGCTAGAACATAGTGAAACATATAGATGCTCTCATATAATGCTAAGTGAGCAAATAATGTACAACCAAAGGGTACAAAATATATTTGTTTACTCTAGAAAAGTGTTCCCCAATTGGTGACACTCCAGCTGTTGTACAACTACATCTCCCATCATGTCCTGACAACCGTAGTAGGTCATAGCATTCAAGGAGTTTGCAACAGTGGAAAAGACACAGAGTGAAAAACAGCTCTAATAACATTATTGCAATTTCTTTGCACTTGGTTTGCAAGGCATCCTAACATTGTTTCCACCTGAAACTCAAAATCATTCAAAAAATTTAAATAAGTACTTAGGGATCAGTATCAGCAAAAATTAGGTACTAACTATCTGCTGAAACAATACTATTAAATAGAACTAGTGTCCACATGTATTGGTATAAAGATAATAAACTATATGATAAAAAAGCAAATGAATCGCCATACATTGAACATTGAAACGGAAGGGGATAGTTGAATACAGATGAGAATCTAGGTTAAGAAGCTTGAAAAGCCTTGGCTGTTTTCAACACAATGCGGCTGGGGAAATACAGACTAGAGAAGAGTGAAGAAAATAGCGCTCAATCTTGGAACAAATGTTTGGATGGTTATCCATTAAGTGTTGTGAAATGGCTGATGTCTCTTCTCCTTTACATGAGCATGGTCTTTTTGAGAGCTATAAAGGAAATTGAACAAAAATAAACTATACAAGAACAAAATATAAGGAAAATTCTATTCCAAGTCCTCCGTGAGTACATGATAAAGTATAACAAAAACGTAGACTGCTGTGAATTTAGTGGACTTAGCGAGATCTCGTAATTATGCTCCAGTTTTGCTATGACTGGCAAAATGACTTTAGCACTAGAAAAAGAAAATCAGCTGGAAATTGTGAAAGAAAACAGACAGAAAGGATTATTTTAAATTCAAGTTGGAGGGAGCTACCTGTGCCTCTTTGAACGCCAAAGAATCTTAACTGTCCCTTTATATTTCCCACACAGTTTAGAAAAAGTTAAATAAATTGTAATAGCAGAAATATTTGGAAATGAATGAAGCCACCATTCTATCCATACTAAAATGTATGTGTATTTATTGCTACTTTCCAAATATGAGTAGTCCTATAATTTAGTTAAAGCACAGTATATTTTCTCATTTATTATAATGAAGGTAAGAAGAATTTTTACTAATATCAGACAGAACAGAACTCAGGATATGACTACTAGTGTTGTGCTTCAGATTTGAGTCAAAGTAAAATTCAACCCTAATATGAGTGCTTCAGCTCAGGCCAGCTTGAATCGGTTTTAGGTAAAAATTGCTCATAATTAAACGTTACCGTAACTCTAAGCATAAGTTAGATTAAGGGTTATGGTAATTTAGGGGTTTTAGGGTGCTGACTTGTTTATTCACCTCTTGTTGTGGTTCTAACTTCCAATGCGATGTGCTGTCCAGCGTCACTAGGGGTTACGTCACCATATGCCCAACGTTATAATAGCATAGTTACATAGTTTGTAAGACCGAAAAAAGACATATGTCCATCCAGTTCAGCCTATTTTGCTAAAGTGTTGATCCAGACTAAGGCAAAAACCATGAGGTGGAATCCAATTGTCCTCTTTTAAAGGAAAAAAAATCCTCCCCGACTCCAATGTGACAATCAGAATAAATCCCTGGAATAACGCCCTACCAGGAAGTAATGTCGGACATTGTGTTTGATGTCACTTCCAAAAACTTTAACACAGGCCCAATGTTACAGTAACCAGAACTGACTGAAAATTAGGCTGCAACCGGAATGCTGCATCACCAGACCGGTAAGTTGACCCACTAAAACTCATGAAACTACCATAACTCTAACCTAGGGTTATGTTTAGGGACAGCTTTAGAGATAAAATTTGGGTTTAAGACATCCGGAACCTGAATAAATGAGAAAAAAGTTCCAATCCTTGTTGGATTAAAATTATTATTATTTTTATTATAATCACGACTCATGCCCAACTTCTGTACTGATGTAAATCTGCATAGGTTTTAGGATAGAACATCTTTGTAATAGGCACTTTCCAGAACCTTACTATTTATATGGTCACGTGTATTGCCTACTGTTCTGTCATAAAGAGCCACAGAGACTCTGTATGCCTCCATTCTGTCTCCATACATACTGCTGTGTATACAAGGTTTTATTTGATCACAATCAATATATTTTCTATGATTGCAGTAAACCCTAAAATGATTAGTTATGTTATCCTTGTACACCTTCCAACTCTTCTCAGCTGGAGTAGCCATAACACTCAACTACTGGAAAATATAAAAAAAAAACTGTAGAAAGGAAAAACACTTAAAACATAGACTATTTTAATAGCTAAGCAGTGAATACCCAAACAATATTAATGTCTGACATTATTTTATGTACCACTCATCATTTTTAATTACTGGCATGGGACACATGAGTTAAATAGGTCTTGATTAAATCAGAATATACTGTTACTAATGACCGGGTCAGAAACAGCAACTTCTGCTCATAAACACTGAAAAAAAATTTGCTAGGTATGCATGTTTCATGCCAGGTCATTATGGTGTCTTCAAAGCAGGCTGACATCTTCTCTGGTTACATGCTGGAACTCATAAAACTTCTGAAAGTGTTATATTGGTCTAGTAAAACTGGCAGGCATAAGAGGAGTAATTCTTGTAGCTGTTTTGGGGGTTGGGGTGATATTAAGTATTTCACACGTGCTGTGGAAAATGTTAGACTTTGTTTTTTTCCTTTAGTGTTCAGTGTTATTCAGAGGATAATGAGAAACAGACAATATGATGTCTGGATGTTTTAGTACATCATATTGTAAGGGAAAGATTTTAGAAGAAAAAAATCTGGTAAATGTGTTAGTACTTAGCATATTTTTATGTAGGCCTTTGACTAATGTGACAAATGCCTTTTTCAAACATGCTGTATTCTCCATAAGGGGTTTTAAGAAAAAAAAATAGCTCAATACAT
This sequence comes from Phyllomedusa bahiana, assembly GCA_025379985.1. Lineage (NCBI taxonomy): Eukaryota > Metazoa > Chordata > Amphibia > Anura > Hylidae > Phyllomedusa > Phyllomedusa bahiana. Next base: position 84,674 of record JAODAL010002711.1, read on the forward strand.
TTAAGTTGTATTAAAGGAAATCCATATGGTGGTCAACAGTAAATACACACAGTATGATTAAATGGCTTACCCAACTAACATTCCTTCTAAAAATAATTTGTTCATTGGAAAATGTCGAGAACTGGAGAAGTTCATGTTCATATGGGTTGGACTTACTTCAGTTAAGTATTCTGTTATTTTGCAGATAGTCTGGGGCACAGGTCCAATGCCAAAACTTGGAATTCTGCCTCTGATGCCAATGGATCCACAAGCATATTAGTTCCTTTGGAATTCAAAATGGCTAATCCGTGACTTTATTGAGTGATTTCCTTGTTCATTCATTCAGGATTCAGCTACATTTAGGTTCACCTAAATCCTAAAGCCCCAAATTATCATCACTGAATTACAATAAAGCTCACCCATGTGCAGATTGCTAGCAATTCAAATTATACCCCGAGATTTCTGTTACAGATTCACCTAAGGATCCACCAAAGGCAAATCTGACCCAGGTGCACATGGCCTAATTAATCTGCTGCAGATTTTTTTCTGGGGCATGAAAATGGGGTATAAGTAAACCCATTCACTTGCATTATGTCACAAGTCACAGTGGGCTTTATGTTTGTATACATACCTGCTGTGTTGTATGCCATCCCTGCGCCCTTTCTTCAGTGTTCTGCTGCATTTTTCTCAGTAGGTCAGGAACCATGCTAGTCCTTACTGATTTAAAGGGCCAACACATCTCACCCAGCTTTTCTGGCATATGGTCTGCTACCTAATCCCACTTAAAGGGCATCCCACTCCCTGAACTTGATGTCAATTTTTTTGGTGTGTATTATTAGTGTCTGAGCTAATTTCAGAGTACTCTTTCTTGGTTTTGATGCACCTGCCTATTTCCTGACCTCTCCATTGGTCTGCTGCCTGCCCTAATCTTCTGCCTGTAACTTGACTTCAAGGGTAATCCACCTGCCTGGCATTCTGTTCATGACCCAACTACAATTTCTTTCTACTCCTCTGGTACCCAGCCTGTACATCAGCTGTCACCGCAGGTGACCACATTGGGGCTAGTGACCTGATAGTTCCCTGCAATGATGTCCTGTTCCCTTGTACAAAAAGTTAAAGGGTGAATACCAGGGGACTTCTTAAGCTAGGGCCACACAGCATAGGACAAAAACCGTCAGAAAGCTGATGGCTTTTTCCCCGATGCACGACCACGTTTTTTGTCATGTTTTGTGCAAAAAAAGGGATCGGTTTTAGCTTTTTTTTCCATAGTTAGAATCCTAAAACTGCTGAAAATACAATTGTTTTTGCATGCTGTGTAGTCATAGCCTTAGAGACCACTACTCAGTGTGATTTGATGTCAAAACTCATGGCTGACCCAGTAAATCACTGTGTTAAGCCATGTGTTAAGCCATGACACATAAATGGCAGAATATAAGCAAATTTTGTCAGAATATAGAAGTGGCATCTGCTCCTAAATTTTTTCAGAATCCTGAAAGTGTTACCAAAAGGTCTAACCTTTCCATTTGTCTTCCGTTTACCTTAGTTTATTGTATTTTAACTTGCCTTTCTATACGTGAATTGTAAGGCTACACAGAAGACTATTTCGATGGTCACCAAGCAATATTACATTTCCTTTACAGTGACCGGTTTTCACAACACAACATTTAATGATAGATACTTTCTACTGGAGTCAGATAAGAAATATTTCCTTTGTACTTCTCATGTCTCAGTTTTTTTGTACAAAACATTATTCAAGCCTTCTAAGAAAGCAATGGGGCCACACATTTCTCATTATTTATAACACTGGCTCTATTTAGTGTTGATTTAGTGTTGATAGTTACCATAGAAAATATGGATGATACACATCAGACTATGCTAATGTACCACTTTCCCGATCCTGCTTTTTAAATAAGGACAGATAATTACATAGAGATAATATACCTAATAAAAGGGGTCTCAAGGGTAATGAAGATAAAGATTAACATGTCCTAGTATTCCTATGTGCACTGTTTTTATTAGTTCATTTGGTCACAGGCATTTCTATTACTCAAAACAGATCAATATTCTATATGTGAGCATCTATTCAACTGTTAAGGATATGGAAGTGGTTGTATTGGAATACAACCATTTCTCTAAATCCTTACCCTTCATTTTGATAATTTCTTGGACCCAAGAGTATACTCTATTTTCCTAAAAATGTCAACCTTAATATGTATCAATAGTTCAAGCAAATGTCCTGCCATTGTATCCCAGGTGTAAGAGCCAGGTGTAAGTCAGATAGACTTTCCTTGCTGTGCAATCACATGGTAAAGCATTGCCTTACATAATTTATGCTGCAATCTTCAACCAATTAGCATCCTTATGAATAATAAACACAATGTCCATACTGTTCTAGCTTGATGAATTTAATGTTTTTGTCCCCTACTACCCCCTTTATGTAGTCTTGCCATTAATCTTGGAGTATTTGTGATTTATGATATCCCCATGACCCTGATTGATTGGTCTGACCTTCTAGATGTGAAAAGGCTTCGGCTCATCTACCATGCAGGTCTTCATATTTCTGGCTGTCTCTTATTAGCAGTCCATTTGTGCTGAACTTCGGAATCCTGCAGTTAGCCAATAAGTTAATTGTAGGTTGACATACTTTTAATTATCCCTGTGCAAATTTATTGAATAAATACATACCTGAATAGCTATGGAATAGTATTTATGTGAATGGTGAAACTTAATTTTTGTTTTCCTGTATACCTGTGAAGTAATTTACAAAATAATTCAACATTTAATTAATGAGGCTTCAGCTTCTTCTGTTTGTAAAGCTCCTGGTATACAATATATTTTTATTTGAATGCTCAAATGCTTGTTTCCTTGGGTCATTATTTTCAGAGCCACCCAAAATAGCAACCTGCTGCTGCAGAATACAGCTGAACTTATTAAAGTTGGTTTATTCAGGAACTTACAGAATAATGAAAAGAGAAAACAGTATTGTCCAAAATGTATTTATAATAATAACAGCAGTACAAAATCTGCAGAGAAAGAATTGCGCATCATTAGAAATAGAACAATGTTTTGATCCCCTGTACAATGAAGTGCCTAGAAGAATGCTTGATTGTACTTTTATTTTAAGAAGCTTGAATTGTCACTGTGCCAGATAGTTACACTATAGGAGTGCAACGGTTCATGTTTTTAATCTTGGCATCCTTTACCTTGATGGTAAATTTTATTTTATTCTTAATGTATAATGCTAAATAAGTGGAAACATTGTTTTTTTTTTAATTTTCTGCTTAGCAAAACAAACAAAAAATGATTGGACTGCATTTTTTTTTTTTTTTATATATGCAGGCTCTTCCTTTCTAAGTAACATATGTTAATTATCATTATATTCCAATTTATGCATTGTATGACAAAGTTTACAAATGGACTTCTGTGTCAGAAGGTCTCATCTCTGGTATGGTCCTATTACTTGTAGCTAATGGACTTTGCCCACCAATTATAACAGGTTTGCTTTTTACTTATTTACTCTTGCTTATATGTTGCAGAAGGCTTTCTAATGTTCTTTGGCTACTATCATCAACCCTGGAACTTGATCCAATACCCCAGAGACCATGCTGTGTGCCCCAAACCTTGACAGCAGTCAGTGGAGAAACATTGCAGCAAAGATCAGAACATTTATGACAATGCAATCCAGTGAAGAATGCAAGGTGGAACATACTGTACAGGTTTGACCAGTAACCCCTGGGCTACCTTGCCAACCTGGCCCATTCATCATTTTTACATACAGGTGGTTCACTGCTGTCTGAATGAGTTTATATTGAGATTATATAGGCTATATCCTGATTTGATGCCTAGCAAAGGTGCAGCCCAGCAGAGCAGGTTTACCTCAGCTGGGAACAAGGCTGCCAAAAGTCAGCTAAAGGAATTTAGAGAAGGAGAGTCATCACCAGGTAGCCAGCCACCAGCAGCTAAAAATATAGTCCTACCAATCAAAATGTGGCTCCTTGAATACATTTGATACAACAACCTACCTCAGCTTCAGAAGAACCCTTGAGGCTCCCCTGTAATGGATATGTTGCCATTTACTATTGTGTGACTTTCACGAGATAAATTACAGTTCACTAGTAATGTATATCACTTTCTTTAACCAGCTGCTGAAGAAGGACAAGACCACAGTGATCCACATAGAGCTCTTATTTTCTATACTTGTCTGTCTTCCACAATGGTATTCCTAAATTTCTGCACTAGTGATCTCCCTGGTTTGCACAATGATAGTTTATTTTTTATATGTTTTATGAATTAACTGTTATTAGGCAAAAATATGCTAATCAATACAGGGATTTCTGTGATATAGTTCATACTCAAAAGATAAGCTCTATAGGCACATATAGGTGCATAACTATGGAGGGGTGAAGAGTATGTAGTTGAATGCAAGTACTAGTCCCTCTAGCACAAAGGACAGCTGCAATAGTTAACAGGGGCTGCAGAAGCTGCAAGCCTTTGGTACATAAGAGCACCGTAATACAGATTTTTCATTAGGAACTAAGAACTTCAAGTAACTCCTCTGATGAGTCTAAACATTATAACTGAGAATGTGCAAGTTGCAAACAAGCTTAAATCTGCCATTATCAGGAGATACTCAGATACTTGTCACTATTATAGCAGCAATCTCTTCACCCTTATTCTCTTGGATACAGGGCTATGATTCATAATTAGTGATGAGCGATTGTGTCAACTATGGTTATTGGATCGATAGTCGATATCGGCAATTATCATGACGAAATCCGATAGCCGATAATAGATTATTGCCGATGACCATTAAAGTCTATGGGAGAGGAACAACACCTTTATTCTTACACCCAAACAGGGCTGGAGAAGCTGGAATTAACATCCACAACAGCAAATTGGATACATGCTACATCTTAGGCAAGAAAATTAGGCAACAAGAGTCACAGAAAAAAAGTCACAGACTATTCACTATCCCTGTCCTGTACCACAGCATGACCCTTAAACCTGCATGACCCACAAAATAAAAAGTGCCAGAAGGCAGTATTATTTGAACCATCATTTTAGTTAAACTGGACATTGACTATGACTGTCCTGTACCAAAGCATGACCCCCAAACCTGTATGACCCACAGATTAAAAAGTGCCAGAAGAAAGTAGTCTTTGAACCACCATTTTAGTTGAACTGAACATTGACTATCCCTGTCCTGGACCGCAGCATGACCCTCAAACCTGCATGACCCACAGATTAAAAAGTGCAGGAAAATGGAGTCTGTAAATGTTATATGGATTAATATGGCTTAATATGGATTAATATGGCGACCTTCGCACCACTGACAACAGGTGTAATTTACAATAAAATATGTATAAAACAATATGCGTACAACTGAGCTCTATGTGACAAACAAACGCACAGACTGTAATAAGAGTATTTAAATGTTATATGGATTAATATGGCGGCCTTCGCACCACTGGCTACAGGCGTAATTTACTATAAAATATGTATAACACAATATGCGTACAACTGAGCTCTATGCGCCAAACAGACGCACAGACTGTAATAAGAGTATTTAAATGTTATATGGATTAATATGTCGACCTTCGCACCACTGACAACAGGCGTAATTTACTATAAAATATGTATAACACAATATGCATATAACTGAGCTCTATGCGCCAAACAGACGCACGGACTGCAATAAGAGTATTTAAATGTTATATGGATTAATATGGAATAATATGGATTAATATGTCGACCTTCGTACCACTGACAACAGGCGTAATTTACTATAAAATATGTATAACACAATATGCATATAACTGAGCTCTATGCGCCAAACAGACGCACAGACTGTAATAAGAGTATTTAAATGTTATATGGATTAATATGGCGGCCTTCGCACCACTGACTACAGGCAAACAGACGCACGGACTATTTAAAAGTTATAGGGATAAGTTATTGGTTATCGGTTTTTGAGAACACTGACACGCAGTGATTGCAATAGAACTGAAAAAACAGGGACAAGTTCACCTCCTATCAGAGGTCTGCTGGCCAAAAAGTGGTAAAAACAATGCTTTTTCAATTCAAGATCACAGAACACAGTGAGCTGCAAAATATCTCCCTTCCTTTCAAAAACCTCTCCTGTTAACATCCCCCCCCCCTCGCAGCCTTGCGGCTAGACACACCAGTAGATATCCTTAAAACTTTCCCTAACCAAATAAGAAGTGAAATTCTCTAATCTAACTCTTTTCTAAGCTCTAGGTAGGTGGATGGTTTCTTGTATTAGAAGAAACTATCTCTCAGAGCTGTTAGAACAGCTATTGGTTTAAACGCAGACAGACACGTCCTGCTGTGAAAAATGCATAGACAGAGAATGAGCTCAAACAGGAAATGCAGTTGCATAGATAAAACGAGGTTACGTGATTTTTGCAGCCAATGAGATCCATACACCGCAAAGTGGTGACGTTGTACATCCTCCTCACCCCCTCTATCCTCGGAGCTGATTGGCTGGCTGGCAAAATGACAGGAAACTCTGAAAATGGCGCGATAGTAATAGATTATCTGTATGATTGTCACCTAAAATATCGCGTGATCAGAAATTTCCGATAAGCCTAAAAACCGTGCCGATCTCATTTTCTTCTTAGGCTATGTTCACACGGCTTATTTTGGGACGGATTTTAGCCTGTATTTTGCACCGTACTGTGTGAATTATGGGTGAAATCCGTCCCAGTCATTACGGTAATCCACAGTTCTCATAGAGAACTATGGATTCCGTCTCCTCTCCCCGCTCGCGAAATACGGCAAGTGGGGAGAGAAGTGACATGTCATTTTTCATGGCGGTATACCGCCGTGGATAATGAATGTCTATGGGGCCGGCGGGCGCGCCTCCCCCCACCCCCTGCTGCCGAGCACACGGCATAATTGCGGGCGAAATCTGTCCCACAATTACACCATGAATAAGCCGTGTGAACATAGCCTTAGCTGTTTTTATTTTAACTTTTCTTTATTATTTTGGATACGATTAAAGGGGCAGCTTTCTAAGCTGAGCTGCTTTTAGCAGTTAGAGAGATGCTTAACTGCAGCTACATGGACATAGGAGTCTGTGAACAGGAGCAGACCCATTGACTTCTATAGGAGAGTTTTCTAGGCATGCTCGGTGACCTGGGAAGAAATCAGTAGAAAAAAGAGGGTAGGGAAGGGGGGAATGTGATCATCATCTATTGTAAAGTCAGCAAATTTGTGTTATCGACACGTTGGTGTGACATTTCAGTATTATCTTGCTTGTGATGATAATATGTAGACTGCTGAAAAGTTCTTTTTTATAATACAGCAAGTGTTAACCTATTATAGACTCCATTGCCAATGTGAAAACACTATGATTTTTTTTTATATGGATATTGTCATGGAAAACTAAAAAATAAAACATCACCAAAAATTATTAAAAATATTTGTTTACCAAAAAAACACGACTTAAATAATAGATAATTTTCAGATGACACATTCCCACCAATGGTTGTATTAGGATGTGCAATTCTTCAACAAACCTTAGCTATGAAATATTAGCTTATATAAGCAGAATAGTGCACTAGGAGGTGTCAAAATGTGCACTTCATTTCCTCTCTAAAATAGAAAACAGATAAACATAAAACACTCAATCGCTGAGCACTTCCTAATTTTGCTCTATTTATTCACATTCAAGCTACAAAGCTGTTGAGCATTTTGTTTTGATTAAAAATTAATAGCTGCTTTTGACCCAGGTGGATTAATTTCACTTTCCGTGAGTATCAAGTTAATTATCATAAACTACAGCTAGGTGAAAGAACCAATTAACAGACAGAGCAAATAACTCCTTCCCCTCCCTCGTGCTGAATGTTGTTTTGACTGAACACTTTAATGGACAATTTTCATATCACTGCAATGAGATTAATTACACAACAACAGCTCTGAAAGGAAAAAAAAATTGAGAATTGTTAGACATTCATGGGTGTTCTCTAGCCAGAAACTGCATAAAAATCTAAGTGCTGCGGAAAAAAATAAAAACATCAACCAGAAAGGTTTTATATTACCAAAAGTGCATTAATAGAGAAGGTGAATAAAATTCGAATGTTTCTCATTATCATTCAGACTTTTTGCTTATTGTTGGACCATTATTTCAGAAGGTTTATTTGCAGAATTAGCATGAACATTACAATTCCTGATGGCTGTTCACACCTTGTCTAATCTGTCAGGCCAAGCTGCCTGGCATACATCAAATACTCTTATCATAACACATGTCTTATGTTAATCTTCTCATACAAATTTCTTTGAAGTCTGCTAATATCACTAATGAGAGGAGATTAGCATTCTCATTAATTTAGACTACTTTACTTTATGATAAAATATCCACTCAAAATAACGACCAGAAAAATAAGACTGTTATCAGAAAATTTAAGTGACAATGAATTTGTCATGGTTTGACTAGTCAATATTTCAATGTATAGTGATGTAACATGGACTATTATGTACATTAAAAAGGTTGTCCAGGTTTAGAAATACAGTGAAAGACTTGTTCATGTGTCATGTATTACTGCAGCTCAGCCCTATTAAGGCTATGTTCACACGGCATAATTGCGGGCCGTAATTATGCCCCGCAATTACGCCGGGACTTCGGCAGCTCGAGCCGACACCCGCGGGGTGGTGTGGGGGGGCGGCAGCCCGCCAGCCCCGTAGTCATTCATTACTAGTGGCGCGTATTCGCCGCTAGTAATTGACATGTCACTTATCTCCCCCCGCGGCGTATTGTCCGAGCGGGGAGAGGAGACGTAATTCACAGTTCTCTATGAGAACTGTGGATTACCGTAATTATTGGGACATATCTTGGACCGTATTGAGCGCAGTACGCCGGACCTCTCCTAAAATCCAAGCTAATAAGCCAGAGTAAATGTACTTATTTAAAATTAAAGTTGTATATTTCTATCATTTGCCTACCATAAATCAGAAGGCCTCATGTATAATAAATGTCTAGATGTAAGACTTTATTTGTTGTCTATAGAAATCAATCAGAGCTCCCCTTTAATTCTTTTCAGAGCACTATAGGAAATGAATGGGAAACTTTTATTGGTTGTTATCGGCAACAAAGAAAGTTTTAGACCTAGACACTTTTCATACATGAGGCCAAAAGTGTCTACAGTGAAATATATTACGTGATTTTGATTGTCATAATTAAACATAATCTCCATTTGTTCTCCCTTCTGAAACAGATATAGAGATGTAAAGCTTACATTGACATATAACACACTATGATATTGTGGCACAGAAAGCTATCTCAACTTTGTCTATGCTTTTCAATGGCTTTTGTTGAGAACAAATAGCATGGTGCAGTAAGATATCACTGTCAAATAAAATTTGCTACATCCATAAATGTAATTCTTGTATATGCTATCTAAATGCAAAGTATTAATTATAAGTAATAGGGTAAGTTCACACGGCTTATATTCTAGCATAATTGCGTGTGTATTTTGCTTAATACACGGCGAAATGCGCGCCGCAATTACGGTAATACATAGCTCTCTTAGAGAGCTATGGATTACGCGTCGTTGTGGAGAATTGACATGTCAATTGTTACCAGCGGATATGTGCCGCTGACAATGCATTTCTATGCACGGCCACCCCGGGCTTTGGAATTACGCGCTGATCAACGTGTGGTTCCAAAACGCCCGGCGTATTGCGAAGCGTACTATACGCGTGTTAACATAGCCTCACAAAAAATTAATACAAAAATTAATAAATGTGTTTTTGAACAAGTGTAAAAGAATATTAAACCGTGATATATGCATGCATAATGTATTTTTTTTTTTTATAACTGAAGCTACTGATAGAAAAAAAAGTGCCACAGAAATATCACACATAACTCACATAATTTACACATTATTTAAAAATCATGCAATGCAATTTTCTGGATTTTTTTTTTAGATTCTGTCTCTCACAGTTGAAGTGTACCTACAATAAAAATTACAGACCAACCCATTCTTTGAAGCTGTTAAAACTTGCAAAATCGTCAGTGTATGAAATATTTTTTTTCCACACTGTATGCAGGCCATCTCAGAGGTGTTACACTTCCATGACATTGTGTATTACCAAAGTAAACTTCATTTTTTAACTTTTATTAAAAGGTAATGGACTTATTTTATGCCAATACTTTTCTTGATATAAAAAGAGTGTTTATATTAAATATAGACCAATATCATTTTTCTTCTATAAAATAAAGGAAGTGAATCTGAAACATTTAACTGCCACAAAGCACCAACAAACTGAACTGGTTCCAGAGGTTTTATCCAGCCATCCATTACCAAACAACAATGGCCAACCAGGTAATATGTGGACCAGTCAGTCTGCTTGAGAAGAAACCTTTTTTTACTCAGCAGCTCTCAATTTGAACTTATATGGAGGATCTCAAGTGTGGGAGCTTCCTCTATGATGTCTATGTGCTCTAGAAATCTTAACATATCTGTGCAGCTCACTGTGTTCCATTACTGTTGCTGCTTCCAGTGCTTCTGCCTATGACATTACATTCATCAATCACATGGTGCTGCAGCCAATCATTGATCTTAGCCAACTCTTCCTTTATGAACAGCACATGACCATTGAGCCCAGTGAATGGTTACAGAATCACAGGACTGATGAATGTGACCTCATCAGTCTGAAAGCCCAGGAGCAGCGGCAACATTGAAATGGAAGGGACTTCAGTGCAAATTAAGTTTTTGGGTTTTTCTAACCCCTTCTGACCAGCAGATATATATATATATATATATATATATATATATATATATATATATATATATATAAATATATATATAATATATATATATATATATATATATATATATTTAAATTTAAATAAAGGTCAATACTGTGTGCTATATATAATTTGTGTAAATTTGAACAATTAAAAAAAAAGTTATAAAGCCTAGACCAGATTGTTATATACCTGTTCACTTTTGAATCATGTATGAAAATGTTGAACTTTTAAGTAAATACAGAGCCAATATGAGACACACAGGAAATTCATTAAAACGATATATAAAATGTACCAATGTCTTTTTGATTATTCTGTATAAACGAGAACGAGCTAGCCAAAAAGTCATAAATGTGAATTCAAAACTTACTACCAATAAAGCTGTCGACAGAACAAAGAACTAAACATAAAAAAGTACAATAAATGTTTCTCACACGTCTTAAATACTAAAGAGGTTTTTTTTTACACAGAGTTCAAACAATATTTTTAATATGCGGTATGAAAGCACTCCAGCATTTTCCACGTTTCATATTATCTCTCATTTTCATTGGCAAATCACTGCTAAGTAACATATTAAGTTCAAATCAAGTGAAGTGGAAACTTGGCTCTTTGTGAGACATTCTTCTATCACCTGTCAATGCTGTCATGAAAAGCATATGAATAGGCAGCAGATCCACCAGACAGCTTGGCCAAGCTCTATTTACCAAATTATTAAAAATCCCAAGACTGCTTAACACTTTGCTGACGACAAAGCACTTCTGTCACTGTCAAACTTCACACCCAAAACTAAACTTCACAAGATTGACAATAAGCAAATTTCATAGCAATGGAAACAATAGCCAGACTGATTGATATTGAATGCTTTCAGCCATTGAGAATTATTTCTTGACTGTCCGTTATGGTTTAGAGAGTATCCACTTAACATATGTATGTTATGGCTGCTGAATATATTTGCCAAATTGTAAAGTATTTCCATAATACTCCCTCTGTGCCAGTCGTAAGTCATTCACTGTTATCATTGAACTTGTTTGACATATGTTATGTATGTAACCTCCCTTTTTGAATGTACAGCGCCCTGGAATCAATGGTGCTTTAAAATAAATACTAATAATAATTCTAAATATAAGTTTATTTTAATTCCTATGTATTATAATGTAGATTGTAGTAAGCATGGGATCCATTCACTTTGTACTAAGGTCTTAGAGCGACATGTATGACTGGGGCTGCACCAGTTTTCTGGCATCCCTTGAGCCAAAAAACCTGGCGAAGCGCTGTCCGACAGATGTATGAACTATCCTATGCCAAAATCTGGTGCATGCTGCAACAGATGACACTTTTGTATGCGACAAATCTACAGTGGCGTGTTGCACTAGATACATATGACACGCCTCATTTATGAATGTGTCACGACAAACATGGAGCAAACTGCCATACTAATCCATTGCCATTTCATAATAGCGAGGCTGAGACAAATTTTGCCACAGAGACTCTTTGCACCACTTTTTGGTACATAAATGTGTCTCGCAACGGCATACATTTATAAAGTGCTGGAAGACACTTTCATACATACTGACAAATGATACACTAACCTAATGAGAAGTACGAGTGTTGTGGCGGCAACACTTATCACACATGTGCCCCTTAGACTAGGTCTACACAGCACTGGCCAAAAAACAAGATCCTAAAACAACTCGTCTATCTTCAACTTTCCTCTCATCTATCCACCAACTCTCTCCTTGACCCACTGCAATCTGGCTTCCGACCCCACCACTCTACCGAAACCGCCCTAACCAAAGTCACCAACGACCTAGCAACTGCCAAAGCCTCATGCCAATATTCTGTGCTTCTCCTCCTAGACCTGTCCTCCGCCTTTGACACTGTCGACCACTCACTCCTCATACAAATCCTCTCCTCCCTAGGCATCACGGACTTGGTCCTTTCCTGGATATCCTCCTACCTCACTGCTCGGATATTCAGCGTCTCTCACTCACGCACCACCTCCTCCCTTTTGCCCGCTCTCTGTTGGTGTACCCCAGGGGTCTGTCCTGGGCCCACTACTCTTTTCTATCTACACTATTGGTCTGGGTCAACTAATAGCATCGCATGGCTTTCAATACCATCTATATGCTGATGAAACCCAACTCTACATCTCCGGCCCAGATATTAATTCTCTACTCTCCCGGATACCTGACTGTCTTTCGTCCATATCCTTCTTCTTCTCCTCACGTCTCCTGAAGCTAAACGTGGAGAAAACTGAATTCATCATCTTTCCACCGTCCCACTACATCCCTCCACCTGATCTCTCTATCACAGTCAATGGCTACACTCTCTCACCCGCTCCACAAATCCTCTGCCTTGGGATAACCCTTGACTCCAATCTGTCCTTCAAACCGCACATCCAAACCCTCACCTCCACCTGCCGCCTCCACCTGAAAAATATCTCCTGTATCCGTTCATTCCCTAACTTCGAAAGCACAAAAATGCTGGTCCATGCCCTCGTCATCTCACGCCTAGACTACTGCAACATCCTACTGCAACATTCTCTGTGGCCTCCCAGCTAGCACCCTCGCTCCCCTCCAATCCATCCTTAACTCTGCTGCCCGTCTGATTCACCTCTCTCCTCGATACTCCTCTGCCGCTCACCTCTGCCAATCCCTTCACTGGCTTCCCATTGCCCAGTGAATCCAGTTCAAGTTAGCAGCCTTGACCTACAAGGCTCTCCATAACCATTCCCCTCCATACATCTCTGCTCTAATCTCCAGATATCTCCCGTCACACAATCTCCGCTCCTCACAGGACCTTCTTCTCTGCTCTTCCTGTGTCAACTCCTCACACAACCATCTCCAAGACTTCTCCCGTGCTTCCCCCATACTCTGGAACTCACTTCCCCAAACACCTCAGACTCTCCCCCACTCTCACCAGCCTCAAAAGCAACCTGAAAACCCATCTCTTCAGGATTGCCTATAACCAACAATAACCCTGCTGTCACTACAATAACCACAACCATGTCTTCCCCTCACCTTCTGTCTCTTCCCACCTTCCTTTTAGAGTGTAAGCCCTCACGGGCAGGGACCTCTCTCCTTCTGTACCATTTGTTAGTTAGTAATTTGTCACCTTTGAACTTGTTTGACCTATGTTATGTATGAGAATGTACAGCACTTTCGAACCAAGGGTGCTCAAAAATAAATAATAATAATAATAAATAATAATAATAATTCATAAAACTGAGATTTTTGGCTATTGCATGTAAAAAACAGCTAAAAAAAACTACAGTTTTTTTGCGCGTTTTGTGTTTTTTGGTGAATTGTTTGCCGTGGGTTTCAGCTAAAAATTGCACTGCATTATAATTGCTGTGGATTTCCGCAAAAAAACAAGCCCCAAAAAAGTCCAACGTTTTACATAGACTTTAATAGTAAATTTTCTGCCCTGCTCTGTCATTACAAAAAATGACCAGCAGCAAAAACAAGCAGAAAAAAAATGTTCTGTGGAGACTTCAGAACATTTTTACTATTGAAGTCTATGGGACGTCTTTTCAGTAATTTTTTCAGCGGAATAAAAAAAATAAAAACGCTGAGGAAATGACTGAAAATGTGTGCAGTGGAGACATAGCCTGAGTCTAAGGGCGCGTTTACACGGCATAGGACAAATACCGGCCGGTTTGCCGGCCGGTATTTGTCCTGTTTTGCGCCCGTCCCCACGGCCGCGCGCGGGGGGAGGGGTGGGGTTCGGCTTTTCTCCGCGATGAGCGGAGAAGAGCCCTCCCATTTAGAAGCACAGATTCCGCCCGAAAACCGGACCGAAGATGGTGCCTTCTCGATGTTTTGCTGCCGGACGGAAAACCCGTGCAGTGGGGACTGCTGCATGGGTTTTCCATAGAGCACAATCGTGCTCATTTTCGGCCGGTTTTTCCGGCGGTCTGAAAAACCGCAAACTGGCTGAAAAACCGGCCGAAAACCCGTGCCGTGGGGACATGCCCATTCCTAGCTACCTTAATCAACAACACATTGAATTGAGTATAGACTCTTGCCAATTTCAGGAAGCCTAATGGAGACTTGGCTGTTCATCTGCATGCCTAACATAAGTTATTAAAAGTTTAGTTCTCTGTTTTTCATGCAGTAGGATTAATAGTGACATAAGTAGATTTAAAACAGCATCAAGGTAATGGTGTTAGCAGGTATATGAGCTACAGTGGTAGACTATCAGCAAATACAAAAGGTTCAAATTCACCCATCATCTTAAAACACATTGCAGATGTCCCATGGCATGGCCACGATATCTGACTTCAGCTGTGTGGTTACATAAACGATTAACTTTTAATCAGGGATGTTATCAGTAAATTGTGTGACTGTCAACTGGAATGTGGATTCTGACACAAAGGGCCACATGTATGAAACTGTTTAGGTCTAAAACTCACTCTTTTGCCCATAGTAACCTAGTGAGTGAGTTTTAGACCTAAACAGGTTCATACATGTGGCCCAAAGTCCTTGTCAAAAACAAATCATTTGAAGGCCTTGTTTTGTTGTCTCATTGTTGTCTTCATTTCTCTAATGCAGAACTGTAATTCTATGTGCAGAAATAAAAGATGTGACACAGAAACTGTGTCTGGTAGCCTGAAGGCACTATAAAATAGCCACACAGCATAGAAAGTGAAGATCTGGACCAGAAATACCACATTATGTCTCAGATTTTTGCTGAAGATCTAGAAGCAAAGGAATTTATGTGCACAGCCTAGGTCCAGTGATACACTTAATCTGTCACTGGTGGGTTCAATGCTACTGGCAGATTCCCTTTAATGGAACAATGAACTTAGAAAGTAAAGAATAAAGGGGGTTTCTCATTATAACAATTCGCTTAAAACATGTAGGCAAAGGTAAACAAAGACTACTACATTGATGTTCTGAACTTGCTTCATTTTAAAGATATAGGAGATTGTAACTACTGCTTTTGTTCACAAGTTTCTTTAGGTTAACGGCCACCTCTCTTTGTTCTGTATCTGCTCTCATTGCTCTCCTTGCTCTTATCAGTAAATCTGTGTCTTATACATTTATCTGTTACTTACAAACTTTAACCCTTTAGGGCTCTGTAGCCTTGTAGACTACAGTTTAGAAACCAGCATTCACTATCACTGTAACAGGCTCAATGACAATGAATAACAAATCTAATATGCCAATCACTTCTATAGATCCATCCACAACCGAACCAGGAAGTGTGAGTCTGAAGCTGGCTGTTAAGAACAGGCTCTGTAAAACAGCATGGTGAAAACACTCCTTTAAATTAAACAGGAATAAAGTTGTTCACATTTCTGAAATTGCAAGATTTTCTACATTTCCTGGAACCAAAGTTGTAAAAAATGTTCAGAGATCACATTGGTTAATTTTCTTTTAATTACATTCATTATTGTCTGGTAGATGGTTAAGGAGTATAGCCTAATGTACCTTTGTCACCTACTGTAGTCCAACTAGTGGGAAGAGTATTCTTCTGTAATCTCTTACTATACAGACAGTACTAGAATCTGAGGGGAAATGAATGATCTGTGAGCATTTTTAGAGATGTCTACATATTGATATACTGTATATTGCTTAGTTGAACTAAACTATAAGCCAAACTGGAAGTTTTATTATTCTTTATTTATTGGGTTTAGTGTTTCATTTAAATAGGTTATGCTTTTGGACAACTCTTGTCCATGTGACCAGCCTGCCCACAGTGGAACCCCCTTCTATTAACCAGGACAAAGATCTGCTACACTCCGGGGAATATATACCTTGGTTGCAAATTCATTTGAAAAAAAAATAAGAAAAAGAAATGCCCCATAACATTCCATTTCTCCAGACCCCCTTTATTCCACTGAATGTATGAACAGCAATACAGGTAAAATCAATTTATGGGATGTTTATGATATTTTGGAAATTTTACTTTTTCAGATAGTGAACTTCAGTGCAACAGTACATAGAATATCATAGATTTATGGCTCAAACCAAGGAGGATAAATAAGTCTTTGTGCATAATATGTTTTCAAATCATGTATTTACCTTTCCAAAATTTTTGCTCTCTATTTTTTTAATATGAAGCTGGTATGTAAATAATGAAATATTGGATGTAATACTGAGGTTTAGCAATTGGAAATATAAATGTTGATTTACCCACATTAAGTAACATTATGGGGTTTAAGAGGCTTAATTTGTCTCAGGTACAAAGTAAGTGTAAGGTGTGTGTATTTAACAGAGCCCCACTGTAAAGAACATAAACACATCAATGTCTAGGCATCTGACATATGGCACCAATTACATATGAGGAAATTCCAGCCTATTAAGAAATTATTCTGCTCCAAAGAATCTTTGTCTACTTGGCTGCAGTAATAAAAGGCAAGACTTAAAGGAGTTCTACCACTTCCACTTTAATATAATATTTATATATAATGTTTAGCCATTACATAGCTAAGCAATAACACACTTTCCTTAAATTATTTGCATAGTAAATTTGACAGGAAGTAAAGACATGTTACACAAATCAACAACAAAGTCTATTAAACCTTTATTAGGGTTATACACATGATATGTTTCATAATAAGGCCACTCCTATTAATTGAATGCTTAACTACTTCATTTACACTGTCTGCTACAGGTGATAGAAGCAGCAGAGTAGCATTGCTCAAAACTGTCCCTGTTCAGTTCCACACTGGTTCCACCAAACTTGTGATTTTTTGTTTTTTATGCTGACCCTAACTCTAAACCTTTCCATCATCCTACCTTAAACTAGGGTTAACTTCTTTTTTTATTAGGTATGAATTGTTTGACTTACCCATTTCGGTCTCATGGCACTGTAGCTCTGTCATCACTTATAGTCCAACATCACATAAGTAACTCTAGTCTGTAGTTGGCGACATCGAAAGCGACATCACATGAAAGTGTAAAAAAAACGGCTGGAGAGGAAGTGATAAGGAACGGGCAAATCAACCCATTCCAACCCAGCTAAAAAAAAAAAAAACATTGCCCTGATTTAGAGTTAGGGTTATGGCCATGGTCACTTTTTTTGGTGACCTAAATCGAAGCACTCAGATTCAGGTAGAATTTGTCTCGAATCTGAAGCACAACACTACAGCAGAGTGTATCATATTAAATTGTTCAGCCATTTTCCACATGACACTGTCATATGATACCATATTTCAAATATAGGGATTCATCAAATTTCTTTACTGGTAGAGCTGTGTTTAGTAGTTGACTTGTGGAAATTTCAAACAATAATGTATTTATAAAGTAGAAGACTACTCTTAAATTGGTCATTGGGAGTTCTTTGTGAAATTGCATTCCATTGTTCAGCAGGTAAGTCTGAGTTTACCATTTGCAATGTGCAAACGCAAATAGAATAAGAAACTAAAGATTCTTGTAAGAACAATAAGTAACAGTGAACTACTCTATTTTGTAAGCATACTTATTATTATTATTATTATTACAGTAATAACAGTAATAGTAGAAGTATTTATCGTGCTCAAAAGTTTAGATTTACAATTTATACATAAAATTTATTATGAAAATATTTCCTATATTCCTTTTAAATGTAAACAGGAAACACACTTGGCACTGCAAAACTCTTCTACATATTGTGCTGATTTATTCACAGGTAGTTTAATGTCAGACATGGATTGTTCTAAGACTGCAGACCTGCTAGCTCAATTGCCCAGGGATAGATAAAATACAAGAGCCAGTGCGGGTAAAAATAAAATCTATCTGTGCCATCGACATTGAGTATCCTTGGTGCAGGAAGTCAGGCCCACTGAGGAATCCATTATTATGCCTGCCCAGAGCACAGACTGGAGCCAAGGAACTTGCCTGAAAAGCTAGTAAAATTGTAATGCACTCTGTAGTGCAGTCTTGTCATATTCGGTTATAGCAAATAATCCCAGATGCCTGCAGAGCTAAAATGGAGCTGTAATGTGCTTGCCTCCTAACCCGAGCTGACAGCAATGATGTACGACTACCATTAGTGGAAAATATCACTTCAACTAACCCATGATCCGGCTCCGTTAGGGGTCATATTATCCATGAGGAACAAATTACACTTTGAAAGTAAATACAAATTTCTTATATAGAAATGGGTGCAAAGTAGGTAGATAGTGCTGTTACCTGTGCAGACACCCAGCACAGTGACAGGTGATAAAAGACATGATAGAGTAATGGAGAACAGAGTGGTGAGGCCTAATCCTTCAAGCTCCTGCTTCACGAACAGACACTCAGGTCTATAAACTACTACTATTTCAAGTGAAAAATGTATAGTCTATAACAGACTAGCTCAATTTCAGATTTATTACAATTGTCACTGGATTCACATTACATTTACTTTAACGCATCATCTTCCATCAAAAGTATTGTATTTCTTTTGAAAACTATACTATTATATCTTGTTGTAAATTAGTATTTTTTGACATCTTTTCTTGCAAACCTGATAATAGAATATAGCAGCTAGCTTTGTGATAAACTGTATTCTGGAAACCTAACAAATACACACAGCTACAAATAAGTAAGATATGTGAACAATCACTTGCTGGTATTGGTAATCCTAGGATAGAAGAGTGAAGAAATCAGGCGATACCTTTTAGAGGCTAACTGAGTATATTTGATGGTGAGCTTTCGAGGAGAACTAGCTCCTTCTTCAGACATGATGCATATACAAAGAAATTAAAAATTCACTAGGCTTTTTATACACACAAGACATGGGAACCTTCAAAGGGATCTTAGAATTCTTAAAAATTAAACAAATGAATATAAGCAAACAATTCATTTACTACCGGATCTCAAACAATTAATATCTGGAAAACTTGTGAGGCATGCAGGAGGGGGTCAGTAAATCTGCCATCTTATCTCCACAGGCAATCACGTGTAATTTGTCGGCATCACAGGTTACTATGTTTTGACTTAAAACTAGCATGGGATATTTAACCCATTGTGCAGGTCTGAAATTTTTGCATATTAATTTAAATTCCCATTCCTTTCTCTCCCCTCTGGTCTTATAAATGTCCATTAAAACCACAATCTTCGTTCTCAATACAGTGGTTCCTCTCTGGCAGAAGTGTTGTTGCACTGGAAGATTCAGTTCTATGTATTAATAGTGGAATCTGTGGTGAGTTTCATGCGCTGTTGGGAGAATAAACCTCCAACAAAAAACCATATCACAGCTTCATACAGTTCATTACTCAGCCACAACTATTTTAAAATTTGGAGGGGAGGACCTATATCTACAGCGAATGGGAACTTCAATGGGGTTCCAGATGTGGCCCAGATGGCAAACCTCTTTATGGCTGAACTGGAGGAGCGTTATCTATCCACATGAACCACCAAACCCCCTATGTACCTCCGTTACATCGATGTTATCATTGGTCTCTGGACTGCGGGCGGAGGAGGCCTAAATTCCAATTCCATAATGACTTCAATAACTTTCCACCCACCATCAACTCAAGCTTACCATTCAGAGAGCAACATCCACTTTCTGGGATACTACAATACACATAAAGAAACACCGGGTCTATCACATCAGTGTACCACAACCCACGCCGAACGGCTACTCAGGACTGCCGCTTCCACCCAAGCACACAAAGCAATCATTCTCTACAGCCAGGCTTATACGGTAACAATCGTATTTGCTCCAACAAGACAGACTGGGACAAAACACCTTCCTGGATCTGAGGACAAAATTTCTCCAATTGGGATACAAACCAAAAGTGACGGACAATCAAAGTCAGCAAGGCGGGCGCCATCAACAGAGACAGGTCTGCTCACGTAAAAAGAGCCCAGAAGGAAGAACGAGTGCCCTAGTTGTAACCTAAAACCACAGCTGGAGGATCTACGAAGTTTGCAAGGAACCTTCAACCTGTTGTACATAGAGACACAGATCAAAAGAATAAGTTCCCAGTCCCTCTCCTTCTTTGGCACACCCCAAAACCTGCGGGTATTTTAATGTCCGGAGCGCTGAAGGCCCCACTGAAAATGGGCACCTACCCTGCTTGCAAAACAGGAGCAAGACTGCCGGGCACATCCACACTGCAGGACGTTGTACCTGTTCCCACAGTTTCCCTGAGGTGCACAGAATTAGGGGGACATTTTCCTGCAGGTCTAGCAATGTGGTGTATCTGATTATGTTGTGCGCAAAATGCTCGACACAGGCCTTTATGTGGGGGAAAAAGGACAGAGACTAGCCAGCGCATGAACTCCCACAGATTACTATTAATAACAGTAGAACATGATTTCAGTGGCCCAACACTTCTAGAGGAGGACCACTGTATGATGATCTGAAAGATTGTGGTTTTTAATGGGACATTTTAAGGACGCATGGGACGAGAGAAGGATGGGAATTTAAATTAATGCAAAAATTTCAGACTCTGCAAATGGGTTAAATACCATGTAGTTTTTATGTCAAAACTTATGTGAACTGTGATGGCCACAAATTTACAGTGATTGTGTGAGATAAGATGGCAGATTTCTGACCCTCTGTCATGCTCCACAAGTTTCGATGTTAATTGTTTGAAACCTGTTGTTAAATGACTTGTTTGCTTTATATGCATTTTTTATTAGTTTAAGATTCTAAGATCCTTTGGCAAGGTCCATGTCTTGTGTGTATTAAAAAGCCTGTGAATTTTCATATTTCTTGTATATCATCATGTTGAGAAGGGAGTAGGTTCTTCGAGCTACCATCAATATACTCAGTTAGCTCTAAAAAGTTATGCTGATTCATCACTCTTTACTATTTTATGGCTTAACCAGGGTACAACATTATACTACTTGCAATTTGGAAGATACCACATGTACGTCAAGAATGGAAATTGAAAAACGGCTTAAGAACTTGCCCAATCAACAGCGGAATCTTCTTCTTAACAAAATGCAAAAAGGAAAGACTCATCCAAAAGGCTTCACTCTGATAACCCAACGGCACACCTACAAAAAGCCGATATGCCGCACAATATTGTATTCGAAATCTGAAAAAGTTGCGAAGAATATGCTAAAAATTTCTATAACAAGGAGGAAAAACCACAGGGAGGAGATAAGCTAAGGACATCACTGGAGAATGACCAGAGGAGTTGAAAGGCCAACTCACATATACCGGAAACTCAGGGACATGCTTATCAACAACAAGAAGAAAAAGCTCCAGAGACTGAGACAAAAAGGCCCTACTACTACAACCACAAGCACCAGCCCAGCTCTTCAGAGACCGTGTGGTGAACCTTTCCTCTATGAGCCAAAATAAGCACGAAAATGTCTGCTTCTCCAAAGGTCTCTCCTTCTGCCTCAGCACTCACTGGACATGTCAATCTGCAATGAATGGAGGAGTTTTCAAAAAAAATGAGATTGAGGGAATACTTCTTATGGAAATGACCTTCCCATACAGCAGCGACTCTGAGAGAAACAGCCATAAGGAACCCACCAAAAAATCAACCTGGGACCCACAGCCTGGAACTAATGCAGCACTGGATAGATACATTGGGACTGTTCAGAAGCAAGATAAAATCTGAGATCTTGGGGAACGTAAAGGAAACAGACACAATCTTAACTGCAGGAACAGGAAGGCCATCACCCTCACTGAAAGAACATTAGGACTTAATAACTAAAACCAGTGACCCAAAGGGGCGCAATAGTCAGGATGAACAACCTTGGACTATATCCGGAAGCAAACAGGGCAGCTTTCCAACCCTGCCCATTACTCCCAATACTTAACAGTGATCCCAGAGGAACTTTATAAACGCTAAGAATATGATCAAGAAGTTTCAACTCAGGTTCCAGGCAGGTTTAGTGGGGTCATCCCAGCGGATCAGGGGGTTGGCTGCTTCTACATGGCTCCCAAGATCCACAAAAAGGAACCTGGGAGGGCTTCATTTCTGGTATATTGGGAACTTGACGCAGAATTCTCAGGTTGTGTGGAAAATCTCCTAAAACCCTGGTCAGAGATACTCCAAGTACATCCAGGACACCACGGATCTTCTTAAACAAAAACTCATGCCCTCGTCACTTCCAGTAGGGCACCATTTTGGAACCATGGATGTAGAATCGTTAGTATACAAACCATTCCCCATGGATGGAGTTGCAGCATGTCGGACACACCTGGTGAAACTAACTCCCAACAAAACCAATAACACAGCTCATAAGTTCATACTCAGCCACAAATTTTAAATTTTGGAGAGGAACCTATTATCACAGCGAATGGGAATTCAATGGGGTCCCAGATGTGCGCCCCAGTATTGCAAAACTCCTTTCATGGTGGAATGGAAGGAGCGTTATCTATCCAAATGCCCACCAAACCCTGAGTACCTCGTTACATCGATGATATCATTGTCATCTGGATGCGGGCTGAGGAGGGCCCTAATTCAATTCCAAATGACTTCAAATAAACTTCCACCACCATCAACCTCAAGCTTACCTATTCAGAGAGCAAAATCCACTGTCTGATACTTCAATACACATAAAGAACACGGCTACTACAATCAGTGTTACACAAACCCACAGGGACAGACGGCCTTACCTCAGGAATGAAAGCTTCCACCCCAGCCACAAAGAATCCATTTATCTACAGCCGGGCTATAGGTACATCGTATTTGCTCCAACAAGACAGGACTGGACAAACCACCTCCTGGATCTGAGGACAAAATTTCTCAATTGGGATACAAACCAAACGTGACGGACAATCAAAGCAGCAAGCGGCCGCTCAACAGG
This sequence comes from Phyllomedusa bahiana, assembly GCA_025379985.1. Taxonomy (NCBI): domain Eukaryota; kingdom Metazoa; phylum Chordata; class Amphibia; order Anura; family Hylidae; genus Phyllomedusa; species Phyllomedusa bahiana. Next base: position 108,116 of record JAODAL010002711.1, read on the forward strand.
AGACAGTCTGCTCACGTCAAAGAGACCAGAAGGAAGAACGAGTGCCCCTAGTTGTAACCTACAACACAGCTGGAGATCCTACGGTAATTTAGCCAAGGAACTTAACCTGTGCTACATTAGAGACAACAGACTCAAAGACATTTTCCCAGTCCCCCCTCTCCTTCTTGCGGGCAAACACCAAACTTGCGGCGTTTATTTGTCGGAGCGCCCTGGAAGGCCCCAACTGAAAATGGCACTCACCTGCCTGCAAAACAGGGCAAGACCTGCAGGACATCCACACTGGTGACTAGTGTACTCTGCCCACAGTTTCCCAGAGGTGCACAGAATTGGGGGACATTTTCTGCAGGTCTGAGCAATGTGGTGTATCTGATTAAGTGTGCGCAAAGCGACCAAGGCCTTTATTGTGGGGGAAAACAGGACAGGGAGGGACTCAGTCATGATGAACTCCACAGAATCACTTTATAAAACAGTAGAATGATCTTCATTGGCACAACACTTTCCAGAGAGGACCATGTATTGATGATTGAAGGATTGTGGTTTTATGGGACATTTTAGACGCAGAGGAGAGAAGGAATGGGAATTTAAATTTTATTGCAAAAATTTCAGGACTCTGAAAAGGGTTAAATATCCATGCTAGTTTTAGGTCAAAACTATATGTTGAACTGTGATGGCCACAATTACACGTGATTGTGTTGAGATAAGATGGCCGATTTACTGACCCTTGTCATGCCTCACAAGTTTCCAGATAGTTAATTGTTGGGACCTGTTTTGTAAATGACTTGTTTGCTTATATTGGCATTTTGTTATGTTTAAGAATTCTAAGATCCTTTGAAAGGTCCATGTTGTGTGTGTATAAAAAGCCTGTGAATTTTTCAATTTCTTGTTACATATGTCTGAAGAGGGAGCTAGTTTCTTCGAAGAGCTCACATCAAATATACTCAGTTAGCTCTAAAAGGTATGCCTGATTCTTCACTCTTCTACTACTTTCTATGGTAACACGGTACACCATTTTATACTATAGTAATCTAGGGATAGACAATGAATAAAGAACTGCCACTGGCGCAGAACACGTCGTAGCAGTAAACAACATGGTTCAAAATCTAGTGGAGGAAAGTTACGTCATATTACACAAGAAATGCATTTGATGACATTATATGGGCTCTTCATCAGGCTCTTGATGGAAGAAATTAACTAGCCCAAATAGAGGCCTTGATTAGCTAAATTGATTATTCTGCAAGCAGTCTTGCAAGCGACTAGATTCCAGCCTGTGAAGCAAGACAGTGCTTGTGAATCCATTGCAATACTGGTTTTGTTGAGTGTTGTGCCATGGTTCACCTGCAAGACTTTACAGTGCAATGTTTGCTGAAAAGTCAACACAACACAGCAATCATATTTATATGACTAGACAACAGAAGCATCACTTAAGTCAGTGGTCTGCAAAGTGCAGCTTTCCAGTTGTTGGGAAACTACAACTCACATCATGCCCACTGATATAGATTATATAAATGCATGATGGGAGTTGTAGATTCCTAACAGCTGGAGTGACGCACTTTGCAGACCAATGATCTAAGTGATATAACTAGAAAATCCTTGCAGTGCAAGATCTAGTACTCCACTGATAATACTGTTTATGGAAAATTATTAATATCTGATGTTAGGACATCAAACTAAGGCATCTGAGGGGAAGTTGAGGAGAAAAAAAAGGACAATGTTTATTAAGTGGGTTGTATAAAGCCTTACCAGGTCACAGTAGTTAGGAGGTCAGATCAATTATTCAGATGTATTCAAGTCTCCCATATAAATGCGGAGGGTCTGCAGGCAGCATCCAGAGTTTTATCTAAGTGATGGGATATGAAAATTTAACTTTCCCTATCACCTTACCCTGTAATCGTCCATAGTGGTGCTGATGCCCTGAAAATTACGACCCCACAGATGAGTCCTCATAAATCCCTAGGACTTTCCCTACGTATAAATAAATACAATAGACTCTTCAGTGGGTGTTAGCACAAAAGGGCACTAAATGCTAACAAGCTAAATAGGGACCAATGGGATAGTGGTTATCCATTTTGTTCAAAAGGATGTACTAATGATCGAGCTCCCGAGTGGTCAAATACCCTAGTGGAACACAATGTACACATAAAAAAAAATAAATAATAATAATTATGTTTAAAAGTATAAAAAAAATTAGATTAAAAGTTCAAATCACCCTCCTTTTGCCATTTTAAAATAAAAAAAAATTAAAAAGTTACAAACAATTGGTACTGTTGCATCCGTAAAAGTCCACTCTAATAAAATGTAACAAAATTTATCTCATACACAGAACAATGTAGAAGAAAAATATTCCAATCGCCAAAACTGTGGGGTTTTTGGTCATTTTTAACGTCCTCTAAAAATTGGAATAAAAGGGATAAAAAAAACTGGATGTATCCCAAAATGGCACTAATAAAAAGTACATTTCAGCCTGCAAAAAATGCACCCTCATTCTGCTTCATAGGTGGAAGTACAAAATGGGTTGTTGGTTGCAGAAAATGTCCCTGAGGCGCAAATTTTAAAAATAGAGAATGTTTTGATTTTTTACAGTGCGATAAGATAACACATCAATCCCAGAATTGTATGTGCAGAATACAGATGACACATCATTTATACCACAAAGTGAACACCGCAAAAACTAAACCCCCACAAATATGGCACAAGTACATTTATCACATTTCCCCCTGCTTAGAATTTTTGGGTCCTTTCCCAGTATATTTCTCTGGAAACAGGTGAATGACGCACTATTAAAGTACATCATGCCCACAAAATGAATGAAAACCTTCAAATGTCTTAATTAGGTGGAAAATAAAAAAATAGTTACTATGGCTTTGGAAGGCAGAGAGGAAAAGACGAATGCGACAAGAAGAAGGAAATGCTTAGAACTTAAGGGGTTAAAAAATACTTTGCATGTGAACAAAAAGATAGCCTACAGTGATGCTTTAAGGTTTGTTAGAAATGTCTATATTTCTGCAAATATTTTACCTATTCTTCATCAAAATTTGCATAAGTCTTAAAAACTAGGTAAAGAGAACCAAATCAACTAAATAAGTCAAATGTAAAATACTTGGTAATTTATTTATTGAGGGAGATTTTCCAATATCATATACAGTATCTGTGAGTAGCAAGATTTTGTGAGCATTTCAGATAAGTAGATAATTTGAAAGCTGTATTAGTCATGTGTTTTTATTAAATGGGATGACAATTACAGTGGGTGTTAATGGGCAGCCTGTTTTATTTAAAGGGCATGGATCTACCAAAGTCTGATATTCACAATATATATTATAGTTTATTATGGCATGAACTAAGTAGATTCAGAGAACCTCAGAAGAAAAGTTAATGATGCTCATCAGGCTGGAAAAGGTTACAGAAATATGTTTAAGGATTTTGGACGCCACAGATCCACAGATTGTGTATCAATAGGAGAAATTCAAGACTATTATTGATAGGAATCCCCGGAACAAGTAAACAGAAATAGGAAGACAGACTGTGAGCCCTGACTCTAGGCCCCAGAGATCTGTCCCTGCCTACTTGCCTGCCTGACCCTAGAAAGCCGTCAGCAAAATGGCAACAGTCCCTAACCTGTGAACACAGAGGATGGACTAGACAGACAAAACAGAAATGGAAAGTCAGATAGACTGGGTCAAAAGCCAGAGAGGTTGAAGCAGTACAAAAAACGTGAGGCAAAGAGAAGTCTCAGAGGAAAATCAAAGGATCAAAAAACCAAATAGACAATAGTAATACACACATGAGATCAAAACAGCTCTATCACTGGCGAGGATCTCTAAATGGAAAGGGTTTTAAATAAGAAGTCAGGACCCGGTCCAGAGAGTGATTGGACCAGATCACTGACATCCAGAACAAAGCCTGAGAGGTGGAGATAGCTGTCTATCGCATGTTGTCAGATTCACCTGCTGCTCAGCCCAAGCCAGCAGCAGATGCATGTGGCAGGAAAGCCTGTCAGTAACAATAAACAGAGCCAGAAGAAACTAGGGTCATGTTCAGACTGATGCCAGACATAAATACAAAAATCACGGCCAAAAGCATATTTTCATTCCATACCTTCATGGTCAACCATTATTGGGGTAATGACAATTATATCCTCCCCAATAATGGTTGACCAATAAAGACAGCACCAAGATCAATAGGTATGATAGTCTGCAAGGTCACTAAGGAGCCCAAAATAACCTCTAAGTAACTTAAGACTTTTCTCATATTAGCTAATGTTAGTGTTCATGAGTCCAACATCGCTAAGACACTCAACAACAATGGTGGGAATACAAGAGGATTGCAAGAAAAAGGCCAATGCCCTCCAGAGAAAGTATATTTCCTCCTTCTTGAGTTTGCCAAAGGAATCACCATGGCGGCCCCAGAAGGTTCCTGAAACAATATTTTGTTGGTGGATGAAACCAAAATAGAGCTTTTTGTGTTAAATGAGAAACGTTATGTTAGGAGAATGGAAAACACTGCATTCCAGCATATAAACCTCATACCATCTGTGAAACAGGAGGTGGTCGTATCATGGTTCGGGCCTGTTCTTGTTCTGGGCCAGGATGGCTTGTAAACGTTAATGTAAAAATTACTTCTGACTTAGGGCAGAAAATTCTTAAGGAAAATATCAGGACATCCGTCGGTGAGCTGAATCTCAATAGAATGTGGGTCATGCAGTAAGTAAACCAATGGCACTAAGCACTCAAGTTGTTCTACCAATGAATAGTAAAGTTAGAATGGTAAAAGTCTTGACCTCAATCCAATAGAAATTTTATGGAAGGACCTGAAGTGAGTAGTTCAAGAGAGAAGTCTTGCCAACATAGCAGAGTTATAGCTGTTTTGTACAGAAGAATCGGCTACAATTACTCCAAGCCAATGTGCAGGACGAATCAACAATTACTAGAAACATTTATATGCAGTTATTGCTGCACAAAAGCGTCATGTCAGAATACTAAAAGCCAAAGGGTCACATAGCTTTGTCCATTAAGATAGATATGTATATTGGATATACCCTCAGTAATTAAATGATCAATACAAAGATTTTGAACTATTGGATTGAATTTGGTTCTCTTCACCTACTTTTAGAACTTGTGTGAAAATCTGATGTAGTTCTGCTTCACATTTATGCAGAAACGTAAAAAATTCTAAAGCGTTTACAAACTTTCAGTTACCACTGTAGAAACATATAGCTCCTTTGGTTGGGATCCAAAGTTATGTAGCAATTTACTCTTAGCACGACATGACGTTGACTGCAGACAGAGGGATATTGTGGCACCCAATGCCGCAACTGCCCTAGGTAATGAGCTGTAGTTAACAGTGCTGTTCCGAGAGCAAATGGCAAAAAGGCAGGGACTGGAGGAAGGCAGGGAATGGAGGAAGGCTCCGATCCCCGGCACTTAACCCTTTGATTGCTGCTGTCTGTGACCGCGGCATAATCAAAGGGGATTCCCATGCTCCATCGAGTCATCGGGATTCCTGGTGATCCAATGGTGCATGGGGAATATCTATACGGTCAGCCCTTGGGACCTAGACAAACCCCAGGACTGTCTGTATAGAAAACCTGCGGTCAGGACCATGACTGCAGCCTGTGTTATCTACACACAGATTGTAATGTATAAGAATACACAAGTATGCTAATACATTACTAAGTGTAAAACAAAAATTGTACAATAGTTAATCTTTAATGGGATTAAAAAAATTCAAAACATAAAAAAGTGTAGAAAACAAATAATTGAAAAAAAAAAATATTCCATTAAAAAAATTATTGTGCATACATTACACAAATAAAAAAAACTACATATATTAGGTATCCACACAACAGTAATAACCTGTAGAATTAATCTAATGGGTTATTTAGTGTAAAATGTGAATTGTGTGAAAAAAATGAAAAAAAAAAATGCAGAAAAATGGCTGCATTTTTTTAATGATGCAGTAGTTAATATGTAAACTCAAACTCCTCCAAAAATACAACTAACCCCAAATAAAACAAGTCCTCATTTAACTACATCAAGGAAAAAAAGTTATGACTGTTGAAACGCAGGGAGGCAAAACTAAAAATTTAGCTGGTCATTAAAGGGAATGTGTCTTGGAGAATCGCTTGTTGAGAAAGATCTGGGTGTTCTTGTAGATCATAGACTAAAGAACATCATGCAGTGTCAATCATCTGCCTCTAAGGCAAGTAGCATATTGGCGTATATTAAAAGAGGCATGAACTCGCGGGACAAGGATTTAATTTTACCGCTGTATAAAGCATTGGTGCGACCTCACTTAGAATATGCTGTTCAGTTCTGGACTCCAGTTTATAATAAAGATGTAATGGAGCTAGAGAAAGTGCAAAGACGAGCAACCAAACTTATAAGGGGAATGAAGCATCTTAGTTATTAGGAGAGGTTAGTAGAATTTAACTTATTTAGTCTTGAAAAAAGACGGCTTCGGGGGGACATGAATTAATTTTATAAATATATAAATGGTTCCTACAAAAAGTATGGGGAAAAATGATTTCATGTTAAGCCCCCTCAAAAGACAAGGGAACATTCCCTTCGGCTAGAGAGAAAATATTTAATCTCCAGAGGAGAAAAGCGTTCTTCACTGTAAGAACTGTAAAATCTGTGGAATAGCCTGCCTGAGGACTGGTCACAGCAGGAAAGTTGGGAGTTTCAAGAAAAAGGGTTAGATAACTCCCGAAAAAAGAATTTTGATACGAACATTTTTTTATGTAAAATTTCTGGACCTGGGGGTGGCAACTGGGGTCGAGCTGGGGTCTCCTCTGGAGCAGTTTGGGTTAATCCCTTGTGGGTTTTCGGGGCAAAACAAGTGGGGAGGCTGGGTTTAAAAAACCCTTTTGTCTCCCTCCCTTACCCACTTTTTTCCCCCCCCTTTGGTTGAACTTGATGGACATGTCTTTTTTCAACCGTACTTACTATGTAGCCATGTAATCAAAGAATGAATTATTATTTAACTCACTTAACTTTTATATTAAACAAATTTTGTGAGAATTTTTTTTTTTTTAATTTTCCATCACATTCAATATTTTCTAAAAATTCTTAAGTTCTGCAGTTTTCACTTTGGCCACTAGGCCTAATAATAGTCTCACACTTCGTGTTCTGTAGTGAAAGATTTTCAGCAGTCTGCTTGTTATCAGTAAAAGCAGGGTTACACTGAAAGGTGACACCAAAGTGTATAGATAATACAGGATCCACCAGCCACAATAGGAGAAAAACAGCACCCCCTCTCCACCTTCCTGCACAGTGACTTATTCATAGGCACGAGCATCCTAGAAAATCTCCTATAAAAGCAAGGGGACTGAGTCAGTTTAAAGGCCCTATTGCTGGGGCGCTGTAAAATATCTTTTGGGACTGCTGTTAAAGCAGTGCAGGCAAAAGGGCGCTCCCATAACATAACAGACAACAGAATTGAAAAAAAACAATCAGAAAAAAAATAGCTAAGAAGAAAAGAATATATATATTAGTGTCTTGTTTTAATAGGTTTAAAAAAAATGTCAACATTCCCTTTAAGCTCTTTTCAGGCCTGGTGCTTAACAGGTTAAGAGAAACGTTATCAAGAACTTATACTTATTTGAATAATAAAGTTTGTCAACTTTATTTTTCATTCATATCATATATTTTTCTATTGGTTGACTAAGAAGATAACAGCTGCTAGATTTTTGAGATACCTTAGGTTCCTTCCTCAATCTATTTAGCTAATAGAAAAGGGAATTTTAGAACTACAAAAGATTGAAGCTTACAGTCTTCTAATGAGACAATGAGGGTGAATTTAAGATCAATCAGATATGATAAAGTAAAAAGTCCCTCTGCCAAAAAAAGAAACTGTATCAAATTACATATACAATACATTATTTTTTAATTTAGTAAATAAATAAGTAAAATAATATTTTATATTATTATTTTATAATATATATTTATAATATACTCTGCTTAAACAATTGGAAACATCACGGGGAATTGGGGCCAAAGTAGCGGCATACATGCTTTTACCGGCATTTTTTATGGTTAGACATTTTTTTGGGAACCCAAAGGGTGGGAAAGGGTATGAAAACTGTCTCGGTTTAAAACTCATATTATTGCCCATAGCAACCAATCAGAGCACCCTTTTCATTTGTCCCGAGCACTATATGAAATTAAACAGGCGCACTGATTGGTTGCGATGGGAACCAAAGTAAAAATTTTGACTTAGGCATTTTTCATACAGTGTGACAAAGGATGATAAATTTAAATCATGAACTTTGTTGCACTTTTGGGGACAAACTAAAAATAAAAACCAAAAAAATTATTGAAGTTAGACATATCAGATTTTCATGCACTAAAAAACCCTGGGGAATTTTTTAAAACACACAAACCTCATATATTGTGGGAAAAAATTAAAAAGACAATGGTAGAATATTTCATTTATTTACCCACGAAAACAATTATAAAATTTAAGAAGTAGACATTCCCCAAAATGGTGGCAACAAAACCCTACAACTCCCCCTACAAAATAAGCCTTTATATGTTTCCATCAATGGGAACAAAAATATACGAGTTCTGTTATATGGCAACACATTTAATTACTTAAATATTTAATAAAACATGTTTTTTTTATTAAGAAAAAGTACTAAAAACAAAATAATTAAAATTCACCATAATTTTACCAACCCATAAAATAAAGATAACATAATTTATGCTACACGGTGGTTGGTGTAAGAATTTAAAAAAAAAAAACAAATTTTTTTTTCCCCAAAAGAAATAAAAAAAATTTTTAACCAATAAATGATATGTACCCTAAAGGGTCAGTAAAAATTACGACTGATCCGACAAAAAACAATCCTTTAAAGTTGTAGCTTCTGGAAAACATTGATGCAAAAAAAATAAAAAAATATGAAAAAAACCCCCACAAAACCCCAAAAGGGCCCAAAATGGTTTAGGATATTTTACATAAATAAACTTAGATTCACTTGATAAATATTGCAACCAAAGGTACTTATTAAATTAGCAGTTTTGGAGATGAGATAAGCATCAAACTTTTAAATTTTTCTAAATGTATGTCCTGTAAAAAAAAATCACAGATGAACCATTTTTAAATATCTAGGTAAGAAAGAGAAACACTGAACCACTGGGGAATTAAACTGTAAAAATTATTTGCATTGTAAATTAAACATTTTTAAAAAGTTGAGAAATGGGCTAAGACTTATAGTGTATGCATGCTTTTTTAGCAAAGGTTTTTTTATACTGCAAATAAAATTTACAGAAATTAGAAAGAGTACACTCATTAGAAGTGAAACCTGAATCAGCAGTTAATTCAAAATATGATACTTAAAGGGGTTTTCTCACAACAAAGATCATATCTGTAATGATGGGGACAGTAATAATAAGCACTTTTGCAATTTTTTTTTTTTCCCTAAATTATTTAGTATAGCAGTTTTTACAATTGCTGTGTGTGTGCGTTAGACTAAATCTGAACCTGGGGTTGGGCCCAACCCCCTTGTTTGATGGCTCCGATTTTTTAACTATCCCTGCTCAGGAAACACCCCCGTCTGTGTTGGCTCCCTGCATTTCCCCCTCTTACCCCCCCCTTAGCTTGTAAAAAAAAAACTAAAACGGCTGCCTCAGCTTTTTGACGGGGTTTCTGTCGTTAAAAAAGGGTTTTCCTGACTCCTTTCTCTTCTCCAGGATAGCCTAATGAAAGTCTGGGCAATAACTAAGTCTTTAGCTGTTACATTCACTCTCCCCACCCACATAACACAGCCTTATACAGGTATGCTTTCCCTCTACCTCCTGCCTGCTGACAGAGGGGTGGAGCAGAGTGCATTTCTCACATTTATTTATCATTTTCGGGGCGTTGTATAACTTTACACCAATACAGGTGTTCGGGTTACAGGACTTGTAAAGGGGGTTGAAGTTGCAAAAATAGAATGACCTTGCGGGAGGTTGCAGAGCTGGCCCCTTTCCCCCTTCCACTGGTCACACAGAATGACAATGATGACTCAGGAGGGGGCAGGAAGGGGGTGTGATGATGTCTCCAGTCTTCAGTGAGGGAAGACATGTCTACTGTGAGCAGAGAATCACACTTGGATTTGAAGCTGTAAGAGAAACGTCTGTCTGCGAAACCCGTCTGGAAAACCCCCTTTATACAAAAAAAATTTTGTAAAACATATAACACTTTGAGGAGGTGTAACTACAGTCTTGGGCCCTGGTGCAAAAAGTGAAAGGGGGGCCCCCGTTCCTTTCCCCCATTGCAATGCTGGTTCTTCTTAGTGGCAGGAGGGCTTTTGGCCCCCTCGGGCGCTGGGCCCGGTGCGATTGTACCTCTGCACCCCCTGTATTTACGCCCCTACACTGTGTTTATACACACGGCAACAGTTAGTCATTGTTCTGAAATTAAAGGGTTTTCCCTACAATAGACTTAAATCCCCTATGTAAAGGACTGGTGGTAAATGTCTGTATTGGATTCACCCCACTTAAACCCATCACTGATCACTAACAAGGAGGCATTGATCCACCATTCTCCTTACGTGATTGTGCAGAAAGGAAGGGGTTTTTGAATATGTGCTGTCCACCCAAACCCAGGGGACTGATGAAAACCCCGAGTAGGGAGGTGGAGGGTGGCAGTGAAACCCAAGTCAACAGGTTATATGGATTAATGTTATTTTGGGAAAACCATTCAAGCCTTTAATCAAGCAGACAAAGGGAACCATGATTTAAAAAAACTTACGATGAAAGGTTCATTATATACTGTTACTACTCATTTTAAAATTTTGGACAAAAATATTTAAAAAAATATAACTTTTTTTTTCCCAAAAAAATCACACCTGTGGGGCATATTTACCAAATAAAGGGTGAATTTTGCTAAAATATGGCAAACATGCTTTTTTTACATTTTTATGAATTTTTGACAATTTTTAGACACCACACAAAAGTTGGCAAAGAGGCCAAATCGGTTTATGAGAGGGGCAAGGCTTCACCAGAAAAAGTGGCTTAAATACTCAGGGGGCCCAAAATTTTGGGTTTTTATTGGGGTAAGGTAAGCTAACAGGTGGACCAAAAGAATCTAAATAGCACCAGATTTATATAAATGGCACATTTTAGATGTCTATTTTAAATTATACCAATAAATAAAGCATGTTAGTAAAAAAATGCCCCCCGGGGTATATAGCAGAGTTTGTGTATTTTTCTCCATTATAATCGACATGGAAAGAAATTTTTGTAAGTTAAGATTGTATTTCATTTTGGGGCTTATTTTTATAAGACTTAATTTTCCTTAAAAGTTTGATTGAAGGTGAAAAACTTTCCTTTTCAAGCAACATGGATTTTATATGAGCAGAATATTTGTCCTTGTTCTTTGTGAAATGCCAAATGTCTATCCTTAAATGCGTAGGTTCTAGGAAATATGAGTATAAAGAGGTATAAAACATGCACTGTGTGTGCAAATGTGACATTTAAAACCACTTCAATTCACAGTGACCTATGCTTTGCATATCAGGATTATACATGTGTTACAAGTATTATCCATATTATAATTTCTGCATATGTTTTTTAAAAAAAGTTTATTTTGTCTAAAGGTTTTTTAAAGAATTCTGACCACCCTGTTTTCTTTTTTAAATAACTGATTTTACTATTTTGTTATTACAATCTGTATCTTAATGACAGCAATAAAATGTAGAAAAATATCTTAAAAACCCATGATTATTTCACTTGTGAAATTTAACCCCGCATCATCCGTCCTCTCCTATTTGCCAATTTTCTTACTCACAATATTTGCCATGATCTTTCGTGATCCTATATACATTTACACTCTCAATTTCTGAACCAACAAACTAAGCATTTAAACACTCAATTTTATCCTCCTCTTTAAAAATCAATTTTTTAACCTTTAAAAGTTTTTTCAATAAAGTCACATTACTCTTTATTTGTATATAATGTGATACAACTGTTTTCTTGTCAATAAAGAATTAGGATTCGGTGAAAAAGTTAAAAATGACTTGACTTCAGGAAGCTTACAGGTGTATGTAAGGGGGGAATTGCAGTTTTTTTTCTATTTTTTAATTGGATATAGTTGTTTTTACCATTTTCCCTTTTTGTAGGAATGAGCCAGCCAACATAGGTGGGGAGTAGTTTCTCAAATATGAGCTACTCATTTTTTGTCTTTCTATCCAATTCTTCCTAAGCGGGGGGGGTTAAAGGGGCCAACTATTACGGTGTTTTTATGTTTTTTTTTTTTTGTATTTTAAACTTTGAAATTTTTTAATAAAATCAATGCCTTTAAAAAAGTTTCCCAATTTGGTTTAACAAACAAAATTTGGTATTTTTTCCACTCACACATTTTCAGTCGTTTTTTTTTCAGTGTTTTTCATTTTCTAAAAATGCTGAAAAAAACAATTTTAAAAGATGTCCCATTACTTTAAAGTAGGGAAAGTTCTGAATCTCCACAGAAATTATTTTTCTGCTTTTTTTGCTGCTGGTCGTTTTTTTTAAACAGTTTTCAAAAAAAACCGAGCGGCAGAAAAATTTACTATTCGAGTCTATGTAAAGCGCTGGACATTTTTGGCATGTTTTTTGGCACATTTTTGGCACTTATTTTGCAGAAATCCATAGCAATTATAATACTGTGCATTTCTGAAAAAAAAAAAGCGCAGAAAAATGGGAAAATGTCCAAAAAACGTCGTTTTTTCAGTACTTTTGACAGGCAGTGGTCAAAAAAATTCAGTTTTATAAGTTTGACTTTTTTGCCCCAAACCATGTAGAACCCAGCCTTAACTACTTTTGTGTTTTGAACCCTTCCGTCACTTTCCAAAAATCCAATTCTCCCCCGTATAACATTTAGGCTTTAGGAGGAGAGGAGAAAATGTGAATGTTTTATCACCCCTATACGGGCATGGAAATGTCCAGGAAAGGGGAAACCCCACTGTCCAACTACCCCAAGAAACTCTTTGGCTGTGTCTAGATATTTGCCCTAGATGTCAGAGTTTTGAAAGGTTATATAACTAGGGGTGAAAGGAAAAGGATAAAAAGGGCATAAGTAAAAGACGAGAATTAATTGATTTTTTTTTGAATTGGGAAAAATGGTTGATTCTGATCTAAGTCACAATTATAAGAAAATCTAATTGATCTAAAAACAACACAGATACAGTCCATGCAAAATACGAGTAAACTCCACAGTAAAAGGGGGAAAAAAAAATTACTGAACCTTTTAAATTAAAAAATGGACCCCTTTTAGCAACTTTTCCCGAACCAAAAATTTTTTTATGCGCAAATAAAAACTGCATAATTTTTGAGAAAGAATTTTTGGACAACCTTCCCAAAAAAATATGTTTCAGTTCCTCAATAGTTTGGGGTGCCTTTAAATGCACAGCCCCCAAACAGATTGGGTTAGGGGTTAAAAATTTTAAACTTTCCCTTCTGGAACACAAACTCCTTTATTATCCATTCTTTTAGCTAATTTAATTCGGTTTCCTTCCTTTTTTTCTATAGTAAGATCTTCTGTTTGGTCTTTACTGTTTTCCCTTGCTCTATTCTTTTCCCCCCTCAGGTTTTCCATTTTTTTTCCAACGGGTCGTCTGAATAGGGTATGACTCTCAGGATATAGGAAACCAACCTCAATTTTTACTAAAAATTTACAACCTGAAAAGAATCCAGCAAATTGCTAAAACGGGTTTCTTTATTAGTTATTACTTTTTACATTTGGAGACAAAATTTTACAAAAGGGTTAAAAGGGCCAGCGCAGGGACTGAAAGGGGAGCCCCCCGGGAGGGAAATATATCTTATTTTTTATTTTTAATTTATGCACCAATGAACCATTGAGCATATTTAGATTCCAGAACACCCCTTTAACACAAGATTTACTTACTTTTCTCCCCCACTTGGATTTTTCACAAAGTGCTCAAAAAAAGTTAGAAAAAGTGCCCCTATTATATATTATTGACTAATTGTTTGCCTATAATTGGGACTTAGCTAATAAAAGACCATATTTTATTTCTAATCAATGAAGAGATCCCGGCTTCACTTGTTCTTCAGTGTATAAGTTTAAGGTTTTTTTTAACTCTACAGTAATATTTTGATTTAAAAACCCCGGTAAAAATCCAAAAAAAATAAAAAAATTTTGGTCTTCCCAATGGGATAAATGTTCGCTAATTTCTCAGCAAAGAAATGGCCCTTTTCTGGCTGCTTTTCTTTTGGGAAATTAGTAGCACTATCTACAGAGAATGCGAGATAATATTCCTAATTTATTATTACCATTATTAGTAATGTATGACTGTAATGTAATTTCAGTGCTATTTAATTTGGCCATTTGTAAAATGCTATTTAAAAGTGCTTTTTTATATTCCTTTTTATTGGATGCAGTGATATTTGTTTTACAGCTTTCTTAATCTTGCACCAGAATAATAATAGCTCTCAGAAATGTTTACTGCAGATCTAAAAGTAACATAATGCTAGAACAGAAATCATTAAAACACAGCTAGTTGCTGGTATTTAACCTCACTGTTCATTGTGCAGCCACTAGACACCCTATGTTCTTGTGTATATTTTATGGCCTGTAACCCAAAAGAACCGCTGAGCCAGTGTAGTCTATGCATTTTATTAGCATTTGTTTATAAGACCCAACGTTTTTTCTGCAAAGCCTCATGACATAATCAGTGTTATGTATAAAAAAGATTCTGTAAATGTTTTTCTACTGACTACAAATGTTAGCGCTGATATATAAGAACAGTGGTAGTTGTAATAAATAATTTAGTACCGTAAACCGATCTTAAGGAAGAAATTAAAAACACAATTTTAACTCCAGATTCAAACCTTAACCTTCCATCCACTTCTTCCTTCTACACAATTTCCTTCTTCTTATTCTGATTGTAATATACAGTAAGGAGAGAGAAAGGATTTTCTTTCCAACTAATATAAGGCAGTTGGCAACTAATAGGAGTTTGTTTTGCCCTCTGCCTCTCAATCAGCACTGCTGGATATTAGGTTGAACTAGATGGACTTATGCCTTTTTTCCACTTTACTAACTATATCTAACATTTGTAAGATTAGACCACATATCTCTACAATATGATTTGAGAGGTAAGGGATAAAAAGTAAAGAAGTCTGAAAGGTTGAATCTCCAATTAAAAATGAACCTTTCATAACCCTCTAGCTACAGAAGATCTGTACTCCATCCCGCACAGTTAAAGTGATAAAAAAGATCCTTGCATTAAATGTATTTCTGGTAAATGAGATAACCATTCTAACACGCTTAGCTACATTATAATACTTTAACCTGAGAAATTTGACCCACTCCGGTCCTAATTGGCATTGCCTCCTAATGACTGAATTTGTCTTAACTCACCACTGTTTGACTGAATTATATTTTGCTAAGTTATATATGTAGTTTGTATAGTTTTTAGTTACTGTGATGAAGTTAACAGATATCATAGCCAAATAATAATTTTGAAAAAGAAAAAAAAAGATCCATTTACAGAAAAACCTGTTAAACTGTGTTGTTGTTTTTTCCCCCAAATAAACAAACATTTGACTCATTTAATCAGTTCCCATAGACATATTATAAGCATTTTAGGTAAGGAAAAAAAATCCTACCTCTAAATATTAGTACTTTCCTTTTTTTGAAATTCCTTTTGATTACAACCAAGGGAAAAAAGGGTTCCTTGATATACAAAAGACAATATTGTTGCTGTATTAATAATGGTTGGGGCCACATTTATGAAAACTGTCTAGGTCTAAAACTCACTTTGTTGCCCATAGCAGCCAATCAGAGACCCCTTTCATTTTTCCAGAGGACTACATGAAATGAAAAGGGTACTCTGAATGGTTGCTATGGGCAACAAAGAAAGTTTTTGACCTAGACAGTTTTCATACATGAGGCCCTTGATGTCCTATGACAATATGGCAACCTGAAAGTTACTCACTCAAACATCCCAGAGTGCAATAGTAGTGTGTGACAGCATAGCTTAAAGTTTCTTGTCCCCAATGCAAAATCTGTAACAGTGATCTTCACCTACCAAATGCCATTCAAAATCTAGTGTTGACCTTAGGAGTCCCCTCTTGTACTGATGCTCAGGAGCAACTGCTAAGTCTGCACCCCTTGTAGCTACACAACTGATAGCATGCAATGGTGCAATAATGAAAGGACAAATTAGAAATAATTCTGTGTCCATTCCACAATATTGCATTATGGTGCACAAAGACATTCATGTTGTACCAAAGGATACAGTGTCATGTGGTGTTACAGTAGCCAATGTATTCTCATCTTTACACTAAACAAATAACAGTTCAAATAAGAAATGATTAGGTAATGGAAAAAATATGTATCATGTCAAAATACTACAAACTATTTGTTCTCGAAGAATTATGGCAAGACATCACTATCCCAGATACAGCCTTCCAGATTTCATATGAATGATGTTTTGGTTTGTGGTGACTTGAATTTGAATATTCATCTGATATAAATTCACTTTACAAAAAATAACACACAAATAAGTAGTTGTTGGAATCAAATGAAAGTTTATATGTGTCAATGTAATAATATTAAGTAGAAGTGTTTATAATATTAAAGTAAAAGTTTAGGTTTATGGGGAAAAGCTGTACAACTGAAAGCAGGCACTAGCACCCATTTGGGTTACCTCTAACCTGGATACAAGATGATATATGTTATATGTATGTTAATCAGTTCACAGTCACAGAGAGTGGAGGGAGTTGTCATAGCAACCAGACACCAGGGGGAGTAGAAGTTTATATATCTAGTATTAATATCTAGTGTTTTCTCTATCCTTTGGTTATTCCAGTTAACATCTTGTGCTATAGCTGATCAGTGGTGATTCCATCATGTCATGCCAGCCTAACACAGGTCTAGCTGCCACTGGCCTCAAAGGTCAGCTTAACTCTTTCTTTGCTAGCTGCATGGGAGAGATTAGAAAGAAAGTGGAAAATGATTAGAAGATGAAAGCAGCAGTCCAGCTGGTAGCAAAATTTTGGATTCCCGGGATTTCATGAGGTAATCCTAGTCCCACTAGACCTCATGGCCTTTGGGACCCAGAAGCTTCTGGCTGGCCCAATACCCAATTTGTTTATGAAGACACCCAGATCACTCATCTGGAAGGCATTATGCAAAGGGACTTTATTAGTGAGGGAATCTCTACTGGTTGGCTTAGTGGCTTGGACTGAGAAAAGTGGATGTAAGAAAGTAATTCTCCTTTACTTCTTCTCATTGTGCCTGGAGGTAAAGATAGCTATGCTTGCACCGTTTAACCCTTTGACTCCTACATGTTTACTCTGCATCGCATCTCAAGGGCACCTCACACACCACCACAGGCAGCTGAGCTATAGACCACCGCTAGAGTGTGCCCTGGAGAAATACCACCATCTTCTTCAGTGCAGACCCCCTCTTCACTGTATTGGCTAGAATGAGAGGCTTAGTTGAGCAAAAGCCACTGTGACAAGTGCAAGTCACTACAACTTCCATCCTCTCCACTGGGCCATTACACTTTGATAGCCAGATCTTCTGCTTGAATAGGGTCACTTTGTTCAAAATCCCCCCATTACCAATGTCCCTCTAGCAGACACAGCTAGAAGAAGGATATAACAGTGCTGAATGTCAGTCAATGCTATAGAACTGCCCACAGCCTTTGCAGGAAGTTGGCGCTTGAAGCAGATGGGAAGGGGGGAGTGTGAGAGAAGCTTTTGTAAAAACATACATAGGATGGAACAATGGATGGAGCAATGCAAGCAATAAAGAGACCAAAGAGCTCACACAAGTGGTTCTTCAAACATATGTTTAGCATGGGTGCCAAAAGCTGGACTCCATGGAATCTTATAGTATATTGATATACTATTCTGGATCTTGAAGGTACAGATGTATCCATTGAGTGACATCACCCCCACTGATGGACTGACTGGACTGAGCTCAGTAGAAAAAGTAACTTGACTTTAACAAGATTAGCATCTGTTTAAGATAAGGACACAGTATTCAGTGCTCACAGCAATTGTAGCCTTTTTTTTTAATGAACATGAGCTTTTCCGTACTTGTCAGACTTAAAGCTAAACATGCTAATCATCTCTATAGAAACATCCACAGTCTGTGGAGACATAATCAGTGGAACCTGCTTGTGAGTTAGGCAAAAAAAACACAATTTTGATGTTGAATATTTTTTCTCTATGATCTCACTGTTCAGTATAAATAATTTTTATATTTTAACAGATCAGAACTTTATGGATGCAGCAATAACAATTGTGATTACATTTTTAAAACAATTTATTATTTTATTTGTAAAATGGTAATGCGAGTGCTTTAAACTAAATAATTGTTTTTTTTTTCTATATTAAATTTTTTTTTCACTTTTACTTTTAGTCCCTCTAGGGTACTTGAAAACTAATGTTAAGTCACATTATTATAACTACTTTCTACTTTATGATCCAAGCAGCGCTTGGCTCATAAAAGAAGTCACAGGTTGTGAGCTGACTTGGTGGGTGTATAAGGTGTGTGTTATGTGGTCTGCACACATATTTCTTGTTGCTATCATGGGTAAAAGGGGCGGTTTATTAGAGTTACAACAAAGGATCATTACTGACTTTCAAGCCAAGGGTGGAAGGACTTCTGAAACTTTGCAGTTAGTAAACTGTTCACGTACTGCTGTGGAGAAAGTTTATTGTGAGTGGAAAAATGGTACCGTTATAAAAAAATAACATGAAAACAGCTTCACCAAATGGATGAACATTGGCAGGTGAGAAAATCAGAGGAAAAACACCATACAACCATTAAAGAACACAAGCTGATGGTAGCAACATTATGGTCTGGAGAATTATTTCCTGGTCTTTTTTAGATGCACTCATCCATGTGGAAGGTACTCTAAATCAATTTGGGCATGAATCCATCCTTGCAGATTATGTTCATCCATCCAAGTTGTCGACAATGAGACATATCACATGGCTAGAAATTACCAACATTAGTTTGAAGAACATGACCAGAACTTCAAAGTACTACCCTGGCCCCTAATTCCTCAGACTAAAACCCAATTGAGCATGTGTGGGACCATCTGATCATCGTTTTCCCTCTATGAATCCTCCCCCACGCACCCTCCAGCAGCTGCGGGATGCAGTCAGCATAGCTCCAGATACCTGTGACAACCTACCAGGACCTTATTAAGTTACTACTAGTCCATCTAGCCACTGTCCATGCTGCACAAATCAGTTCTTCTAGATATTAGCTGGTGGTCATAATAATGTGACTTGACTTTGTATAATGCAAAACTGTGTACAATATTGCCTATGCAGGCTGCAATATGAGTGCTATGTTGACAGCCATGAAGACCTTCTTTAGACCCCTGACTGCAATAATAACTGCCCCTCCCCCTACAATCTAATCAAGGGGGAAAGAGGGAAAGACAGTCTTAGGCAGTGTAAAATTAGACTAGATCTTCTTAGGTTGCGTCCACATGGCAAAATACAATACTGTCCGGATTCTGAATTAGAATTCAATCAGTATTTAAACAGTATTTTACCATCGGTTTTCATTTTTTGTGCTTTTTTTAACAGTTTTTCAGATCCCATTGAATTGAATTTCAAACTTAGCAGATATAAACCAGCTCACCTAGTAAGATCCAAATGTCCCGGTGGAGCAGGCAACCAGAGGGCAGACAACTCCCAACTTTAATTGAACAACTCACTTGCAAGTGTAGCAGCTTCACACCGAGGGGGAAGAGAGAGGAGATTCCAGCCCGACGAGATCATCAAGGTAAAATCCAAAAACTTTATTTGTTTTCCATAAAAAAAGAATTATTGTTCTTCAGATTAAGTACATGGATGAAAGGCAGTGGTCAGGACATAACTGGGTTGCAAACAAACATGGCACACGCCGACGCGTTTCGGAATCAAGTCCCTTACTCCTGGTTCTGTAGTGCATTAGTAGTAGTGTAGTAAGGGACTTGATCCCGAAACGCGTCGGCGTGTGCCATGTTTGTTTGCAACCCGGTTATGTCCTGACCACTGCCTTTCATCCATGTACTTAATCTGAAGAACAATAATTCTTTTTTTATGGAAAACAAATAAAGTTTTGGGATTTTACCTTGATGATCTCGTCGGGCTGGAATCTCCTCTCTCTTCCCCCTCGGTGTGAAGCTGCTACACTTGCAAGTGAGTTGTTCCATTGAATTGAATGGTACAATAATCTGCCATTTTCCAAATGAAATACGGTGGAAGATTATACATGTTCCAAGTTTTTTGCAAAACCGACCTCTGAAAATCCTAGCTGAGTAGACTACAGCTCAGATTTTCTATTGAGGTCTATGGGGATAATTTACAGTAGTATCTTCACATTTTTCAAAATCTGAAAACCACATAAAAAACAACTATCAATTCTTGTCGTGTAGGCGTACCATGTGCCACATTTATTATAGTGTTTTCAAATCTGGTGCATGTTAGAACTGTCTAGTCTACAATGCTTTTAAGTTGGCTTATTTTATGCCACTACCTGCACCAGAATTTTGGCCCATTTTTTGCCGCATGATGTCGCACGTTAAGCCACACATCGCTTGACAAGGCCACACCCCTTTTGTCAAACAAGACTCAGGAGTGTCTAGAATCTGTCTAAATGTGGTACCAAGCAAGTACAATGTTATTTTCGGCACAAATGGTTCAGATTCTGGTCATCAACCTTGCCGTGATGAATAGGTGCCCCATTGAGTTACTGTTAGCAGTTTATCGTCAGCAGACCAGTCTACCAAAAAGTCCTTCGCTCCTAAGCAGCTCCAATTCTTGAGGTAGGACGGTCTCCTGTGACCTCTGATGACGCAGGTGAAGGGTACATAAAAATCTCGTTGTGTAATGGAAATAGCTCATCCTAATCTTCGTCATGTATTGCCTTCTTGTTTCCTTTCGCCCCATAAACCCCCCATTTAAGTGACTTATCTCGCTCCCTATGATTATCGGCTGGACTTTGTTGAAGGATGAGATACAAAGATGTTCGTTTCCTAAGGCGTTTTGCTTCATCTAAACAAAAAGGTGTGCGGAAACATTTGGTAGGTTTGCATTATAAATATTTGGAGCACATATTTCTCTGAGCTTGATGTATTAGCGTCTTAATTATAGTGGCACCCTGGAAATTCAGGAGGGCTGCCAAGGCTGAGCGTGAATTAAGCATGGATAGGTATTCACACGCAGTGCGTTTATACAAAGAATAAATGTAAACTATGCGGTGGAAAATCTGCGGTAGCGGAGCAGGATGACAGTTGTAGTCCACATGAGTCTTATTCACTATAGTGTAGTGTTATTAGTGTCACAAAGTGAATGAGGAGATGTAGTGTGTTGTCAAAACACGTTGTAAGATGTGATGCTGTGGCACTAATTAAAAGCCAATGTAAAACTGTAGACGTGGGTGATGCCCGGACGTCTGTCGAACGAAAGACAGTCTGTGTTTGTATAGCAAGGCTAGTATCTGATACAGGATTGATAGTGTTTTTTAATATTTCTTAACCACTTTACATGATGAATGATGATGATGATTAAAGCTCAGACCTGCCCACAGGGAACAGGGGAAACTCCCTGTGGAACCCTGGGTATCTGTTACCACTTTAAGCTTTGGCAGGAGCTAGCCTAGGGCTTCTTTTTTCAGGCAGAGAAAGGCAGGAGAAAAAGAGCAGAATCGAAAGACAGCAGCTGTTACAAGAATCATGCTTATATAATGCAACTTTATATAAAATTATATAATATCTAAATATAAAATTATCTCATATAAATGTATTTTTTAAGATTTACAACTTAATTAAAATAAAATAAACAATATTTACGGGAGACGGTCACATAACACATATTATGACGTAAATTATTTTCCTCGCTGCGCTTCTGAAAAGGCCATGCTTTTTTATTTCTCCACTCTACTAGACGTAGGAGGCGTTTTCTTATTTTGCGGCGAACAGATGGTAATTTCTTAATTTAGATCTTTATTCACTATCGCCATGGAATAAACTGGGGAACGTCAAAAATATTCTAAGAGGGGCAAAATTGTGAAAAAAAATGTGCTTGACGCACATATTTGCGGACGTTTTTTTTTGAGCGCTTCAATCTTCAGTTAAAATTGATGAGTTATCTGTATTTACATGTTTGATTTGCATTCAGCAGTACCAAACATGTACGGTCTTTTTTTTCTCTTTTGTTTGTCCCGTCACATGTTTTCGGTATCTAAAAGAAAATTCCAAACGTTTGCTATTTTGAAATATGGCAGTTGCAATTTTGTCCGCGACCAAAAACTTTTTGTACTTACTCACTTTACAGACGTGAGTATATGGCGCTGGCATTTTTTGTGGGGCTGAAGTGTACTTTTTACTGGCTGCAGCTTGAGAACAGGCATGTAACTTTTTTGAACACTTTTTACTCTGAATTCTTGATAGGACGTGAATGACCAAAAAAACTAATTATCGTTCTTTTGGACGGCGTCTGTTTCAGCATACAGGTTAAATTATATTAGATTTTATTAGATTGAGTCTTTTTCGGACGCAGCTGATACCAATTTGTTTAACTTTTTCTGTATTTATAGTTTTATTTGTTAAAATGGCGAATCGGGGTAATGTATATTCAACTTACTAATACTTTTTTTATTACTTAAAACTTTTTATTTTACTTTGAAGCCCTCCTAGGCGCGCTCATGTCTAGGGGCGGAGCGCAATGATTTATACACTTCTAATACATGTATGAACAATGCATGTAGCGCTATGCTACCAAAGATGGCGGTTTGTCACTCTGCCTGGGGCTGTAAGTGGGGAAATTCAAACATGGCAGTGATGGAAGCCTTCACAAGGCCTCCGGCTGCCATGATGGCATGATTTGGACTAGCGATTTCTCTGCTGATGTCCCGATCGCAGTGAGGATAGTCGTGTGCTGCGTGCGGCAACTTGATTTAGACGCCGGTGGCTCACCTTTGCTGTGAGCGTGTGTCCGGGCTTTACTATCTAGGGGGTTAAAGTACTTAAATTGTTTTTATATTATTTTTCTTATTTTCATTAAATTATTATTTTATTTTAAACTCAGTTGCCCACCCACCCCGTGCTTGTAACTGACGGTCGTTATACTGCAATTAGCTGCATCCACCTCGGCGGCTGTTGTTGCAGCGATGTGCTGCGGATACCGCTTCAAGCTGCTTACCGCATCGACGTCAGCCGATACATCCTATGTCGGTAAGGTTTAATTAATGCAATATAAATCTACCATAAATCCCCTTCTCAATCGTTGTAGTTAAGGATTTAGTGTTATCAGTGATTACAAAACACATCATAGCTGGCTAGAAATAAAAAAAAGTCATTTGAAATTGCATGTCAGTGAATATAAACTATGTTGTTGTTCTTTCACGTTGCACCCAAAAGTCTCAGCTAGTCACTGTGGTGTGCGGATACTTGTGTATGGGTTAATACACATGTTTGCCGCATTACTAAATCATCCAGAGTTCCATAGGCGCGACCAAACACAGATACATGATTGCCTCAAACTTTAGGTGCCATTTATGACAGCCCACATTCACATATTTCATATATTTCAGGCGCAATTTTTTCATGTAGAGAGCACGGTGAAATTACCTCGACGTGCCAAGTTTCATACATGTCAATGGTCTCCAAAAACAATGGGAATATCGCACAAGAGAACAGAGAGGTGACTTTTGATCACTATCTCTTTACTATTTTGCCATAGGCAAACTGTAAACCGCTATCAGTGCTCTAGCTATAAACACTAAAATGTAACTTTTTTTATTGTATACCACAACCTCTATTCACGCTATTAAAAAACCTGATTTCTAAGCTCTCAATTAATCCTTTTACTACTTAAGAAGGAATCGTCTCACGATTTCTGATTAGTTTAAGGCCTCTATTATCAGGGAAACCTTATATATATCAGTTATTACTAACTACCGTAAGGGAATCCCCCAGCATCCTACTTGGGGCAGTCCATCCCTATCTACTGAACATAAAACATATAAGGATAATCCACAATTTAAATGTCATGCCTGATCCTCCCATCCAGCTAAACTGGTCTTCATCAGGGGTTAGGGGACCGACCTATAACCCCTGATGAAGCCAGATTAGCGCTGCTGAATAACATGTTGGGGAGATTCACGGCAAGACGTTTTAAATTGTGATGTTGTTCTCACATTGTCTACAAGTAGTTACCGATGCAGAGGGTATCACAATGAAACCTTATATTGTTTTATTGTGTCATTAGATTAGGGATGACGTGACACAGTAGGATGCTGGGGATCCCTTATGGTGTTAGTAAAGTTACTGTATCATATAAGGTTGTTCTTTTAATAGAAGACTTGATAATAGACAAAGCAGACTATTACCTACAGTAGTAGAAAGGGTATAAATTGAGAGGTGTAGAAATCACGGTTTTTAAATAGTTGTGTATAGAGTTAAGTGTGATGACATAATAAAAGTTACGTTTTAGTGTTTTATAGATAGGGAAATGGGATAGAGTTTAAAGTTTTTACCTATGGCAATATAAAAAATAACGTTTCATTACATGGCTTCGTCGCCAAATATTATACGTCAAGTAGATGGAGGACTTTGTTAATCCTTTGAATAGGGGATAATCCGCATCCAAAAAACTGTGCTCAAAATTAAAATTAGATTCTGTGACAGATTTTTCCAGCTTAAAAGAAACTCCATGTGATTATGCCATTAATTTTTCTGCTTTTTTTTTATCTGTAGGAGGAATTGAGCATCAGCGCCACATGTTTTGACAAAATCGGTTCAGGTCTAAAACCCACTTTGTTGCCCATTTCTTATAGTTGCTCTGGAACATCGAGAGGTCGCTCTGAAATTCGGGGGGGTCGTCATGGGCAACAAGAGTGAGCTTTAGACCTAGACAGATTTCATACATGTGGCCCTTGGGTCTTGTACCCTCATTCTGCCACTGAGGTTCCAGCAGCAGAAACACTAATACAAATTATCAATTGGTGGCCATTCTAGTGTCCAAATCTGACGAATTCAGCCAAATGTTATTGAAGGAATATTCCCATCGTATATTATGCTTTAATTTATGTGAGGCAAATGGAAAAATTGCGACCAAATAAAATTTTTTTTCGCTTTTTCCTTTATTTAAAAAATTATCTATATTCGCTGTTTACAGATGGTTTTCCTAGGTTATTCTGAGACACTTTGTGCTCTCTGGAACATCATTGTCTTGCTATCCAAAAATGGACAAAGCATCCACATTTAGAGAAGGCACCTAATGCTACCTACAACCACCTAGAACTTACAGACTAAAGTAAGACATCCAAAATCCAAAAATGAGATGCTTCATCCAATGGGGTTAAATAAGTAGAAAAAACCTTATTCTTCTACAGCGTGGCAAAGTTTTGATTAGGGCTTTATCCAGCTGAATATTCTATGCTTGATAAAGACCTAGTCAAAAGTCAGACATTGCACCTATTGAAGGAATAACGTTTTTCGACTTTTTTTTCTTTAAACACATTGATGTTGCTTTATTTCTTGTGATACTGGATGTCTCACTGCTGCCATTTTTATCTGCAGGTGGGGATGGAAGCTACAATGTCCTAACAGACTCACTGGCACTCGCATATTTTAGACTCTCTATTAGAGCTCCAGCAGCTACATACTCTGCCAGCACTACTAGAGCTAATTCTAGGAACTATCTGTAAACAAGCAGGCAAGATAGGGTGAACATGCAGTGCAATTTGGATCTGTGGTGGTTAAATTTCAACTGCGATCAATAATATTATAGAATGCACCTGAGTTTATAACCTGCTCTGCTGCGGTCATAAATCAAGAGCATTATAGTGCTTGGTACGACATTTCTGATCAGTAAACCATTTTCAAAGTGGTTTACCTGTTTTCAGCAGTAATGAGCTAGATATGCCATAGCAAAGCTATATATATGGAGGCTTTGATACGTCTCTTGTGCGCCAACTGGCCTCCGCATGCCCTCCGGATTGGTGCATTACAAAGTGCTGCGGGCTCTCTGTAATTCGCCCGGAGAAATGGCGCTGGGGAATTTAAACATGTAGAAACAGGGCTGCGTCTGATATCGGGCTGGGAAAAGGTGCCAGATAACTGGGTACAGCCCCGTTCATACATATGTCGCCGCCATAATCTCTTGTATTTTTTAATAAAGCCAAAATCCAGATCAGCAACTGATTTGGTAAGAATTTGCTTATTTACCTTGCTGGTTAAAGCTAATCAATAAGATTATTAAGCATGATGCCTTGTACAGTTTAATTTGGGATGAGCTTTTTATTTACTACATTGTGCCTCCATATTCTGGAATGCTTTTACTATACACGCTTGTATATATGCCTAGATTGCTGACACTAGCTCGCTGGCGGATCTACCAATAGAAAAAAAACAAAAAACTTGAGTATAGACGTGCTGAAATTATTGAACATATGTAAACACAATATAATCAGTGTGATTAAAAATGCTAGTATGTAAATATCATGCATTAAACTAGGAAAATACACGCATGAGGTTTGCATTATTTGTTTTTATTGTACTCATCTATTATTATTTTCCATAAGAAATTAAGTAGAAGCAATCAGAGTACTTCACAAACTATGTAAAGCAGTAACTAACTTATATATGTCCATAACTATTTTATTCTCGTTTAAACCCTTCCTGTACGGGTCGCGGGTTTAATGATATGCTCTAAATTATTTCTGTGCTGCTTTGCTCTCTGAGAAGCCTCATAATTTTTTTATTTTCTCCACCTGTACATAGACTTATGAGGGGCTTTATTTTGAGGGCAAGTTGATAATTTCTAGTGGGTTTAATTTGTATTACTATGGATTATACTAGGATTGGCAAAATATTTGCTAAGTGGGCAAAATTTGAAAAAAACGTATCTTTCCATCGTTTGCGGAGGAGATTTGTTTTACGGAGTTTTATCTCTGCGGGTAACAATGATGCGCGTTATAACTGTATTCATTCAGGATTGTTATACATTCCGGCACATCATACCAAAAATGTAGGGTTTCGTTATGTTTTTGGTGTACGGTACAACAAATTCCAAACATTTTCTATTCTTATAAATTTGATGCGTTGCACTAGCGCCATTTTGTCGCAGACCAATAAGCTTCTTTCTGTTATCTAACACCTGACGGACGTCAGTGAGGCGGCATTTTTTGATGTGCAGATGTGTATTTTGTACACCTGCTAGACTTTTGAAATGGATGCCACTTTTTTGAGTTACTTTTCTTCAACTTTTTTATGTGACGTTAAATTGAGCGTCAAAAAACACACAATTTTGGCGAGTTTGGAAATTTTTTTATTCTACGGTGTTCAGCGTACCGGGATAAATTTTTTTATATTTTTCACTAGATCTGACTTTTTCAGACGCGGGTGGCATACCAACTATGTGAATCTTTTTTATTATTTTAATTGTTTTTATTGTAAAATGGGAATGGAAAGGGAACTTTTAAGTACTTTTTTTGTACTTTAAAACTTATTTATTTATTTTACTTAAATACATTTAGTCCCCCTATGGTGCCATGTCCAATAGGGGGCCCGTCCGTCATGATCGTTAATACAAGCCTATATTACATGGCTATAAGCACATGCATCTAGGGTGTATCAAAGATGGCGGTTTTTCGCCTGGTTCCGCGTGCTGCGGACGGAAGTGGGGCCAAACAGGTACATGGCAGCGATCAGAGGCCTTACACAAGGCTCTGCGCTGCCCTTGTTAGCCGTCGGGACTCAGCGATCTTATCGTGATGTACCCATCAGGTGCTGAAAAACGGTTGCGCGGCACAGCTTTCCAGTCAGCAGACGCTTGTGGCAAAGATGGGTTAAACCGGGCCGGGTTTAGCTACAATTAGCTGATAACATCCGTGTGGCTGTCGAATCTGGTTTCAAAGCGCTGCTTATTGGCGCTATGATGATACTCTACGTCATAGGGCTCGTCGGTTAAGGGGCTTTTATAGTCTAGCATGGTTGTCGACTGTGCGAAAGGACAATTAAAGTAATTGT
Organism: Phyllomedusa bahiana; assembly: GCA_025379985.1. Taxonomy (NCBI): domain Eukaryota; kingdom Metazoa; phylum Chordata; class Amphibia; order Anura; family Hylidae; genus Phyllomedusa; species Phyllomedusa bahiana. The sequence continues at coordinate 136,083 of JAODAL010002711.1, forward strand.
ACGTTTGATTTACAACAGTCAAGTCACTAATATTGGATGACTCCAATTTCTAACTTTTAAAAACAGCGTCGGCGATCGAAGTAGCCTGCATAAAGAACGTGTGACTGAGCAGGCTGTTCTTGTTGTGATGTTGTCGTGCGATCACTTGCTGTCATGGTAATTAATCAAAGTTGACAAAGAGGAAGTCTTTATTGACTTTGGGGCACAGTTCTTTGAAATCTGTGCATTTTGTCAACCTGATTGTATGTCTGCTGTGTTGAACTATGTATCCTGAATGGAGCTTAATGCATCCACTGCCATATAAGCCCAACATGATAAACGTTGGAGTTCCACGTGGCCCCACTGATCTGAGAGGTGAATGTTAGCTTATGAAGGTGAAGTGTGGGTGTGACGCAGCTCTCAAACATCAAATGAGTTAGCAGGGCTAGCAAATACATAAACAATTCAGCAAGCACTACGCATTATGGGGTTACAAATCAGATTTATGCGTCAAAGTTACCTATATGAGATAGAAAAGGCTTTACATTTTCAGGCAGATTTGAAATGTAAGACCTCCGTTTGCTGTTTTACAATGAAAAAAGAAAAGTGCCAACACTAGAAATAAAAATTTATATTTTTATTGAATATGCCATTAAAATACATAATTGCCAATTTAAACATATATATCCAAATTGAGATCAGAAATTCCTGTGATTTTCCTTGAATTTGACACAAGTTCAACTGCGAAGATGTGCATTGAGAATGGTGGTCGCTCCTGATGCCGTGTTTTTCAGACTGTTAGAGGATTAAGTATTTGCATATTATTTCCTATGATTTTAGTATATAATCGTATCCTATATGCATTTTTAATTAGAGGTGAGCGATAGCAGTAAAAAGTTCTAGTTCATATTAGAAGCTCGACCTTTAGTGTGTTGGTTCGAGGTTCTATATCGAGAACCTATGAAACTCAAACCATTAAAGTCAATGGGAGAAATGTCTAGTTTATTTTTATTCCTATACAAGAGTGAGGAAGAATAGCTTGTATTTAGCATCCATAACAGTAAACTGGATACGAGAGGAAACAACTTAGTGGAGCCAAATTTGACTCTAAGGGCTCATATGTATGAAGCCTGTTTAGGTCTAAACTTACTTTTTTGCCCATAGGTTACTATGGGCATAAGAGTGAGTCTTTTAGACCTAATGAACACGTTTCATAAATGTGGTCTTAGAGTGACAGAAAAAAATCTGAGAGGCCTAATAATACTTCATTCCTTGTTGAACTGATCTAACTGAAAAGACTGAGGACACGCTTGCAAGCACGGGTCGCGTGCTATAAGGAGGCTGCACAGTAGCAGCTGCTATGTGAGGCTCTGCAGTCCTGAGGGAGCACAAAACCCTTGACACATTGGAGATTTGGAGGCCCCCACGTGTGTGTTTTACAATTTAACTGAATCCCCCACAAACTGCAAAAAACTGAAACTTTTGGGCATGAGTATGATTTAGCCAATCCTATGCACTCTATATTAATATATTTCCATCTATATGAGGAAGTTAGGTCGATATGGGAGCCTGAAATTGTAGCAAAATAACGCTTCTGGGTGTGGGGCAAAGATGCTAGCCAGCGCTATACCCATTCACTACCCGAACTATTGAATGTCTATGGAGAGGAAACATGCTATACTTAACCTAACTGAGATGCTAGTTGGTACAGATACAGAGAAAATTAGTTGAAAATGGCGCTCATAATGGCAATTTTCACTAAGGCAATTGCAATGAGAAAATATTTATAACTTCGGTTATGTGGATTTTAGCAGCCAATGAGAGCCTCTACACCTCTGCAATTACATTTTTGGACGCTTCGTCTGTGCTCTGCAACTGATTGGAAAAGTGCAGAATGGCTATTGCGTATGGTCCGCCAAAAGTGTAGTGTAGAGCCATGATAACGAACTGAAAATGGTGTGTCAAAACTAGATACTAGACCACTTTACACAAATCGAAACAGTAAAATTTGTCTGGTTTGGCGTTGAGTATCTAAAAATTCGAGGCAGAAGTTCTACACTGAACTTACTTTTATAGCAACAGTCTTCGGATCAACACTATTTGTAATACATTCATAATTTTTATTAATCTGTACATATGTATTTTGGGTTTTGTGAGACGCTTTTTTCTGTCTCATTGGGTGTATGTGTTTCCATTTGTAATTCTGTATTTTTAATGTCTATCAATAAAAATATTAATTTTTATTTTTGTGTTGGCTTTTTTTGTAATGTCAACATAATGTATAGAAAATCTCTTAACCACACATGGAGGTTAATGGTAATTTTTTGCCCTTTTCACACATAATTTGTAGGCTTTGGCGATTTTACAATGCAGTCTAAGTTTTTTTCTTTAGAACAGAGGACAATTGGCGTGTAAGGTGAAAAACATCCCTGGGGTAGACATGATTTTTCAGCAAGATTATGCAACACATGTCATACGGCTAGAAATGTCCGACATAGGTTGGAAGAGCATGACCAAGACTTCCAAGTCAGTATTGGCCTATCTACCTGTGACGCCCTATCAGGACCTTATTGAGTCACTCCGAACCCACTTAACTGCTCTTCATGCTGCACACAGTGGTTAATCTGGATAATAGCCTGGTGGTCATAATAATGTGACCCAACTGTGTACACATATACAATAAGGGCCACATGTATGAAAACTGTCTAGATCTACAACTCAACTTTTAGTCCATCAACAACCCAATCGAGCGCACTTTCATTTCAATATAGTGCTCTGAAAAAAAACGCTAGTGATTGGTTGTAATGGGCAACAAAGTGAGGGTTTTTTTAGCGACATAGCACAGTTTTTGCATACATGGGCCCTAATGGCCATGTTCAAGACGGGCTTAAAATTGGTCGTATTCGTCAGTAATTACGCGCCGTAAGCTGCGCCAATTATCGGGCTCGATAACTGTCACCTATTCATACGGTTATTTCACAGTTATCATAGAGAAGCTATGGATTACGTCTCCTCTCCCCGCCCGGCGAATCCGCCGGGCGGGGGAGATTAATTGCAACTGTAACTTTCTGCGGGATACTGCGCCGCTAGCAGTGTATAGATTCAATGCGCGCGGCCGAAGTGGCGGCCTCCCTGCCTAACTCCCCCGACTCCAGCCCCGCCCCCGTCCACAACGGCTTGTAATTGCGGGGCGTAATTACTGCTCCAGCAATTAAGCCGGTGTCGAACGTTAGACCTGAGAGTTAATTCTAGAGCATCCACCTATAAACAATTCTGCCAATGTCTATTCCATGGGAAACAAAATTGGGTTTATCATATAACCCCCCATAAGGGGGGTAAGTCTTAGATACACATTTAACTGGTCTCTAATTTCTGTGCCTATATACAAAGGAATTTGATGTGGAATTTAATGTTGAGAAATTAAGGTTAGGTGACTTCTGTCCCTTAATTTACATAGAACAAGCCGGTTCTTTTATTTAGACCCTATGCAGATGCTCTGAAAACTAAGTCTGGTCATAATCATTTGAAGCTCTCATAAATACATTCATTTAGTTTCTAGATTTGATAAGTCAATCAGGGTCGCTCCACTAAGATCTGACAATCCCTTCATCCACAGGAAGGAAGTACCTAGTTGTCACTTAAACAAAAGAATAATACACAGCCTCCTTTTATAAGTGTATACTTTACCTGTCATCCAACATTCCATTATCATGTCACAGTAGACTGCACTTTTCCACAGGTCACTTTGTTTAAAATGACACGGATAATGCACATGTCAGCGAGATGACAGTCCTGACCGTCCTTCAGAGATAAAAACGCAAGACGAGCGCCTGTTCTTATCTCTGCTACATGCCTCGGTCTATCATTGAAGTGAGGCAGAACATGATTTCTCCAGAGAACACTTTTTTCATTTCCTGATTTTAAGGAAATCAAATAAGCACCATTTGTCTTCATCTGAATATGCTTGACCTGTTCAGATGATGATGTCTTTTCATTTTATAACAGGCGGCACATGCTGAATACAAATTACATGCATCAAATATGCTTTATGTATTTGTCTGTTGACAAGTCAAAGCTTAAGGTGACAAAACGAAAATTTTAAGACTTAAAAGTTAAAAATAATATAATTGGATAGCAAGTCCTTTTTGTACTTCGCAACACTTTTTATTAGTTATATCTACAAACTATAGTTTCAGGGGTAGATATATATGAAGTGACGGAAGCCTACACTTGATTGCATTGCAGTGTATGACCTTTGCAATCAAAGACAACATGTATTGCTCAATACCATCTAAAGTGCAAACAATTTTACCACTACTGTATTTTAATCTTTTATGTCAAAACTTTAAAAAGATAGTAAAGATAAATATTTAAATGGAAAAATATACTTTGACATACAGTAAGAGTTTGTTCACCCTAGCACATTTCCATCCTGTCAACTTTGCTAGATATTTTTTTCCAGTGGATACCAGAAAATTCTGACCTAAAGTCCATTTGGCTTTTGTTGGGATTCAAGAATTTTTGACAGCAAAACAATCATTGCAGACTGTGCCATTCTTGTCATCAAGGACATTAAAAAATCGTAAAGAAACCCCATTGATGCAAGGGTAAACGAGTGTTGTACGGATTATATTACCAAAATTATTTCGAAAATATGTTAATTAATTATTTAACTAAATTTCCACTGTATTTCTCCACTACTATGTAATTTATTTGCTACAAAATAGAGAACAGTAAAAGAGGTCATGACATTTTCAGAAAAGCTTCTCAGTGATGTTGACATCACCTCTGAAGCCACCGCTTCATAATAAATAAATGTAAAACAAAGCTCCCATTGTTTCCATGCCGCCGCTGGTCCCAATGCGCCCATTGATGACATCACAAGTGGTGGTTAAGTGATGCTGCAGCCTACTGGAGTCCTAAGGGGTCATGTGCAGTATATCTAAGAAGAGGCAACTGCAGCCTGTGAATAGTTGCGGTGTCATGTGAACAATGATGTCATAGTCCAGGAGCACTGGGAGCAGCGTCAAGTGAGTTTAAAAGGTCAGGGTTTTTTCATTTTTTTTTACATCGTCCTTAAAAAACAGGTGAGCATTTTTGAAAACTGGAATACCCCTTTAACCATTTCAATTCCATCTCCATGTTTACTTTGAAGTCCACTTCCTTGCATCACAGTAACACAACAGAGAATGAATGAGATTGCTTATAGATGTCGTGTATTGTTTCACTCATTTTGAGTGTCAGATAATTGTCCCAGTTCTTCATGTTACAGTGTACAATAAAAAAAAAAATCTGAAAAATCATTGGGTCACTAAAAAATTCACACTGATTGTTTTTCACTCAGATATCAGCTAAGATGGACGTTTTGGGATATTTTCCATTTGTCCATCAAAGACCAAAATAAACCACCATATACTCCATTAGGCAATGTTCACACGGCTTAAAATGGGCCGTATTTCGGTCCGTAATTACGCGCCGAAGTGCGCCAATTACGGGCCGAAAACGGCCCATTCATTACGGTAATTCACAGTTCTCATAGAGAACTATGGATTACGTCTCCTCTCCCCACCCGGCGAATCCGCCGGGCGGGGAGATAATTGACATGTGAATTACCAGCGGCGTATACGTGCCGCTGGCAATTCAAGTCAATGGCCCGGCGAAGTTCCGGCCCCTCGCTCACTCCCCCGCTCCCGCCCCGCCCCCGTCCACACGGCGTAATTGCGGGGCGTAATTACGTCCCGCAGTTAAGCCATGTGAACATAGCCTTAGGGTCGTCCTCCAATATCAGTGCTACCAATTAGCTTCAGAGGTATAAGATGTGAGATGAAAATCAGCAGCCATAGGCCGTAAAGTAGCTCCATTAACCATTGTTGATATGGAGTTAAGGTTAGATCTTAACAACAAAGAAAGTCTTACACCTAGACAGTTTTCATACATGAGGCTTCTGGTTCTTAAGATATTGCACATACATTCTGCTGTAGCTATTTTCATTATAAATTGGATGCACTCAAAAAAAGCATTCACCATTCAATGTATGTTTTAGGAAATGTGCATCATATGCTATATTTCTTCTTGACTTAATTGCTTGCTTTAAGTTGCAATATAATTGCTGATTTAATTTTTAAAATATTAAGTCAACCAATGTGAAATACTTTGCTTAAAAACAAATAGCAAAAATATTCAATTACCACTTACCATACACCATTGGCCCCTCATAGTTCAAGTTTTCAGGAACAGTTGAAAATGAAATTGATTTGTTCTATATATAATAATAACGTTTGACCACATAAAATATTGTGTATTTAAAAAAGCATGTAATAATATATTGACTTAAAGAGGTCTCAGACATTTATTGCATATTGAAAAAATATGCCATCAAAGTCTAATATGTGGGGGTCTCACCACTGGGATCTGCACCTAATTTGAGAATGGACCCCCAAAAATCTCACTACAGCGAGTAAGTTGTGTTTGTGTTTAACTCTACATTCCATTCTGTGAGCATTCTGAATACAGCCAAGTGCCTCTTTTTAGATGTAGGAAAAAAAAGTAAAAAATGCTGCATATGTGTGGTGATATATACAGGCAGCCCCCATGGTTACAAACGAAACAGGGACTGTTGGTTTGCTCTTAAGATAAATTTGTATCTAGGTCAGAACAGGTGTGGTGTGGAATGTTGGCAGTTGTAGTTCCATAACTACAAATGCCAGAATTCCAGGCCACATAGTTACTAATTGTATGGGTGCTGATTAGTATATGTGTTTAACATGTGCTGCTGTGGCATGCTAGCACTTGTACTGTAGTTCTGGAAGCTGTTGAACTACAAGTGCCAGCATGCCTCTGAAGCAGATCTTTAACACATGTACTAATAAGTACCCATACAATTAGTACATGTGTGGTGTGACATGCTGGCACTTGTAGCTCTGCAGGAGCTAGTAACTAGTGGCTGTTAAGCTACAAGTACCAGCTTGCCACAGCACCAGATGTTCTAATTGTGTGGGTGCTGATTAGTACGTGTTTAACCTCTGCTGTTGTGGTCTGCTGGCACTTGTATTTCCACAGCTCTTAGCTGCTGTGGAACTACAAGTGTTAGCATGCCATAGCAGCACATTGAACACATGTACTAATCAGCACCCATACAATTAGTATGTGTAGTGTGGCATGTTGGCACTTCTAGTACTTATACTTGTAGTGACAGCATGCCACATATGGGTGCTGATTGGTGATTAAAGTGCAGGTGTCACGGATGCCCCTGCGACCCTAGTCACGGGTCGTGGGCACATCCGAGCCCCGTGGCCGAGCGGCGCCACGACCCACATGTCGGGTCGCGGGCGCGCTCGTCCCCCGATCTGTTCCCGGGGCTACTTACCTGACCACGCTCCTGCTACAGCCTCTGTCCCGCGGCGCGCGCGGCCCTACTCCCTAGGGCGTGCACGCGTCGGCAGGGTTAAATTTAAAGGGCCAGCGCACCGATAATTGGCTATTGTTGGTTGCTGCCCCTATTTAAGCCTGCCTATTCCTGGTTACCCTGCCAGATCTTTAATGCCCTGTGCCTATAGAGAAAGCGTTCCTAAGCCTTGTTCTGATTACCGTGTACCGTACCGTTTGCCTCCGTAGATCGACTTAGATATTTTGCCGCCTGCCCCGACCTTCTGCCTGTCCGTGACCACGAACCATAGCCGCCTGTCCCGACCTTCTGCCTGTCCCCGACTATGAGCCTGTCTTCCGATTTTGTACCACGCTACACCTAGGCTGCCTCTGCAAGCAAGTCACGTCAGGGGTAGCGACCTGGTAGACTCCTGGCGCAGCAAGTCCATCCCGCTTTGCGGCGGGCTCTGGTGAAAACCAGGACCTACTTAGATTCCGCTCCCTGGCGTGGCTTACGCCATCGCTTACGGTGGTCCAGAGGATCCACTGTCTCCGACCGTGACAGCAGGCAGCTGGGGAAAAGTGGGGGAGCCTGACCTGTAGCTACGGGTGGGGCAGCATAAGGGAGAGCAGCATTGTGCTGAAAGAGTCTTGTGATAGAGAGCATTGCCAGACCGACGGAGTGTCATAAGGGAGACTACAGCCGGCGCACAACAAAAAGAATCAATTCTGCAGCAGAAGTATTATTAAGTCCTGTCTTGCTGCAGCCAGTAGGAAGACTCGGGAGGGTGGCACAAGTACTGGTAAGTCCTGCTGCTCAGCAGTCAGCAGGAAGGCTCAGATGGGTGGGTGATAGAAGTACTGTACTAGTCTTGCTGTGCTACAGCCAGACAGAAGACAAATGGCAGAGACTTGTGGCATTCTGACGTTATGGGACGTGACTCAGTGTGTGACTTCAGCACTCTGATTCACGCCCCCAAAATTCCCCATTCATAACTAGGGGATAGTCGCAAATCAGAGTGATGTAAATCGGAGACTGCCTGTATAAACAACATAAACTGATTGCTATCTACATATTAGTTTCTTCCTACCAATCTTTGATTATACAGCAGCAGCGATGAAGTAAAATAACATGTGAGCATGGCAGCACAGTGGTGGCTTCAGAGGTGATGTCAACATCACTAACATCACAGGTACAGCCAGAGATTAGCTGCCATGGTCATATGTTAAGTCAGTAGTAAAAAGAAACTGCAAGGGAGAAGTGATCCATCAGCACTGGTGCGACAGTAGATTTTTATAGTATACTATATAATATATAAAATGTAGTGTTTTTATATTATATTCCAAAGTATAAGGAATATGCATCAACAATGAAAATAAAGTGCTCAACCATTACCTGCTCTAATCTAATGCTCTAGACCTTAGTCCATGGTCGTATATTTGAATGTGCTTGTAAGGAACTGCCAGCCCACAGTAAAAAGGAATAATCCAAAAGGAAAAGATTTTCCAGCACCATCTTCTAGAGTACAATCTTTGCTTTTTCCATGTTGTTAAAAGTCAGTACAAAAACCTGCGGCTGAAGACACTTACGCATTTTAGAGCCTTAGGTCATTGATCAAGGACCGAAGGAAATAAATCAAAGCATGGAATTAATCAAAGATTTTACTCTACAAGATGGTGCTGATTTTTTTTGGGGGGGATTATATGAAATATAGTATATTTAGTTATTTTACAATGTATATAGCATATTTAGGTATTTTTTCAAACATGGACAACCCATTTTACATGCCCAAGAAAAATATAAGCACTTTGGGCGACATGTATGATCGGAATTTGCGCCTGATTTCAGGCATATACTGCGCCTCACCTTACCGACTCCACTGTCGGACGCAGGGATGCACCAGATTCGAAATCACCGACACATGTATGAATGCCAGTCGGCAAAGTGAGGCGCATTACAGCTCCGACAGGCTGACCTAGGTCAAAGGGGTCTACCTGAGTTGGAGGAGGCTTATTGTAATGGGGCAATACAATACAGTTACAACAGTACAATAATAAAAAAGAGTTGTCCATAAAATTAATGAATGAATAAAGATAAATCTCAAAAATTGGGATAAAATCGATTTCAATGTAAGAAAAAAGTTGATCATTTAAAATGAAAGCAAATATTTTATAAAATCTCAAAAGAAAGAAAAATCAGCTAGAAAGGTCTTAAAAAAAGGGAAAAGAATAAACTAAATTTTACATTAAATAAGCCAATGGCTGATTTTTGTAAATGATGTTAATTTTTGTCATTTTTTAAAATAAAAAATAAAGATGAATTTTTTTTTTCTTTAACCTTTTTTTTTCTATTTAGTATCTACAGCAAGAGCAGGGACACCACCAGATCTTGCTGGGACCTGTGGTTCTCCAAGCAGGATTTCTATGTTCCCAGGGCTTAGTTCTGGTCGTATTTACGGAGTTTTTACGGACAAATACATTTAAACAACTCAGCCTAAAATAATGAAACAAGTAGCTTAGAAAAGGCTACAAGGGAAATCCGGAGTATTTACGGTTCGTAAATACGGACATAAAAACGTCCCGGATTTTCCCATTTTGGGAGCCACTCTAAAACTATTTGTTCATTATTTTGGCTGAGTTGATGATGTATTTGCGAACGTAAATAAGTCCGTAAATACAACCAGAACTAAGCCCTGGGAACATAGAAATCCTGCTTGGAGAACCACAGGTCCCAGCAAGACCTGTGCTGTGCTGGCTCTTGCTGTAGATACTAAATAGAATAAAAGGTAAAAGAAAAACAAATACATCTTTATTTTTTATTTAAAAAAAAGGACAAAAATTAACATCTGTACAACATCAGCATTGGCTTATTTAATATAAAATTAGTTTAATTCTCTCCCTTTTTTTAAGACCTTTTCTAGCTGATATTTCTTTCTTTTGAGATCTTTTATATATTTGCTTTCATTTTAAATGATCAACTTTTTCGATACATTGAAAACGATTTTATTCAACTTTGATATTTATCTTTATTCATTCATTAATTTTAAAGACAACTCTTTTTGCTCTTCACTAACATGCTTAATGATTTTTCCCTGATTTCCAGCCTGTCTAGAAACTTAATACCAGTTAGGCGCATTCCTTATGCGCCTAAGTTCCGCAATGCGCCTCACACACTGGCGAGGCGCAGGGAACTTTACACCGCATGTATGAGCGCACTTTGGGCGCCGACATAAATGAGGCGCAGCTTTCACGGAAAAAAATGTGAAAACGGGTGCTCCGACATGCCGATCTTCATACATGTCGCCCTTTATGTTAGTAACTAGTCATTTGTGATAAGTGATATGCTAATATAGTAAACTAGAAATATAGAAATAAATATATTAACGGAGGAGACAGCACAATTATTTTTTTCACTCCAAAATGGAATTTAAAAACTTAAAACTGTGTTATACTAAATACATTTGTCTTTTTTCTTTCAGGGTTAAATTATTCTCCCTATAAACCAATTCAGTATGCCCAGATCTCCAGTCTCTTGTCCCTTGTGTAGTACAAAAGTGCAAAAGGGAAACCGATGACTAAATTGTTCATATTGTTTCCTGTGGGTTCACTGTTATGTCCAGTGCCATCAGTTGTGATGCCAGATGTTTCCTTTAGCTTAACAGAGAAACAGTGATGTTTCACAGTCTTAATGTGAACACCACACACGTTTTTTTTTCATCAGCTGTGTCTGACTCAGCAAAAAAAAACAAAAAGAAAAACTGACCAGACACAACTGAAATATGTAAATTAACCCTTTGAAAACATATATATTTTTAAGGTACTATAATTTGTATATTTTGGTAATGACACTTCATGTTTTTGCAAAAATATATGTTGAGTGATGATGGAAAAGATTTCAGACATTTATTTTTTTAGTTAACCATTTACATGAAGAGATAACATATAATTTATAAATCATAAAAAAATATCAGAAAATCAAATAATAGTATCAATTTTCAGAAAGTCAATTTTACTTACTACAGATATATAATACTTACAGCAGTAGAGGAAAGAATAGCAAGAAGTGAAAAAGATGAGGTCTTACCTTTTCTTCCTGGTCACTGTCACTGTCACACTAAATGAAACAAAAAAACATAAAATGTCAGAACAAGTTATAATTAGAAAGAAAAAGAAACAAGCATCTACAACAAGAAAAAGCATACTTTTAAGGTAGATTATGATGTGCAGTTACGTAACAGTCTCTGAAAACAAAATAACAAGCAAAACACATTGACCTATGTCCAAAATGGGTTTCCAAGGTACCATTAAGATCTTTTCAGTTGGTGATACCTCTGTTATTAATGTAAATAACCTTCAACATTTTGAATTGATTGAAGTACACAAGCTGCAAGTGGGCACACATGAGAAAAAAACTCTTCTGTGACTTTAGAGGATTGTTGTCAATCATACAAAGTATATACTTTTCTACTTCTATGGGTTCATGATCTACAGTTGAAACCAAAAGTTTACATACACTATATAAAAAGACATATATGCATGTTTTTTTTCACTATTTGACATGAAATCAGAATAAACCTTACCCATTTTCGGTCAATTAGGATTACCAAAATTATTTATATTTGCCAAATGTCAGAATAATGAGAGAGAGAATTTTTTATGGCATTTTTATTACTTTCTGCAAAGTGAAAAGTTACATACACTAGGAATACTATGCCTTTAAACAATTTGGAACAGACCAAATGATGATGTCATGTCTTTGGATGCATCTGATAGGCTTATTGGCAACATCTGAGTTAAATAGAGATACACCTGTGGATGTATTTTAAATGCCCACCAGAAACACACTGCTTCTGTGTGTAACATCATGGGAAAGTCTAAAGAAATCAGCCAAGATAGCAGGGGGAGAATTGTGGACATGCACAAGTCTGGTTCATCCTTAGGTGCAATTTCTTGATACCTAAAAGTGCCTTGCTCATCTGTACAAAAAATTATGCACAAGTACAAACAAGATGGGACTGTCAAGCCATCATACCGCTCAGGAAGGAGACAGGTTCTGTGTCTTTGGTCTGACGTGCATATCAACCCAAGAATAAAAGCAAAAGACCTTGTGAAGATGCTGGCGGAAGCTGTTGAGATTGTGTCATTATCCACAGTGAAATGAGAAGTGTATCTACATGGGATGAAAGGCCACTCTGCCAGGAACAAAGACCTACATTTTTGGAGACATGTCCTGTGGTCTGATTAAATTGAACTGTTTGGCCATAATTACGTTTGGAGGAAAAATGTCGAAGCTTGGAAGCCTAAGAGCACCTTTCCAACTGTGAAACACGGTGGTGGCAACATCATGTTGTGGGGTTGTTTTGCTGCAGGAGGGACTGGTGCACGTCACAAAATAGATGGCATCATGAGGAAAGAAGATTATGTGGTAATACTGAAGCAACATCTCAAGACATCAGCCAGGAAGATAAAGCTTGGGCAGAAATGGGTTCTCCAAATGGACAATGAGCTGAAGTATACTGACAAACTGGTTACAAAGTGACTTAAAAATAATTTAAGGGTAAAGCTGAAAAGGCAGGTGGAAGCAAGGCAACCTATAAACATGGCTCAGTTAAACGAGTTCTGTCAGGAGGAATGGGCCAAAATTCCTAACTAAAAAGTTTGAGTTCACAAGGAACCTCGAACTTTGAGAAGTTCGGTTCGAAGTTTCAGTCAAACTCCTACTTCGATCCCTATTAAAGTCAATGGGAGAAGATGTTCGGGTTAATTTTTTACCTGTACAGGTGAGGAGAAGCTGTAATCACAATCCATAAGAGTACACCAACACTATAAGCCGGGCACAACACATTGAAATGCACCTAAAAAAGATACACTGTGCGCCTCCATAACACATAGCATATCAATGGTAGTGTATGTAATGCAACTATCGAGGCACATAACATATCATTACTAGTTTATGTAATGCGCCTCGATAGGCACATTACATAAACTAGTAATGATATGTTATGCGCCTCCGTGCGCAATGTGCCCACACAAAATAGTATATAACTAGCTTTAACAATATGTCTACATTATGTTGGTATCATTTTTTTTAAAGTTTTTTTTAATTATTTTTTAGGACATTAGAGGTCTTCTAAAGCAGTTTTTCACAAAAAAAAACAGTTCTGATGGAGCCATTCTATTCTAACTGAATACACAAACTTAACTTAATAAAATAAACCCTTAAAAAGACCTAATTCTCTAAACAACACTTTTAAAAGTATATACCCAGGGTATATTGAGTATATTGACCCCACAGATGTTTCACAGATTTTTTTGGGCTTTGCACGCTTTACACTGTGCTTCAATACAATTAGGACTCGTTCACATGGCTTATTCTGGGACTGATTTCAGCCGTACTGCGTGCCGTACTTGCGCTCCAATACGGCTGAAATCAGTCACAGACATTACGGAAATCCACAGTACTCATAGAGAACTATGGAATCCGTCTACTCTTCCCGCTCCGCGAATCCGCCGGGCGTGGAGAAAGTGACATGCACATTATTTACGGCATGTAAGCGCCATGAATAATGAATGTCTATGGGGCCGGCGAGATGCCGGCCCCCCACCCCGCCACCGCTGCACGGCTGCCGGCGTAATTGCGGGGCTATATCCATTCCTGCAATTACGTCGGCAATAAGCCGTGTGAACGAGGCCTTACAGTGATGTCCATTTATAAGGTTTTTATGTTCTTGCATTAAAGAAAGAAAAATAAGAAAGTAATAAAAATACTTTAAAAATATTATTCTCTCTCTCATTATTCTGGCATTTGGCAAATATAAATAATTTTGGGAATCCTAATTGACCTAAAACAGGTAAGGTTCACTCTGATTTCATGTCAGGTAGTGCCAAAACATGCACATGTGTCTTTTTATATAGAGTACGTAAACCTCTGGTCTCAGCGCTATATATATATATATATATATATATATATATATATATATATATACTATATAATATTATATAATATATATTATATATTATATATATATATACCACTCCTGACTTTCATGTCTTAACAAATATTGAAGTACAGTACAACATTAAAATGAATGCTCTCCAAGTTTGCTTTAATGCCAGTTATTTAGAACATCCTGTTACACATCGTGTCTGGGTGAGAGTGAACTCCCATCAAAGTGTTAAGCGTCCTGTCTCTGACAGTCCAGTTCTAATTTCAAGGTCCACTTCATTCTGCATCAGGTAATTACAACTATACCCAGAAGCCTCTTGTCTCCAGAGTTAAGCATATGGCGAAGGACTGAGACCTACTGGTGTCCATTATGTAAGCAGCACGGCTGCCAAGACAATTAAAAATGCACAGACTTCTTTCCCAACACACACAATGATTGACAGAATCACAATTTGGCCAGTCACTGTGTCTGCCAACAGCTTCTTCTGTGCCGGTTCCACATGGCACAGCAAGGAAACACTTCCATCTCCAGCATTAAATTCTCTTACTGAGCCGAGCACTGTGCCACGGGCTCAGCAGGAGTATGGCTTCTAATTTACAGCTCCATCCAATCTATCCCTCAGTGCCAGCCTCTGGCAGAGACAGATGATGGTCAGTCCCTTCAGCTTATAAATGATGCAGAAGCAATAAATGCAGAGACATTTCTAGCTATGAATTCAGATTCAGATAAAGAAGAAAGCAGGTGTATATTAGAAGTCACACAGACATAGGATTGTAAAACAATTATTGTTGTGCTAAGCTACGGTATAAAATTGATATATTTCATTTAAATTGTAAATATAAGCTTAGTACCTGGTTCTCAGCTTGTGGATACATGCAATGTCCTTTAGGTGTATTCACAGCACCATGTTTGTGTTTTAAGTAGGTATAGTGTAGTATATGATCCTAATTTTGACACCTGCATTTACTTGTATGTAAAGGTTTAACTGTTAATTTTTTTTATTATGAATCACCATGGCATAAAAAACAATGTGTTGGCATGTACGCCTCCTTTGGGCTACATTAAAGAGGTTTTCAGAAATTTTTGAAAGACCCTGTATTGCCTGGGACTGTGTTAATGCCAACTACTGGCCTTATTAGTCATGTAAGTGAAAGGTAAACTGGGGGAGATCAGAACTTATACAGCTCAGGAAAAGTGGTGACAAGAGAATTACTGGTATCAGTGACATGCAATTTGGTTTTAGAAATCTCTGAAAAATGACTTCGTGTATGTAAAAAAAAAAAATACAGATATTTTACATTTCAATAAGATGTTATTTCATAATCAGTTGGAAAATAAATGCAGATGTCATGTGTATGTGATAAATGGCTGTTCATATAAAATATTGTTTTACATACATATATATAATGTATATTATATATATTATATATATATATATATATATAATATATATATATATTATATATATATATATATATATATATATATTTAAGCAATATGTTTATATGGAACAACCATTTATCACATACACGTGACACCTGCATTTATTTTCCAACTGATTATGAAATAACAAAATAACAAGCAAAACACATTGACCTATGTCCAAATGGGTTTCCAAGGTACCATTAAGATCTATATATGTCCAGGCCCAAATTATGACAGGTATGTGAACTTCATTATACCAGGCCTACACTACCCACAAATCCCTGGCTGCTGCAAATAGGTGATTTGTTTCAGTATGGAATTCATAGACACAATTATACTATACAAAATAGTTAGTGTTTTGATTACTCTAGATTCGGTTGGGCGATAAAACACCAAGGTTTGCTGTTTTCTGTTCCACCATTTAAAACCTATGTGGTTAGATAGGAATTTAGTTATTTGACTAAAATAAAACTTGTTACTGTAACTGTTTTATTAAATTGTGAAACCTCAAATGGTGCATTCAAATCGATTAGACCAATCCTTCTGGAAAAAGTATACATAACATTCCCACACTGCTATATGCTTTTATAGCTTGCCAATGCTTTCAGCAAGCTCAAAATCTATAGTCAATTTTGTATTCTTTGAATATCACCAGTTTATAAATTGATATTTAATAACAATAAATAAAAATATAAAACTTTCACAGAAAACCTATTTTTATAAACCTTCATATATCTATTCTGAGTTAAAGGAGTGTTCCCATCATAGACCTTTATGGCATATTGCTAGGATATGCCATAACATTCTTATAGATGCGGGTCCCATCTCTGGGACCAGCATCTATCTCAGGAATGGACGTAGAATGGAGAGCCAGTTGCATTTGTACACGATTCTCCATTTTGTTCTATGGGAGTTCCTACTACAACTGAGTGCCAACTTCTGGCCACATGGGATCTGGATACTGTTAAAAAATGAGCAATAAGGAACATGTCTTCTGCTGGTAATGTATATAACTCTAGAGATGAAAGGACTACTTCCATAGAACATAATAGAGTGTCATATGCGAGTGCGACTGGCTCTCCATTCTGCTCCATAACTTTCTTGGGCCCATTCCCGAGATAGGTACAGGTCCTATTTGTGAGGCTCACAAATTTCAGAGTTTGATGGCATAACCTAGTGATATGCAATCAAAGTCTATGGTAGGGATACCGCTTTAATTGAAGGAATCCTATAAAGATATTAATTTCTTGGCCAGAGTGGTGAGTGGTCACAAAAAGCTTCTCTCTCTGGGGAATGTATCATATTATACATTACACAGGAGTGTTCTCGCCTTGTACTTTTGATAGCATATTGAAAGCATATGCCACCAAAGTCTGATAGGTGCTGACAGGGCTGCCATCAGTCATCTAGTAACCGTTTCAGGGTCCCATACAGCCAAATCAAATGGGGCTCCACCCATTACTAGTTTCTATTTTTTAACATATCAGTGGGCCCCTTTTTGATTAGGGCCCTGACAGAAGTACTGTTCGTACTGTCCTACTGGCACCCTTAGGTGTGGATCTCACCCCTGGTACCCACACTAATCTCGGAAGTAGCTCTCTATTCTGTTATATTTAAAGAGAACCTGTCACATAGATTATGCCCCCCTTGCTGAGTGCAGCACAAGCTAATGTCTGACCTGCTGTTTCCAGTGCTGTGTCCCTTATTCTGTAAGATGCTGTAGCTTTAGAGCATTTACCCCTCAAATCTTATTCATGAGCAGGTGTCAGCCCCGCCCACCAAAGGCTAGCTCCTGCCATTTGACAGTTATTCACCTGTTTCTACCTATTCAAAGTAATGGGTTTATCAGATGAGGTGGGCGGGCTAGCCTCAGGTGGGCGGGGTATGAAAAAAACTGAATCTTTTCATGACTGCAGATTTGAGGGGTAAATGCTCTAAAACTACAGCATCTTACAGAATAAGTGACACAGCGCTGGAAACAGCATGTCTGACACTGGCTTGTTCTATCCTCAGCAAGGGGGGCATGAACTATGTGACAAGTTCTCTTTAAGTTCCGAGTCCAGATGAAAATTGTGTTCGGCTGTACTCGAAACTTCCATAGAACAGAACGGAGAGTTGTGTGCAAGTGCGACTGGCTCTCCATTCTGAGCTGACACTTTCGGGGGCATGTTCCTGTTGGTGCCCCCAATCAGACTTTGATGGCATATCCTTTTGAAATGTTATCAAAGTCCAAGGTCAGAACACCTATTTAATCTCTAATATTTAATTTCCCGTCTGTGTGTTGCCCTAGCAGAAGTCTGTGTCATACTGACACATTGGGCGACACGTATGAATGGGGCTGCTCCAGAAGTCTGGCGTCTTTTCAACCCGACATCTAACGCAGCGCCGTTCTCTATATTTTTAATGAGGCGCACTCCATTATCAGGCGCATTACAGAGCACCCACGGCACTTTGTAATGCACCTGAGATTTGGGGCCTTCTGGAGGTATATCATACTACAACTGTATGAAGCTACATATTTATAACTTTAGTACAGCAAATCAAGCCGCATTACTGCTGAAACAGGTAGACCAAGTTAAAAGTGGTTTACCTGAGCCAGAAGTGTCACTTTGTAGCTAGAAAGCATCAAATCTATGACCCGCAGTAGAACAGTTTCATAGATTCAGGCGCATTCTACGCTATAAATTCGCACAAAAAAAAATGGCGTCTTAGTGCCAAAAATCAAACATGTTGCCCATAGTGTAATGTATTAGCATACAGAAGTATGATAATATATTACTAAGTGTTAAAAAATTAAAATAATTATCTTTTTATGTGATTTAAATAAACATAAAATGTGCAGAAAAAATAAATTATATGATAATATAAAAAAAAAATATTGTTCACACATTACACAAAAAAGCAACACCCAAAAATATAAGGTATTCACATGGCCTTAATAACATGTAGAGTTAATCTAACAGGTTATTTAGTGTGAAATGTGAATGGTTTAATAAATAATTTAAAAAAAACAAATGCAGAAAAACACTTTTTTATATTTTATGCTGCATTTTTTAAAAAAAATTCAGCAGTAATTTATTTGCATGCTTAAACTATGCCAAGAAATACAACTACAACTTAGATTATAATACTGTACTAGGTCATTTCTACCCTTTTTCCAATTTAAATGCCTACAACAATGGAAATATACAAAATTATACATCCCATGACTTAATTGCTAGAGTAACACCTCATTTTATGTACAGTATATGTTATGTATCTTCTACTGATTGTATGGTTGGTGGAGACACATACTTTCCCTTCTGCCTTGTGCAACTTATACATACAGTACCTCACAAAAGTGAAAATATGACAGTTTGATACAATGTAGCTTGTATAACAGTGTAATTCTGGTGTGCAATCAAAATAACTCAACACACAACCACCAATGCCTAAACTGCTGGTAACAAAAGTGAGTACACCCCTAAGTGAAAAAGGACAAATTGTGCCGAAAGTGTCAATATTTGTGAGGCCACCATTAATTTCTAGCACTGCTTTAACTCACTTGGTCATGGAGCTCACTAGAGCTTCACAGGTTGCAACCACGGGAATCCTCTTATAATCCTCCATGATGATGGTGAACGTTAGAGGTCTTGAAATCTTCCACCTTCCATTTGAGGATGTCCCACAGATGCAATAGGGTTTTGGTCTGGACTGGAGACATGCTTCACCAGTCCAGCACCTTTACCCTCAATTTCTTTAGCAAGGCAGTGGTCATCTTGAAGGTGTGTTTAGGGTCATTATTATGCTGGAATACTGCCCTGCTCCAATTTCTGAAGGAAGGGGTGCTCTGCTTCAGTATGTCACTAGTACATGTTGGCATGCATGGTTCCCTCAATGAAAAATAGCTCCACACATTTGGCAGAACTCATGCAGCCCAAACCATGGCACCGCCACCACCAAACTTGACTGTAGGCAAGACACGCTTGTCTTTGTACTCCTGACCTGGTTGCCACCACACACGCTTGACACTATCTGAAACAA
This sequence comes from Phyllomedusa bahiana, assembly GCA_025379985.1. Taxonomy (NCBI): domain Eukaryota; kingdom Metazoa; phylum Chordata; class Amphibia; order Anura; family Hylidae; genus Phyllomedusa; species Phyllomedusa bahiana. The sequence goes on from JAODAL010002711.1 coordinate 155,822, forward strand.
GTAAGTTAATCTTGGTTTCATCAGACCACAGGACATGGTTCCAGTAATCCATGTCCTTAGTCTGCTTGTTTTCACTAAACTGTTTGCAAGCTTTCTTGTGCATTATCTTTAGAAGATGCTTCCTTCTGGGACCCCAACCATGTAGACCAATTTGATGCAGAGTGTGGTGTATGATCTGATAACTGAAAGGCTGACCCCTCACCCCTTTAACCTCTGCAGCAATTCTGGCAGCACTCATTTTGAAAAGACAATCTCTGGATAAGATGCTGAGTATGTGCAACTTCTTTGGTCAACCATGCCACGTGGAACCTGTCCTGTTAAACCACTGTATGGATTTAGCCACCGTGCTGCAGCTCAGTTTCAGTATTTTGGCAATCTTCTTATAATTTAGGCCATCCTTATGTAGAGCAACAATTCTTTTTTTTAGATCCTCAGACAGTTCTATGCCATGAGGTGCCATATTGAACTTCCAGTAATCCATATGAGATAGTGTGATAGAGATAACACCAAATTTAACACACCTACCCCTAATTAATACCAGACACCTTGTAATACTGACATGTCACATGTGACCATGGAAGGAAAATAGGAAATTGGGCACAATTTGTCCATTTTCACCTAGGGTGGACTCACTTTTGTTGCCAGTGTTTTTGACATTGATGGCTGTGTGTTGAGTTATTTTGAGCCCACACCAAATTTACACTGTTATACAAGCTGTACACTGCCTACCTTACATTGTATCAAAGTATCGTAGCTTTAGTGTTGTCCCATGAAAAGATAAAATACAATATTTACAAAAATGTGAGGAATGTACTCACTTTTGTGAGATACTGTCGATATTTGCTTATCGTTCAAATAGAAAACGAAGCTAGCAATGTATATTAAATAATTTTCAGTCATATGCTGATTGTGAATACAAATGACTGAACCCTCGCCATCAGTTTCATTGTATGGAGAAGGAAGGTGATGAGAGGTTGGAAGACATATCTGTAACCACTAATCTCAAGGGGAACAATACAATTATCTGTCAGTCCTCAAACACATTAGATTGATTGTGCATCCTGCTTAAATTTTGGCAGCCATCAGCAAAACATTAAAGGGATACTCCCACAATTAATAGTTACATTTCTCAGCTAAATCAGGCAAAACATAATTATGTTTCAATTAGAGTCATATGAAACAAAATCTCTTGTGTCTAGATAATGTAACATACTTGTTATGGTGCATCTTGGTGTTTCTATGATTTCCTCTCAGAATGTTTACCTAGTGATTGCAGTGCTGGTGGTAGCACATACCTAGAATCTCAGTCCTATCTCTCAGATCCGCTAACATAGAGTAAGTTCTAGTGTTGTGCAAGCAACTTATAATGTCTCACTGGAAACATTCAGTGGATGTTCTGAATGATAATGAAAAGACCACTAGTGGGAACTATAACAAGTTTGTAAGACAAATATCTAGACAATCATTGGCATGTATTTTATCATAGAACAACCTATTCAAAGTGGACTTGTGTCAGCTCCTGACATATCTATTTTTGTTGTGCGGTTCTTTTTCTAAATACTTTTAGAACTGGATGTTACCTAACTCTTTGTTAATAGGGTGTATTATTAAATACACTACACTAAATACAATTATTTCCTTTACATTTAATTAATATGGATAGTTGTGTATAATATCCATTGATTTGGAAAATTAGAGATGGAAAAAATTCTGTCCTTATACTTTTATGTTTTTTTAAAAATATATTTACCATACATGTAGTACTTACTATGTAGACACAAAAGGAGCAGAATATCTTCCTTGATCAAAAATTAAAAAAAAAATTCAAAAGTTATGTGCCGCTAACCATTGTTAGATTGCATGTGAAACCTTTCACCTGTTCAGAACAAACTATATGTACTAGTGTGCAACAAATTTTGCTGGATTTCTTGGCTTTTCCCAATTTAATCAGATTTTCTAGTCCTTGTATGTAGAACTGAAGCTTTACTGATATTACATAGTAAGAATTTTAGAAATACAGTGTTCTTTAAAAAGGATATTGCACAATTAGAACCTCGGTATTATAACCGAAAAAACATAATACCAATTTACTAACCTGAAAAGACACAGTATTTATCCAAGTTTTAATCTATACACTACAAATGTTCAAATTCATTCAGTTTTGCCTTGACATTCAGGCACTGGCTGTCACAGAGGTTACTTTTACTACAGGCCTTTACTACAGATAGTCTTTTTGAATCAGCCTGTACTGTAGCTTTAAGCCAATGTATTATACATAAATTGCTAAGCAATTTGACACTATAAGGCAGTGCATGTATGTAGACTATAATGTACAAACATAATTGTTGGTAAATCATTTGTAATTAACAATGATGAATTCATTCCATCTTAACTCAAGTAATAAGACATTAGAAAATGTTATCTGGCTATCTGAGTTTTAGTTAATGTCACTAGTATTGACACTAACTGCATTTTAGAAATTAAAATAATACATCTTCTATGGTTCTATGCAAAGACTCTGTTGAAGGCTAAAACTTATTATAAATGAAAAGATTCCTCCTTTCGGCATTAGCATAATATAATGTAATAGGCCTCTATGTTTTGCATCACTAGTAATACCGTTCTTACATGTAGTAGCAAATTCCTATGTATTGATTGCATTATGTCTGGATAAGTCATGCATACTTAAAATATTTTCTTAGATTTATTTGCCTATATTATGTTTATGTTCAAGTATCTAGTTGCTTTGTATAAATTTTAAACTCCTATTTTAATCTAAGCTCTGGCGGGATTTAATACTGGTTGTCTAAAACCTGCATTAAACTGCTTTATTCTAGCCGTATCATGAATTTACAATGTAAATCAGCTATTTTTTTTTATTTATTTTTTAAATGATCCTACTATTTTATGTACTAAATTCCTATTACCTAGATTCACATCTTTCAATTCCCTCACTCTATTACGCACACAGTGTGTAACTGACAATCTTAATGGATTTCTCCCCACAATATTTACCAGTTTCCTGAATGAATATTAAAATCGCTTAGAAGGTTAAATGTTCTATATATCTGTTAGTAGATAAAACCTTTTAAACATTTTTCTTGACCAACTAATGGACTAATATTGGCAGTAAATTGACATGGTCCAAAATTAATTAAAGGAAACATCATTTACATTTAGTTGTGATGCTGCTTTCTCTAAATTATCAAAATATTTATTCTTTGTCTTTACTTAATTAAAATCTAAATGTCATTAATAACAGTTTATTATGGAGGAATAAAAGCATTATATATTTATTCACATATGTAATATTTGTTGTTAGAACATATGTTTAATTTCTAACAAAGCAGAACTTGTTGGAGCGGTCACTATTTCTGAAAACCTTGGCAACAGCGACCACAATAAAATTGCTTTGAGCCTAAACTGGAAAAAGGAAGTATAGGCCGGGAAGAAAAAAAAATTAGGGAGACATTAAAAAAGTCTAAGGCTACGTTCACACGGGCTAATTTCGGAGCACACTTTGCGTCCTATTTACGCTCTAATACAAGCGAGATGAAATTATGGTAATCCATAGTCCACGATCGTATTGTACGCCTGGGGAGATTTGTGACATGTCACTTATTCGCGGCGCGTAAGCACAATGACAGTCTAAGGGGCCGGCCAGCCGCCGGCCCCCCCACCCGCTTCATGGGAGTACATGTCGATCAGTGCGACTCCCAAACACCTGGCGTAATTGCGGGGTGTACTGTACGCCCTCCAATTACACCGTGTGAACATAGCCTTAGATCCAGACAATTTTCATATATGAGGCCCTTCATTTTAACCCCTTAACGCCAAGGCCTATTTTGTTTTCACGTTCGTTTTTCCCTCTTCGCCTTCCCAGAGCCATAACTTTATTTTTTCATCTGCATAAGCATATGAAGGCTCTTATTTTGCGGGACAAGATGTACTTTCTAATGGTGTTATTCATATTACCATAGAATATGCTGGGAAACCGCAAAAAAGTGGGGCAAAATGTGACTGAATGAGAAATGGTGCCGCGCACCATCAGTGATACATACAAGTAATGTGGAATATGGGTTAAAGTATTGTTTACAAAAAAGAAATATGCAAGTAATAAAGAGGTTCACGCTACTGCCTGTTAAGTCAATTTTGGATCCACTTCTTCCAAGTACAGTATGTCCCTCGCCCTGGAGATGCCCCTCATTAGCCAGGGCTCTAGATCTCTATCTGACAAAGAACATTGAAGTTTAGATAGTGGCATATAAGGCATCCTAATTGAAAGAAGATACTGCTACTTGTTTCTTCCATACATTTAACTCTGCGGCTACTGTAGCAAACTCCTTATTGGAAAGCTGTGTAGGTTGATTAGGAAGTTAGAGAGTATCCAGTAAAGGAACACATTCGATTACTTGAAACTTCGTGTTAACCCATTGTTTAGAGACCATGTGCAGACAACAATTTCTTTTTTTTTTCTAAAAGAGACATTTTATAAGTCAGGATGTAGGATAGCCTAGCCCTCCCCTATTCAGGAGGGGCATGGAGGACCTTAATCACAACTCTAGTATGTTTTTTTTTTTGCCAAAGAAAATTCATTATTAATTTCTGAAGTTAATGTCTCCCCATTTTAAGCAATCCTAGGTGATATGCATGGAATATTTTGAGTTCATAGTTTCTGGAAAAGAACAAATTAAAGTAGAGTGTGGAATAAAGAGGCAACTTTGCAGTCATCATAGACTCTATAGTGAAGAAGATTGGACTGTTATAAATTTGTTAAAGGCTGTTAAAAAAAAAGTTGCTATAATAGGTTATATTAGTACCTGATACCTCTCTTGATGAATAGAAAGGTTTTTTTGGTAAATGTTCAGAACTGTTTACATTATATAATATCATTGCTATATGTATGTACAATAAATAAACAACATTTACAAATGAGGACAAAATTGTGAGTACCAAGAAACCAACAATAATTTGAAACTGAGAAAAGTAATAATAAATTTAAATTTACTGAATTGTGGTTCAAATAAAAAACGTAAAAAAAAAAACAAAAACAGTTCAGTGCTTTGCTCTTAGCCATATTACTCCAGGATATCTGATAGTCCTTTCATTGTACCCCACAAAAATTCAAGATACCCTGTGCCAGAGGCAACAGAGCAGTACCAAAGCATAACTAAGTCTTCTCCATGTTTTAAAGTAGGTGCTATGTTCTTTTATTTGTATGCTTCATTTTTGCATATGTAAAAATACAGCCAGTGTCACTTGCCAAAAAGCTCTATTTTTATCTCATATGTCCAAAATACATTTTCCCCGAAGCTTTGTGACTTGTCCATTTGCATTTGAGCAAATTCCATTCTTGCTTTTTTATGATTTGCTTTCTATCAGTGGTTTCCTCCTCGGTCATTTTCTATTAAGTTCACTTTGGCAAGGACAGCGATAGATGGTGCAATCTGGCACTGATGTACTTTGACCTTGGTGTTCACCTCTAATCTCTTTGGAAGTTGTTCTGAGCTCTTTGGTTACCATTCATATTATCCATATACTCAATTTCTCAGCAAATTTAGAGTCAGACATCATTAAGGATTGCAGTCTGATACCTACCTTGCAGTGTTGCTCGTCAGGTTTGAGTAGGGTCAATTTGGCTGGACCTTTATTTGTACAACTGATCACTAGCCTTTTTCCAAACAGTAAAAGGAAGTGTATCTGCTCAATGAATGATACACTTCCTTTATCCTGTCTAGAAAAAGGATGGTAATTGGCTGTATAATTTTCTCTTGATCATCTGCAAAATTCTGTTTGGGCTGAACGGGCACTACCCAAAACCAAAGTGTCACACTACTACCGAGCATGTATAGAGTATCTAACACTGACTCTGACCGGTGAGTAAAGTCAGAGGTGAGTGCAGCGTCCTCAACAGTAGTTAAAGAGAACCTGTCACATAGGTTATGCTCCCCTTGCTGAGGACAGAACAAGGTAGTGTCAGACCTGCTGTTTCCAGCGCTGTGTCCCTTATTCTGTAAGATGCTGTAGTTTTCGTGTATTTAATGCTCAAATCTGCCATTTTCAGCCAGAAAAGAGTCATTCGAAGAGTCCTTCAGAGTGTGTTTTTTCCAACCCCCGCCCACCTGAGGCTAGCCCCGCCCACCTCAACTGACAAACCTATTACTTTGAATAGGTAGAAACAGGTAAATAACTGTCAGTGGGCGGAGCTAGCCTTTGGTGGGTGGAGCTAACACCTGCTCATGAATAAGATTTAAGGGGTAAATGTTATAAAACTGCTGCATCTTACAGAATAAGGTTCCCTTTAAGCTGTTATCACTGGGGGAAGCTGCAGCTGATTACATATTTCCTCTGTGAGTACACATTTCATAATTATCCATTGCTTCCTTGTTTTGATGTTAAGGTAACAAATGACTTAAAAACCTGATATGGGTTTCCTGATTTGGGTTATCTGTTAGCCAATCACAAACTGTATATGCTTACCCTAATTGATAAAAACAACATGAATCATAACAATCAATAAGTCAGAATCAAATGTCAGAGACAGTATGTCAGAGACAGGTGTCAGTTTCAGAGGTCAGGTATTAAAGGCTCAGGTGTCATAGTCAGATGTCAAGTCAAGTATCAAAGTAAGGTTGCACAATCAAGTATCATATGTCTGAAATCTAAAGGTTTAAGATCTGAGATCAGGGAATGCATTGCCATAAAAAGACATATTATTTCAAATCATGGTTTTCGCATTACACATTTTTAATTTTTTTTTTATGGTGGTGTTTTTTTATTATTTTTTTGTTACTATAAAATCATCTCATTATAGTTAGTGGGCAAGTGAAAGGGTTACTCAAGGGGTAATAAAAATAAAATGATCTGGAAACATGTTTTCCAAGGCTCCATTCACATCTCTGCTTGTATTTCCAGTTTTCTGTTCTTTCATATGAACAGAAAAATAAAATTTATGGCAATGCCAAATCTGTCAAATGCTGGACATGAACGGCACAGAATGTGTGCTCACTGCTTAGCTTCAGCTCTTCTGAAATTAGCCCCTTGACGACCGCCCACCGACTTTTGACGTCGGCTGGTGCAGTTCGTTCGTCTACAGCGACGTCTTTTGGTGTCGCTGCACAGCTGTGCTGAAATCAGGGCTGTACTACACAGCCCTGATCCCAGAGCATCTCCTGTAAGCACTGGGGAGCGGGGGAAACCTCCGCAACCTCGTGCTTTAACCCTTTGATTGCGGCGGTGTGTTACCGCAGTGCAATCAAAAGGTTCCCCTGCTCTGTCGGGTGAACACCTGGTGACCCGACAGTCACCTGCACAGTCAGTCCTGGGACCTAGAGTGGCCCCAGAGCTCTCTGTGTATGAAGCCAGTGACCAGGATACACTGTGTGCTGTCCTGATCACTGCCTGTGTCAGACTGACACAGATTATAATGTATTAGCATATATGAATATGATAATACATTACTAAAAATAAAAAAAAGTAACACAGTTCTCCCTTCATGGGATTAAAAAAAAAAGTAAAAAACATAAAGTGTAAAAAAAATAAAAAACAATAAAAAGAAATATTTAGTAAAAAATAATTGTGCATATATTACACACACAAAAAAAACCTACACATATTAGGTATCCACACGACTGTTATAACCCGTAGAATTAATCTAAAAAGTTATTATGTGTGAAATGTGAATGGTGTAAAAAAAATGTAAAAAAAAACAAAAAAAAGTTTTTACATTTTTTTTTTTTTTAAATTCTGCAATTATTTATAAGTGAACTTAAACTATTCCCCCATAAAGTACAACTTGTCTCGAATAAAACGAGACCTCATACAACTGCATCATTGAAAAAATAAAAAAGTTAGATAAAGGGAAACCGCACATTTACTGGCTTGCTTTAAGGTACACATACTTAGCACCTTCACTCTGTTCAACCATGGGATTGCTCTCCAAGCAGAAAAGCAGCAAAGATGGCACCTTTTTGCCGTCATTATGAAAATAGCAACAGAAATGTTACAAAACTGTGTAAAAGGTTACGCAGATGTACTATTTAGGAGAGCAAGGCTATGGTTGAGCATGGATGCGTTGTAATTATGGTAGCAGTTGAATGTGCACTTGCTGTGTTGCTTACAGAGTTCATAGTCAGAGACTAATGTGCAGAAGATGGCTGTCCAGGAATACCCTGTGAGTGTATACATTCATGTGACTCTACTTTGGTTGGCTACAGGGGACTACTTCATTCATCCATTATACTATTGGCATGTAAGGTTGTAAACAATCATGTTACAGGGCTGGGTCATGTTAATGTTTCACAGAAATTTTGCATTTTTAAGACATATATATTATAAGTAGTCTTACTAATTTTACACTTTATACAGCCTACATAAGGTAGCATGTCAACACTACGTACGGAAAAAAAAACCTCATATATAAATAACAAATAAATAATAACAACATTAAAACAATGCATTATTTGTCATCTAAAAACCTAGCATTAATTAATAAAATTACAATAAAACACATGATATCTTACCTTTCAGCAGTGTCAGGTGGGGGTATATTGGGCCCACTAAAGGGACTGACACGTGGGCTATGGTGGCCTTCCATTTACCCAACAAACTTAATACAAATAATTGTACCATTTATTGTATTATACTGTACTGTGCAACTTCAACTGTACAATTACAAGACCAAAAGAGTATCCTCTAACATACACTAGGCAGGTATGTCGCTGTACCTTTTTTCATTGTAAAGTAAATTGTGGTCTACTTTACTTTCCCATGCAGAAAACATGTGGTCTACATTTTTTTACAATAGCAATGAATAGCTGACATATGCCACTGTATGCCATAAAATGGCAAATGTTAGAGGCTTCTATTAGAGTTATATATCTGAAAATACTCTGTACACACAAATACCTCCATACAATTTACACACAAATACTAGGCCATGTCGTATTTATAAATAATGCAGACAAAATATTTATACATACACCCTCATGGCATACACCTAGGGCGACATGCATGATCGGGAGTTGCGCCTGTTTTCTGGCGAAAATGGCGCCTCACCGATCCGAATCACCTGTTGGACGCAGGGATGCGATGTTAGGCGCAGCCTTCGCCACTTTCGGCTGCGCCCAACATGAAGGGGCGTGTAATGGGCGCGGTGTGGGCGTTCTGGGGCGGGACGCGGCGCGTTCGAAAACTCCGAGGCATGTTTGATTGCGGCTCGGCAAAGTCAGGCGCATCGCAGCACTCACCAGCTCCGACAGGCAGACCTAAGAGGAGGCGAAGTGGAGCAAGAACGTAACATGAGAGGAAACATATAGAAGATCGCAAAAGAAATCTTGGCTCTCAGCGCCGTGAAGCATGGAGTGTGATTCCAAGAAAATCGCTTTTATTAGGTGTAAAACATTATCAGAAAAAGAGCTCAAACCTTCTAGAAAAAAACAAAACAAAAAAAAACATAAAAAAAATCACTTTCCAAAAATCTAGAACGGCGCTACATCAGGAATTAGGATCTTGGAAATTACCGGGAAATACAGTAATTCAAATTCAGTAAGTGCTTCTCATTGGTCGGCAGAAACCAGCCAATCAGAATAGGAGCGATAGTGACCCATTAAAACCTATAGAGAAGTATGAACCAATCAAATTCAAAGGCGGGACAGTTGAAAATACAGTCAAAATTCAGAAAAGAGCTGATTGGTTGAACTAGCGGCTTGGCAATCCTGGCCAATCAGAATAGGAGCGACAAGGACCCATTATAACCTATGGAGAAGTATTGACCAATCAAATTCAATAAATTCATTTTTATTTCTTTATTTTCGTTAGCCAATGATCAATATATATGTGTAACGAAAATAAAGAAATAAAAATGAATTTATTGAATTAATTTTTTTTTTCGTTACCCACATATTATTGTTCATTTTATATACAGATCGGTACAACATCTTGAGTCTTATCATTTTATTTCGGGCATGTACAGTTTTATTCCAGATTGCATTAGAAAACCCATAAGAGCGTCGCTCTCCCATTGGGCCAAATAACCGCGCCAATTAAACTTAGCCAATCACAAACAGAGCTCGCTCTGCATTTCTTTTCCCCATATAACTCTATGAGAAGGTAGCTCAGCCGCTGATTGATCACAGTACTAGAATATTTCCCATAGACACTAATAACTTTTAGGGCGCCCTTCTATCGCGCCCTTCTTTCTCCACTCAAAATAGATGCACTACATATGACTGGTTGATTCATATCTGCCGCCTGGGCTCAACCAATCAGCTCTTTTCTGCCTTTTTTACATTAATTTGAACTGTCCGCCTTTTCATGTGATTGGTCCATACTTCTCCATAGGTTATAATGGGTCACTGTCGCTCCTATTCTGATTGGTTGGTTTCTGCCGACCAATGAGAAGAGCTTAAAGAATTTGAATTACTGTATTTCCCGGCAAATTTCTATATCCCAATTCCTGATGTAGCGCCGGTGACGGCAACAAACGCGTTGTTCGGGATTTGATTGATTTATGTTTAGAGAAGGTTTCAGCTCTTTTTCAGATAATATTTTACACCTAATAAAAATGATTTTTTTAATCAGACTCCATGCCGCACGGGGCTGGGAGCCGAGATTTCATTGCCCCGATCTCTCCATACACTACAATGGGACAAAGTAGCTCGCGCTCTGATTGGTCGGGATAGCCAAGCCCCCGCTAGCTCAACCAACCAGCTCTTTTCTGCATTTTTACTGTATTTGGAACTTTGATTTTGATTGGTCAATACTTCTCCATAGGTTTTAATGGGTCACTGTCGCTCCTATTCTGATTGGCTGGTTTCTGCCGACCAATGAGAATAGCTTACAGAATTTGAATTACTGTATTTCCCGGCAATTTCCAATATCCAAATTCCTGATACAGCGCCGTTCTTGATTTTTTTAAAGTGATTTTATTTATGTATTTTTTTAGTTGGTTTGAGCTCTTTTTCAGATAATGTTTTACACCTAATAAAGACGATTTTTTTATTCATACTCCATGCCGCACGGACATCTTTAATGATTTTTCGCTGTTTTCCAGCCTGTCTCGAATCGGAATACATGTTCAGCGCAGTCCCGCACTGCGCCCCACATACTGGCGAGGCGAGGTGAACTTTTTCCCGCATGTATGAGCGCACCTCCCCGGACGGCGAATATTCGGCGCAGTCCCGCACTGTGCCCCACACACGGGCGAGGCGGACTTTCCACCGCCTGTATGAGCGCCCTACCACAGGTGGCAAATCCTAGGCGCAGTCCCGCACTGCGCCTAAGTCCCGCAATGCGCCTCACACACTGGTGAGGCGCAGCGGACTTTACACCGCATGTATGAGCGCACCTCGGGCGCCGACATACCTGAGGCGCAGCTTTCGCCAGAAAACTGGCGAAAACGTGTGCTCCGACGCGGCGAGATTCATACATGTCGCTCCTAAAGTCTACACACATATATGTACTGATCACGTCATATAGACATACACAAATATAAATACATATGATAAAAAAAAATTGGCAAATACTAGCACATCAAACAAAAAAATATATAAACACACATATAAGCACAGATTGCACACAAAAATATACATATACATTACATACTAAAAGAAATACATACTACACATACCTTGTACACAGTATATATAAATACACAATATACCCACACATAAAGCTTTCAGTATACATACCATGCATTATCCTTACATACCCATACAATATAAACACACACACACACAGACCTACACACATATACTGTTTATACATTGGGAGAGCGACTTAAAGGGGTTTTGTCATCACAGTTTCTGTCTCTTACAGCTTCAAATGCAGGGGCGAGTCTCTAATTCCCAGAAAGCGTGTCTCTCCTCCCAGTAGGTGTGTCTTTCCTCACTAAAGACTGGTGACATCATTCTGTGTGAGCAGTGGAAGGGAGATGAGGTCACAGATCTGCAGACTTCCTGCATAGGTCAGTTCTCATGCCTGGAGAGATGTTACCTCCCTCCACAAGCTACTGGTAACCAGAACAACTGTATTCTTGTAAACAGTTATACATATAGCCTAAACTGATTAAACAAATGTGAGAAAGGGCCTTTCTCACATTTGTTTAGTGTATACGGCTGTGTTATATGGGGGAGAGTGAATCAAACAGCTAGAGACTCAGTAATTGCCCAGATCCTTCACACAGGGCAGGGAGATGAGCATAGAGAGATGAGAAAACCTTTATTATACAGACACAGCCATCACAGAAAGTTAAGGCAGCTAGTTTCACATTCATTTTCCATAGCTCAGAGGGGAGTAAGCACAGAGTGCAGGTTGCCAATCACAGGGGGCATGTGGTGCTGGGCAGTAGAGGGTTATCTGTGTTTAGTTAGTGGCTAGGTAGCCTAGGATTTAAGTTGTGTTGTTTTACACTAACTTGTGCCCAAGATCAAGGAAGATTGACATTCATCTTGTGTTTCTTCCATTTTCTAATAACTACACCAACAGTTGTTGCCTTCTCCCTAAACTGTTTGCCTATTGTCCCATTGTCCTGTAGGCCATCCCCGTCTTGGGCAGTCTACAATTTTGTCCCTGGTGTCCTTAGACAGTTCTTTGGTCTTGGCCATGGTAGAGAGGTTGGAGTGTAATTGATAAAGTCTGTGGACAGGTGTCAGTTATATAGGTATGAGTCCTCTCTATTCTTCGCAGATGGGAAAACTTACAAAATCACCAGTGTATCAAATGCTTATTTTTCCCACTGTACATACACATCCAGTTATGTTTCCTGCAGATAGCTGGACACAACTAAGGTGGGGAGGGTCATGACAGTTCTGACCAACTGTACTTTCTTTCCTGTCATCTTTATCATCTAGAAAATCTGTTCCCCTCCCTCTTCTTATCTACAACCTGTATCATGTAAGCGAAAGTCATCCTGAATCTCTGTCATTGTAATGTACTGCAGAAGCGGGAGGGGGATGCAGGGTCTGTATCAGATCCTGCTAATAGGATAGTAAAGTTGTTGGGTGGTAGTAAGGTAGAGTCCACATCCTGCCATGTAGTAGTGGGTAAAGCCTTTATCCCATATCAGAAGAAGCAGAAGCTTCTTCATCTCTTTTAAAATTGTTATGGAAGAATAAGTGTTGACAGAAGTTCAATAGAAAGGATGTGCACTAGAAGGGCGGGTCCTTGGGAGTACTCCCCAGTTCCCCAATGGACCAGTCTAACTTTATCTTCAAGTGTCAGTGTAACACATTCATCTCAGACTTCCATTAATGGGATATTTGAATCTGTTGAGGATGTTCTAATATGGGCACTGTAGATAAGGCATCCCATCACTGCCTCGCTGAAGACAGATTAAAAGGGGTTTTGCCAGTACAGACATTGATGACATATCAATAGGACATACCATCAGTGTCCAAAAGGTGTGGGTCTCACCTCCGGGACCCACACCTATCTCTAGAATGAGCCCTCAAAACTATCCATTCTGAATTGGAGAAGTAGCTGTGCTTGCATGTTCACTCTCCATTCATTTTAATGTCCACCTGAGTGATTGCAACTCCTACTAAAATGAATGTAGGGTGACTGTGAATGCACAGCCACTAGTCTGTTCAGAATGGTGGATTTTGGGGGCACCTTCTGGAGATTATAGAGGTGGATCACAACCTAGTGTGTGACAGCCCACTAGCCTCAGAGACTCAATTTCGACAAACATGGAGCTTTATGTTATCATGCATCTTAGTATGAAATCTAAAACTGTTTTAAAACCTATGTTATGCATAGCACACTGGAGATCTCAGGGTGCAGAGCTGTACGCCTCTAAGGTGGCTTTTTAAAGCTGCCCTCCCTCCCCTCGACTATATATGTAAGTAAAGAATTCATGAATGTGTACCTTCAAGAAAATGAACACAATGTAAATATCTTTCCATTTTATTTAGGTAAAAATAACTTGTGACATACACCAACAACTGGGAAGGGTCGCCATACGATATAATTGTAGAAATTGCTGTGAAGAATTCAAAGACAATGGATGAAGAAGAAATAGTTACCATAGTAACTGAGCATTATTATTAGCAAATGTAGCTACCCAATCCTAACGTAGAGCTAGAGAAGTCCTTAGACAAGCCATAATGTTGGTACAATTAGCCATAGATACACATTTTTTGAGTTCTTACACGTTAGTTCAGAGTATACAGTGGAATCACTGCAACAGAACACTAGCACATTGAACATGTAAGAAACCATTGCCAGATGTCTGTTTAAAATGTTACATAGACTAGGAGTCTTTTCACACTGTATTTTGCAGTGTGAGCTACAGTATATTGTTGCCTATAAGCACCAACTGTAAAAATGCATTCTGTGCAGCGTGTGTTTTTTACTGGGTGTCTCCATATGGAATAGCGTAGCCTGTTGTGCTAGCCCATAGCAAACCGAGGGTATACTGGTGTGTACTGATCCAACAGAGGCCAAAAGAACACAAGGGGTGAATAAGGTGATATGTGCAGGTAGCTGTATAAGCACATACAGTAAGCAGGCACAGCGAGATGTAGTGTAAAGATTCAGGTAATAGACAAAATGCTACTAATTCCAAGGGAATAGTTGGGTAAGACTAAACCTAAGGCTAAACCAACAAACCCATGAAAGGTTTCTTTATTTTTTCTTCTGTGCTTACAGACTACAAACAAATTCTGCATGTAGTCTAATCCTGATGGCATATGTTACTCCGCTGTCTCTGCTTTTTAGACAGGAGGAGGAGAAGATGGAAGGAAGTAACTCATGGCAACTGGATAAGACTCTCATGTTTATAGGCCTTTAAAGTCTAAGACTACTGTATGTAGGACGTATGGTTAGTTGCAATTTTCAACAATATATCACAAGTTTTTTTAGGTTCAATATTTTGCAACTGCATGACGCCTTAAAAGGGAGTCCTGTTCATGATGAGAAATAGAGTAAAAGTAGAATACTCACCTTCTTGATGCTCTCGTCTGTCACTGCAGCCGTCCCAGTGATCCTGCAGTAGACTTGCCCATTCATCCTTCATGTGACAGGTGTAGCTATTCATAGGACTCAGTGGTCATGTGCATGTAAACGTTGCAACCTGTAGTTGGTTGCACAAGTCACATGACAAATGAATGGGAAAGTCTACTGCAGGATCACTGGGACGGCCGCAGCAACAGAACAGGAGCGTCCAGGAGGTAAGTATTCTACTTTTCTTCTATTTCTCATCATGACCCAACAGACTAACAAGCATTTTGTAGCATCAGATCACCCTTTTTTAGTTTATATTGTCAACACACAGTAGTCTTATTTCTTATTCTGTATTTTCCATAACAGGGTATTAGACATTTCTTGTATAACATCTATGACTGGTTTATACATTCAGCTCTTATTTCGCAATTCCGAAAACTAACATGTATAGTTTTTTGTGAAGTTGGAAGGTGTTTCCTCAGAATATATTCCTCTGGTCGGCCCAAAGTACTCTAGTCCGACACTTGATGCCACTGCCAATTAGACAATCCACATATGATTGACAGCTATCAGTAATGGAAGCTCACAAAACCTAACACTGATAAACCATTTTTTGTCTTTACTTTTGATATACATAAAAAAAAAATCATGAACCCTTTTCTCTTTTTTGTCTGCCTGTAAAACCAATTGCTTTGATTGCAGTGATATGAGCGTGCTGAAATGACTTGCCCTTGCTTGTGAGGCAAATGGAACATGCTAATAGAACTCATCGCATTACCCGATGCACAAGTGCCATAGCTCATTACCTTAAGATAAAAGGATATCATTGCAGACGGCAAGCAGAATTGACTTTCTGAGGCCCGACTTGATGATGATTTAATCAACTGCTCTCTTTCACTTCTCATCCCTGCGCCTGTCTGTTTCACAGGTGCCTTTAAATGAGACACTCAGAAAGTGAGCGAAGAGTAAGAAATTGCTGTCATTACTTTTCAAGAAAGAAGGTATGCAAATATGTGACAGAAAGATTGTGTTCATAATTGGCCCGCTAAGAAACAACGATCATGCTTGACAGGTGAGGGCAAGTCATTTGTATGTCCTTAGAGTGAAGCAACCATTCTTATTTATGAATGCCGAACTCAATAAGCACGAAAGAAATGTAGATGAGAAAACTACTGTTCAACCTTAAGCTGTGTCTGTATACTGGACCAATGATGACTCACAATAATATCATATATAGGCAGTTTACATGTACTCTGTATATTACCATTAGTGCTCATTGTTGTCTCACGACATCGACTGTACGAATCATATGCTGTGAGTCATAAATGCTTCTTCTTCACTCCAACAAATTAGCATCAATTGTTGCTTGATATTGGTCCTTCCCACCATTCTACCTCCAGTCTTCCTTACTGAGGGTCCCCTACTTCCCAGATTTGTACTGGAATGAGGAGGCTTAGTTTTGTTTTAAAAACATAAGGCATTTCTGGTTATGAGGTTATATTTTGAGATTCATTAATTTCATACATAGACATTAATGAAGTTTTAATGGAATATGATATGCTTGCCAGCGTGCGGGTGAAATCAGGCAGAGGTATATGGTCTTTCCAGCCTTAGCAGAACAGTGCTTAGCAGACAATCAGGAGTGACTAGGCAAGTTATGGGGAGGCTGGATCAGTAAACCAATTGCTGAGATGGGCTCATTATTTAAAGAGGTGTTCTCACTATTCTGTTTCACAGAGCCTGCTTTTCACAGCCAGTTTCAGGTTCACCTTTCCTGTTTAGGCTGTGGGTGATTCTACAGCAGTGATTGGCATATGAGCTTTGCTACTCCTAGCTGATTGTTTAAGAGAGATATTGATAATGGAGGGGTCTAAACAGAAGTGCATACATTTACAAAATTATCAAGGTTTACAGTTTGTCAATGATGTAGATAAACAAGCTCCTGTGCTGATAAGACATCACCATCCCAGCCTCTGCTAGAGCAGAGAGAAGAGGTTGGTAACCTATGAAAACCTATGTGAACAAGCAGGAGATAAGAACTTCTCTAGTTCTGAAGGTAAGCAAAATCAGAAAAGTAATGTAGTTTGTAATCAGTGGCATAGCTACAGGGGGAGCAGAGGTAGCAGTCGCTACCGGGACCTGCAGCCTGAGGGGGCCCAAAATCCCTTCTGCCACATAAGGAGACACGCAGCATTTTGAGTGGCATATAGTAACTGGGGGGCCATTTCACTTTCTGCACTAGGGCCCAGAGGCTTCAAGTTACACCTCTGTTTGTAATAGTCTTTAATTACCTCTGCCTATATGTTGAAAGCTAATCAATGAAATAGGAATACCCCTTAAAACATAATGGGGCACATTTACTATGGCAATCAGGCCGGAATTCTGGCGTACTTGTTTTTTTACCACAATTATTATGTGTTTTAGAAGGTTTCTAGACACTTCTGTCCAACCAAAGAGGTGTGACCTTGGTAGAAGGAAAGGAAGCGCTGGACCCGGCGAAGCTGGGGGGAGGCGCCGCATGACTGCGCACGCAGGGACGTGCGGGCCGTGACGTCGGGAAAGGGGAGGGGCCAACGGCCGGAGCAGCCGCGCGGGAGGAAGTGTTCCTCAGTTGCGCGGCGTGCTTCAAGCGAGGTGGACGCACGCCGACACTCCTCCTGCCTGACTACTGAAATCATGACTGAGGTACAGGAGCTGCTGGAGAGACTGCGCGCCACGGCCGTGACGCGCGGGCGAGACTGGCTGCAGGGGGAAGTGAGCGCCCTGCTGGGCGAGAGCGCCGTGGGAGCGGTGGAGATCCCGGTAGGAAGGACCGGGCGGCGCACCAGGCCTCCTCAGAGGCTTAGCCCGGACGTCACGCCTAGAGCCCGCCGCAGCCGAAGGAGCCCCTCTCGGGACCCTCCGGTCAGGGGGGTTCGTGCAGTTGCTCGCGAGCGTCCCTCCCGGGCCGGGAGGAATCCAGGCCGGCGGGTGGGTTCAGCGGGGGACACCCAATCGCGGTGCGGCAGAGCACTGCGGTCGGTGGTAGTCGCCTCTTCAGGCGGTGCGGCGGTGGTTGCGGCAGACCGACCTGATGATGAGCCGGTCAGGGGTGCTGCCAGTCTGCATGAGGTAGACGAGAGCCGGGGCAGTGAGATGTGGGGACTGCGCGGGCAGTGATCGGCTGACCCTTCCGGATCCGGGTCGGATGGGAGAGCGTTGCGGAGGAGCGACATGGATTCGCCTCGCGAGTCACCCGTCCCCTCGGGCGGGTGGGCTCAGGTGGGTTCAACCGGTGCGTCGCAGCGAAGGGTGATGTCTCCGGCTTCAGTGGATCCAATTCCAGAGGTGGCGGTTCACTCGGCGGGGGAGAGGAGATTTGAGGACAGTCGGCTGGATTTCCCATTGGCGGCTGGCGGGTCCACAGCCCCCGCGCAGCCTGGTGAGTATGCGTCGTCCTCTATGTTTCCCCTAGTTAAAATCGGGGGTGTTGGGGGACCGGGAGCAGTGAGCGTAGTGGGGCAGGATATGCAGGTGGGTCCCTCGGGGGTAGAGGTGGCGGAGTTCAGGGCATTGGCGGCTGGGGAGGTTCAGGGAGCGGCGGCGGTGGTTTCAGCGATTGAGCAACCTGTGGCCGATGGAGTGAGTGGTGAGGGGGAGAAAGAGCGGGAGAGGGATGGGGTTCGCTTGGACGACAGAGCAAAGGGGGAGGTATATGTCTGCTTCGAGGGCCCACTGGGGGCTCACCTGAAGCAGGAGGTGCGTAACCAAATTTGGAAGGACGAGTATGTGGAGATTTTTTCACTGCTCCCCTTGGAGAAATTTAACCTGGATAAGGTTAAGAAGGAGGAGAAGAAAAAGGAGGACGAGGAAAAACGCCGGTGGCGGCTCATTCCTCAAACTTTTACAAACTGGCTGCAGGCTTTCGCAATTCTGGCTAGTGTGGTAGGGGAGAAGGCGCCGGAAAATTGCTCCGCGCTTTTTGGATATATGGACGCTATCGGTGAGGCTCATCGGGTTTATGGGGGCATGGCGTGGTTGCGTTACGATGAGCAGTTCCGCCAGAGGAAGGCAGTTCGTCCAAGTATTCGGTGGGACCATAAGGACATTGGTCTCTGGTTGAGGGTGATGACGCCTACGAGGGTGGGGCAGCCCTTTGCGGGTGGGGCCGGCTCCTCCGGCCAGGGGAATACCAACTCCGGGTATGGGAGTTCAGGAACAGGGGGAGGTCAGAAAGGATTATGCTGGCAGTTTAATGACGGCCAATGCAAATATGGAGCTAGTTGCAGATTTAAGCACGTTTGCTCCGTGTGTGCCGGTTCCTCTCATGGGGCCGCAAAATGTTTTAAGAAGGGTAGGGGAAAGGGACTGTCTAACAATAGCCAGGGGGCGGACTCCGGTGAAGGTCCAAGAGATGGAGCCGTATCTAAGTAGATATACGGATCAAGGGGCGGCGGTTTTGTTACGCGAAGGGTTTTCGACGGGTTTTAGGATTCTGGCAGCGGATCACCAGGTTCCTGGTTCCTTGAGGAATCTCAAATCGGCTTACGAACACCCGGGGGTGGTGGAGGAAAAGTTGAGTAAGGAGGTGGCATTGGGAAGGATGGCGGGTCCTTTTCGGTCTCCCCCTTTACCGGGTCTGATTGTGTCTCCATTGGGGGTGGTGCCCAAAAAAGAGCCGAACAAGTTTCGGCTGATACACCATTTGTCGTTCCCGAAAGGTCAGTCGGTGAACGATGGGATTCCTTCGGATCTATGTTCAGTTGTTTACACGTCGTTCGATGCCGCGTTGCGTTTGGTTCGGTTGGGGAGCAGAGGGGCGTTAATGGCGAAAACGGATGTGGAATCCGCGTTTCGTTTGCTGCCGGTTCATCCAGAGAGTCTGAGGCTTTTGGGTTGTTACTGGAACGAGGAATTTTTCGTTGATCGTTGTCTTCCTATGGGTTGTTCCATATCATGCGCATATTTTGAGGCCTTTAGCTCTTTTCTGGAGTGGGTGGTAAGGGACGTGGCAGGGCTGCAGTCGGTCATACACTATTTGGATGACTTCTTCTGCGTTGGCCCGGCGGATTCGGAAATTTGTAGGTCATTGTTGTGTACCATTGAGTGGGTTGCGGGCCGGTTTGGGGTTCCGTTAGCGCCAGAGAAGACGGTGGGGCCATCCACGTGTTTGAGTTTCCTTGGTATTTGCATAGATTCCGTGTTGATGGAATGTAGATTGCCGGATGAGAAGCTGGCTTCATTGCAGGAAATGGTTCGGCGCTCCTCTCGTTTGAGGAGGATTCAGTTGAAGGAATTGCAGTCGCTATTGGGCAAATTGAACTTCGCTTGTCGGATAATGCCGATGGGGAGGGTGTTCTGTCGGCGGCTGGCGAGGGCGACCGCGGGGGTTCGGGCGCCGCACCATTTTGTGCGTCTGAATGGCGAACTTAGGGAGGATTTGTTGGTGTGGGACGAGTTTCTGAGCCATTACAATGGGCGCTCCATAATTATAGGAGCCGTGGTTTCCAATTCGGACATGGATATTTTCACGGATGCTGCTGGGGGGTCAGGTTTTGGAGCGTTCTGGGGGGGGGGGGCGTTGGTGTGTGGGGACTTGGCCTCACGCGTGGATCGAGTCCGGATGGGTCAAGAATCTGGCGTTATTGGAGTTATTCCCGATTGTGGTGGCGGTGGAACTGTGGGGAGACTGCTTTCGGGACCGGAGGATTAGGTTTTTCTGCGACAATATGGGGGTGGTTCAGGTCATCAACAGCTTGTCCGCTTCGTCGCCTCCGGTGATTCGCCTGTTGCGGCATTTTGTGTTACGGTGCTTGTCACTGAATGTGCATGTGGTAGCGGAACATGTGCCGGGTGTTTCTAATTCCATTGCTGATTCTCTCTCTCGTCTGCAGTGGGATCGGTTCCGCACCTTGGCTCCGGAGGCTGCGAGCAAGGGCGAAGACTGCCCGGGTCTGCTTTGGAGCGTGGTTGGAGGGAGGCAGGACACCTGATTCGAGGGTCATTGGCGGAAAAAACCCGGTCGGCGTATGAAGCGGCTTGGGGCAGTGGGTTGACTGGTTGGGTAGTTTAGGTGGCGTGGTCTCTTACAGTGATAGGGTGGGGGCCATGTTATGTTGGTTGGCTTGGGCAGAAAGAGAGTGTTGGTCGGTGTCCAGAGTGTCTCGCTTCTTTGCGGCTTTGGCTTTTGGTTTCAAGCTGCGTCGTCAGCCAGATGTTACCAAGGATTTTGTTGTGGGTCGAGCATGGAGGGGGTATCGAGTGGGGAAGGGCACTAAGGATGGGCGTCGTCCAGTGGTTTTTCGTTTGCTGGAGCGGTTGATGTCAGTACTGGAGTCGGTGTGCCATAGTGCCTTTGAGTTGGCATTATTCAGGCTGGCTTTTTCATTCGCCTTTTTTGGCGCCCTGCGTATTGGGGAATTGGTGTCCCCGAGTAGGGTAACCGCGGGGGGACTAGTGGCGGCAGATGTGGTGAGCCTTGGTGACAGGGTGGAATTTGTGGTTCGGCGGTCTAAGACGGATAGGTTGGGTAAGGGGCGTAGGATTGTGTTGGGCCGAGTGGCGGGTTCAAAAGCATGTCCGGTCGTGTGTTTGGATGCTTTTTTGGGGATGAGGCGGTTGAGTTCGGTTCCTCTTCTTTGTCACGAGGATGGTTCCTTCTTATCGAGATAGTAGTTTTCAGCAGTGTTCCGGAGATGTTTAGCATATTTGGGATTGGACCGGCGTAGTTTTGATCCGCACTCTTTTAGAATAGGGGCGGCGACGGAGGCTGCTAGCTTGGGTTTGGCTCCGGAGATGGTCAAGAAAATTGGGAGGTGGGAATCAGACCGTTTCAATCTGTATGTCCGCCCGCACCTGGCTTAAGGGACTGGTGGAGCAGGTAGTTGGGAGGGCCATGGGTTGGTGGTCTATTCCCGTGCTATCCTTGTTTTCTTTCTGTTTTAGCTCCGGGCGCCCGTTTAGTCTGGATTCTGGGCCATTCGTTCGTCCATTGGGGCGCGGAGCGGGCGGACGTGAGGCCGGACGGAAGACAGCTGGGTTTTCCGCATGAGGTTGCCATCCTTCGGTGGATGGGCTGGAGAGGCATGTTGTGGTCCAATGTTCTGGCGGAGGTCCTTCGTTTTTCCGCGCTGGATACCCCACCACAGGTTTTGGTTTTGCATGTGGGGGGTAACGACCTGGGTTTGAGGACAGGTCGGGAGTTGATCAGGGATATTAAGTCGGATTTATTGAAACTATGGGTGTCGTTTCCTAGAATGGTGGTCGTGTGGTCAGACATGGTGTATCGACATGCGTGGAGGGGGGCAAGGTCGGTGGAGCGCCTGAATAAGGCGCGGGTAAAAGCGAATAGGGAGGTGTCAGGTTTTGTGGCCCGGAATGGCGGAGTGGTGGTGCGCCATCGGGATTTGGAATCCGGGGAAGGTAATTTTTGGCGCAGTGACGGAGTGCACCTCAATGCAGTGGGTTTGGACATGTGGGCGTTGGGCCTACGGGAAGGAATTGAGCGGGCATTGGGGCTGGTGGGGGGTTCGCATCCATGAGGTGGCATGGTATGCTCCCTGTGGCGTTAGGGGTCCTTGGAGTTGGTGGAACAAATTGGTGTGAGGGAGTCAGAAGGAGGTTGATTCCCTCAATTGAGGATGGATTCTGTTTGGTCTGGCGAAGGTGGGGCTCCTTTAGGGTAAAGTCCCTGGGAGTCGGGAGTTGGTTTAGCCATTAACATGGCTTCGGTGCCCTCGAGCCAGTGGTTGCGGCCAAGGGTAATGGTTGGAGAATAGTATGGTTCGCCAGATCTCTTAGCTCCAAGGACCCCTGCCCCAATGTTGGTTGGTGGTGGTACTTATAGTACCTGGAAAATGGTGGTTGTGTCTGTAAGTTCTTTACAGATTATGGGTATTTTTAAGGATGGGTTTTATGCACAATGTTTGTGCTATGTTTTTCATATGTTTTATATGTTTATGTATATGTTAATAAAATGGCTGCTGTGGCCAATATAATCCAATGTGTTGTCCAGTGTCTTGTTTCCATTTAAGGGATGGGGGAGTTATCTAATGTGGGGGAGGGACAACCTGGGATGGAAAATTGGCTTGGGACAGTGGCATGGATGGGTAAGATTATTAGTTACATGGGGAACGGACTCTGTGTTGCGTAAGGGTCAAGGAAGCGCCGGACCCGGCGAAGCTGGGGGGAGGCGCCGCATGACCGCGCACGCAGGGACGTGCGGGCCGTGACGTCGGGAAAGGGGAGGGGCCAACGGCCGGAGCAGCCGCGCGGGAGGAAGTGTTCCTCAGTTGCGCGCTGTGCTTCAAGCGAGGCCCACCCGCCCTAATTAGGTTGTGTAGTTGGTCATTGTAGGGACTGGATTGTTCTCGGTTGAGAGGGGTCGCGGTGGCCGGGTGGCGTTAGGGGTCCTTGGAGTTGGTGGAACAAATTGGTGTGAGGGAGTCAGAAGGAGGTTGATTCCCTCAATTGAGGATGGATTCTGTTTGGTCTGGCGAAGGTGGGGCTCCTTTAGGGTAAAGTCCCTGGGAGTCGGGAGTTGGTTTAGCCATTAAGATGGCTTCGGTGCCCTCGAGCCAGTGGTTGCGGCTGAGGGTAATGGTTGGAGAATAGTATGGTTCGCCAGATCTCTTAGCTCCAAGGACCCCTGCCCCAATGTTGGTTGGTGGTGGTACTTATAGTACCTGGAAAATGGTGGTTGTGTCTGTAAGTTCTTTACAGATCATGGGTATTTTTAAGGATGGGTTTTATGCACAATGTTTTTGCTGTTTTTCATATGTTTTATATGTTTATGAATATGTTAATAAAATGGCTGCTGTGGCCCATATAATCCAAGGTGTTGTCCAGTGTCTTGTTTCCATTTAAGGGATGGGGGAGTTATCTAATGTGGGGGGAGGGACAACCTGGGTTGGAAAATTGGCTTGGGACAGTGGCATGGAGGGGTAAGGTTATTAGTTACATGGGGCACGGACTCTGCGTTGCGTAAGGGTCATGTGGTTTTGCATGTGACACGGTATGCCAAACAAATGCACTGACGTTTTTGCGCAATTAATGACATAAAGTAAGACAACTAACAGAAGGTGTAAATTTACACTAGTCCGTCTAAATCTGTGCCGGATTTATCAATACTTTGATAAATGTGGTGCATTTTAAAACTGTGTAGTGTAAGTTTACACTAAGTATTAGACAGTATTGACAAATCTACAAGATTATGTCCACTCCTTCTATGCCTGTTATTGTGCCTTTGTTGCTATCTGGTGTCTTGTTCTAAATTGTTTGTGTTTAACCTGGTTAATAGACTACTCTCCCGATTACTCCTTGTTTGAATTACTAGTTTTGATCTCATATTGCCTTGACACTGCGCTGTCTGATCCTCAGTTTGACTTTACTCTCCTGATTATACCCAACGTCCCAGATATAGCTCTTGGATCTAGTTCTGACTCAGACACGTCTGACTTCCCGGTTTTTGACTACTTCTTGCCTGTTTGACTGCTTCTGACTACTTCTTGCCTGTTAGCTTCCACCAGTTGATGACTACTCCGTGGATGCAACCTAAGGAAATGCATGCTATGCAAAAAAGCATGCTATGTGAATAGATGTCAATTTAAGGTGCATCTTTCTGTCCACCTAGTGGAGAGATGTATGGATTACCACCAATCAGCTGCACCTGGGTATTTTTCTTTAATAGTATGGGGGCCTGTGTTACCTCTGTGCTGTGTTTAGACTCATCTCAGCTTTTCTAGCAGTGAGTATGGCCATGTTTCTGCATTTATGTATTAGCAGCATTTGTACTAAGGGCATTTGTGTCTGGACCAGTTGATAGGGCATTTGTGTCAGATATTCCATGAAGACACCTAAACTGGTACCAATGTAATACTGACTGTAACTGAATGGAGGGATTATGGCTCAAAGTCCTATCACTTGTATAAAATCACAAGGCTAAAGAACTGTTCTGTGATTTTATATATTCTTGAAAGATATAATTTACACTATATGATTTACTGTCCCATATACCTATAGCTCTATACTGGTATAGAAAAGAGTGTGTATATCTCTTTAATTTGCAATTTCACATATTCCAAAATGACTAATCGTGCCTCCATTAGCTGAAAGCACCTATTCATTATTTTGTCCTCAATGACGAGTATGAAATAATAAAGCTATATCGTAACGTGTATAACTTTTGCACTAAATGTTGAGATTGTATTCATAA
The DNA here is from genome assembly GCA_025379985.1 of Phyllomedusa bahiana. Taxonomy (NCBI): domain Eukaryota; kingdom Metazoa; phylum Chordata; class Amphibia; order Anura; family Hylidae; genus Phyllomedusa; species Phyllomedusa bahiana. The sequence continues at coordinate 180,957 of JAODAL010002711.1, forward strand.
GAAAACTCAGTCACTGTGGAGCACTAATGTTTTCATGTCTTCAAAAATGCATATGGGGGTAATCATAGATAACATGCAGCTGCCAGCACACAGAATGTCTCTTCAGACTACAAGGGTGAATAAAAGAGACTCTTCTGAAAATGAAAGAGAATTCTAGACTTAATCATTTCTTTCAAAAGCCAACAGAACAATAGTTTGCTTAGCTGGCATCCACACAAAGAAGCCATCTGTGCCAATAAAAACGAAACTATCTAATCATTCACCTCTGTATGTATAACCTTCCAAGTGTAATCAGGGACCTGGGTTTAAAGTGCTGCCGAATAGCAGTACAAGATGGTAAACGTGACTTCCATCTCATTAGTGTCTGCCATGTTATATTTCATGTTATTGCATGCAGAAGGCCATTTTCTTTTCTGCTTCCCCTGGATTGGCACACCCTGTAGCGTTAAACGACCTCAATACAGCTCAGCCATGTAGATCTATGTGTTTTCCTGCTTCACTAATGTATTTAAATACCGCTGCCTGCTACATTGTTCTTCATTTACCCTATTTTTGTTATCTCTGTTTGCTGCAGGTGGCATGTTTTATGTAAGCACTTAGCTTCACTTTCAAAGGTGTAATCTACGCCTGTGCATTATGTGATCATGCTAATTAGATTTTCATTTTACTCCACCCATCACTGAATTTTATGCCTGAGGTGTAACTAGCACGCTTGTTATATCATTTTACTGTGTAAACACCACTTTCTCTGCCACACAGCAAGTCTTTAGGAAGAACCTGGAGACAGAATTATATACTGTGCAATGAGGCTAAACATAAAGAAAAGCCAATTTAAGATACATAATCATAGCTTTTATTATATTAGATCATCACTGATTCACTTAAAAAGCCTTCTAAAATGTTGATTATATAGTAATTGGATTATCTATTCACATGAGGAAAAGCTAGCCTTAAATATTGTATTTTATTGATTCTCTAAAACCACTGTTGCAACCAATCAGGGCTCAGCTTTCTTTTTTCCAGAACAGTATAAGAAATGAAAGAATTGGTTTCTACAGACAACGACAGTATTGATAAATGAAGCCCAGTGTGTACATTATAATGACAGTGCTTGGGCCCACCGGAGGACCTTCTGGTTCTCTTCCGGGTCAGTCTTGCCTATGTTTGTCACTTTCTATTAAATACAAATATTGACTTCTATTATTAAAAAAATAATTCTTCAGGTTCTAGACAGTTTTGATAAATGAGTTATTTTATACTTCAGGGCTAGCAGAAGACAACCTCATATGAAGATGAGTTTAGGACCAATCACCAGATATCCTATTAAGCTCTGCATGTGTAATTGCTACTCAAAAGTGGTCATGTATATGTCCTCTCTATATATATGGTGGGCCCATAGAATAATTACCTCTGGGGGGGCCCAAGTTTTCTTCAGACCGAATCTGAATATATGTACAGTAAAACCAGTTAACCCTTATAAATAATATCTATGTGAATGTTGTGAAATTACAATAGCGTCACTTACTCTGTAAGTTCTTCTTTTAAGCTTCACCTCTATCTCATCACTTTGTCACCCATAACATGTCTCTGAGCCTCAGTTCTTCACAGAGCCTTTGATGGTAAGGTTGGCTTAACCCCATTGACCGCCAGATGCAATCTCAGAGCAGTCCCTGGCAGAGGCAACTGACCTAGACTGATCAGAAGCGCCAAAAGGCACCACACGGACAGAGGACCAAAAGACAAGAAAAGAAACCAGGAGACGCGCCTGGTACTGTAATGTGGAGATAAATGAACAAGGTACAGAATGAGACAAACAGCTGGTCCAGATAGATGCCAAACAGAAAGGCCTGATAGAGGCCAAAGTACCAGACACATACTAAGGACACAAGCAAGAAACACAAGTAACCAACTAAGGCAAGAACACAAATTTGGATACACAAGCTAAGAACACAGGCAAGCAGACAAAGGCCAAACAGGACACAGACAAACAGACAAGACAGAATGACAAGAGCCAGGCAAACATCAAGATTCAGGCAAAGAGACTTGGGAGGACCTGTCTTTAAAAAAGGTAATCGGCTGGGGAGACCAACACAGCAGAACCTACTTGGAATAAAAGCAAGTAGGATGCTGCAGCACCATGGCCAGATGGACAGGACAACGCATAGACAACACAATAAGTCAGCGTCCGCCGACCATGGGAGTAGCAGGCGTGACAGAAGAGTAAAATATAAACACTTTCTCAATAATGGGAAATAAAAATGAAAGTATTTAATTTGTAATTCAGTTTTTTTTAAAAGCACTGGCCCTTTAAGACAGGACTAAGGTTGGGACAAGTTGGCTCCTGGCAGAATGATGGATCACTATGTTCACAGCTCTGTGAAATGTCCTGCTTTTAAGCTGGGAAAGTCCACTGTGCATGGGGGAGCTTGTAAGACTTTGCAATCTGTACACTGGGAAGCTCTGTGCTGCAATATTCATGCTAGGTGTTATTACACTAACAGCAGTGTAATATGGATGGCTGTGTGCTATGGAGGAGAAGGCTGAAAGCAAGAGTTAAACCCTTAACGCGAGGCCTATTTTTTTTTTTTTCATCTACATAGACATATGAGGGCTTTTATTTTTCAGGATAAGGTGTACTTTCTAGAAGTGTCATTCATACTACCATAGAATATACTAGGAAACCACAAAAAATTCTAAGTGAAGTAAAATGTGAATAAAAAACACATACTTGCACCCTGCTTGTGGGTGTCTTGCTTTTATGGCGTTCAATCTTCGGTTATCTTTATGTTTTATCTGTATTCTACTGGTTGATACGAATCCAACAATTTGAAACATGTATGGTTTTCATTATGTTTTGGTACCGTAAAGAAATTCCAAACATTTTCTATTTTTGAAAATCACGCGGCCGCACCATTTTCTGTGACCAATAACTTTTTGTACTAACACCTATGGACTTGAGTGAGGAGCATTTTTTTGCGGGCTGAAGTGTACTTTTTATTGGTACCAGTTTGGAATACATGTGACTTTTTTTTATTAAATTTATTCCAATTTTTGTGGAACATGAAATGATAAAATTTATTTGTAAAATGGCAAAAGGTGGGTGATTTTTAACTTTTTAATATATATATATTTTTTTTTTACACTTTCAAATATATATATATTTTTATTTAATTTGAGTACTTCACCACTGGGGGCATGATTGTATATACAGCCTAATGCATTATGATACAATGCATTAGGGTATACAAAGATGGCGGTTTTGCTACTTTCTGCCTGGTGCAGGAAGTAGTAAAACAGAAAACATGGCCTTCTCAAGGATTCCAGCTGCCATGTTAACCGATTGGGAATCCACCATTTATCCACAGGCTCCCCAATCGAAGTGAGGAACGGTGCTCAGGATTAAATAGTAAGATATAGAAGTGGCTCCATCCCGCGCTATAACCGTCTAGTATTACCTGCAATTATCTGCGATCCCACTACAAATTAGGACGTACTCCAATGTCCATAAGGGGTTAAACTCTGTCATACATATGTCCTCAGTGCACTGTGCCTGCAGTGTATGTATAGTGAGAGACTCGGATTAACCTTGTACAAGCAGCTATGTCCTCAGTTCCTCCTGCACAGTTGGTATCTCCCACACAAGAAATCTTACCAGATTGTGATCTCTCACTGACGAAAAGAAAGTAAAACCTGTTGCCCTGTAGTTGTCACGGATGTTGCGGGCGCATCCTCGCTCCAACGCCCCTTACTCACCCAGCTGCGCTCCTGACTGTGTCTGTACTTCCCGGCGCGCGCGTCCCTGCCTCCTAAGGCACGTGCGTGCCGGCACTGTTAAATTTAAAGGGCCAGCGCACCAGTAAATTCCATTGCCGGTCGCTGCCCCTATTTAAAGCCTGCCCCTTCCTGCGCTCTGCACTGGATCTTTAGTGCCCTATTAGCCTACTGAGAAAACGTTCCTTGTCTTGCCGTGATTCTTGTGTACCGTAACGTCTGCTTCTGTCCCTCGACCATAAACCTCTACTCTGTCCTGACTGTACCACCTGTCCCAGACTACGTCTACGCCTCACGATTCTGTACCACGCTCACCCTGGGCGGCCCTCGCAAGCACGTCACAGCACTAGAAGCGACCTGGTAGAATCCCGCCACAGCAAGTCCATCCCGCTTTGCGGCGGGCTCTGGTGAAAACCGCGACCTACTTAGATTCCGCTCCCTGGCGTGGCTTACACCATCGCTTGCGTCTACTATGGATTTTTGTGTGTTTGTATGGTGGTGATAGATGGTCTCCAAGATTAATTCCTATGTGACTTTTTTCAGAAAAAATGCCATTTTTTGTGTTGTTTTTTTTCTGATGCATTTTCAATTTTTTGTTTTTGCATAAAAACTCTGTGGCCTTTTTTCAGATTTTTTTTACCAATGGCTTCTTTACAAGAACTGAAAAATGCTTGTTAAAAATTGTCTGAATAAAGAGAAGTCCACACAAAAGACTTATTAACAAAAATATGGAAGATAAATCTATTTGAAAATAAAAACTTAGGCTGTAATAAAACAACTTGTGGTTCCGTTTATTTTACAGGTTTTGTAGCCGAAGCAGAGTGGGTCATAACAAATGAAAAAAATGTAAAGAAAAAACTAGCATTTCTGTCATTTTTTCGTATCCACTATCTACAAATCTACATCCAAAAGTTTATGTGTGATTCCAGTCTCAAGGCATTTAGAAAGAGAAAATATGTTTCGACATATTATCAATATACATAAGATAGTTACATTTCAGTAGTCTGTGACCGTGTACAATCTAAAAAGGCTGTACATGACATTCTAAGTAATAGGCCGCTGATTTGAATATTCAAAAGGTAGATTTCTCAGATAAAACACATCTGTATTGCATTAAACAACAGATTGGAGCCAGACATTGCATACAGTGGCATAGCTATAGGGGTCGCAGCAGTCACATTTTCGACTGGGCCCCTAAACCAAGGGGGCCCGCAGGCCTCCTCACCCCACAGCTACATCGCTGTGTCACATAGACTCAGTAATGCAGAAATCACCTAGGTGCCACCACAGTGCGAGCAGACCAGCCAAGATCGGAGCTAGCTTTGATCCTGGTTGTTTAACCCACTAGATGACGTGGTCAGGAGTGACCACAGGATATAGCTGATTGATAGAAGGAGTCAGCTCCCTCAGTCCAACCACAGGCACCCTTGCAATACAATTACAGGGTGTCGTTTGGTTGGAAACCGGAGGCCAAATAATGGTCTTTAGGCTTGCCATCTAAAGAAGGCTTTTAGGCACTGCCAAAAACAAATCCTAATCAGCAGAGTGTTAAAAGTTATAATAAATAGCAATACAGTAATATATTGCTGTATATTATAGAAGCAATTGAATTGTCTAGTCCTATAATGCGACAAAAAAAAAGTATTTAAATAACTGAATAAACAAAGAAAAAGCAAACACAAATAATTTTTACCCAATAACAAAAACACTTTAATTAGTAAAATAAAAATATAAAAAAGATACACAATAGTTATAATAGTTATCATGTTATTCAATCCATGTGGTAAACACTGCAAAAATAAATCAGTAACAATCCCATGCCAGAATCGCATATTTTTGTTTATCCAGCCTCATAAAAATGGAATAATAAATGATCAAAAACTTTCCTATGCCCCATAATGGTACCATAGAAACTGTCAAATTAATGTAAAAATAAAAGGCTCTCAGTGTCATTGACATAAAAATAAGTTATGACAAACATGTTCTATTCATGTGAGGTGATGCATGTAAAAAAAGAGCTAAGGCCTGTAAAAGGGAGTGTCACTTCAGAGGAGGTGCAGTGGGCCCTGACTGCAACCCAGCCCACTGTCCCTGCTTACTTGGCGTGCTGCCCTAGATGGCTGACCAACTTAGCGGCAAACCCTACGCTGCTAAGTGTAGGGCCATCAGAAGAAAGCCAGGTTGATCGGTCCAGGTCGGTAAGGATATGTTCACACGGCGTAATTGCGGCGCTTACAGTACACGCCGCAATACACCGGGTGATTTGGGAGACGCGCGTACTCCCGAAGCACGGGAGGCCAGCATCTCGCCGGCCCCATTGACATGCATTACTTGCGGTGCGTAATCGCCACTAGTAACTGACATGTCACTTATCTCCCCGCGCATGCAATACAATCGTATTGAATGCGCGGGGGGACGAGCCATAATCTATAGCTCTCTAAGAGAGCTATGGATTACCGTAATTGCGGTGTGCATCTCGCAGCGTATTAAGCACAAATATGTGGCGAAATGCTCCCTGAATTTACGCCATGTGAACATACCCTAACATTACAGGTCAAGAAATGGAAGACAAAAGAATGGTCAGAGACAAGCCGGGAGTAAAAACACAGTCAGGAGTGTGGTACCAAAACAGGAGACAAATCAAGGTCAAGAACAAGCTGAGGTCAGGTAATCAGGAAGCACCTAACAAACTGGGAAAACAGGGAAAGCATTAAGGGATAACCTTTCACAGACCAGGCCTGAAGGAAATGAGGAGGTTTAAATAGTGTGCCCGGACACCGCCCATGCAGCCCTCCGATTGGCCTGAGTGACACACCCTCTGTTAGGAGAGGCTGCAGAGCTGTCACTCCTGAGGTCAAGAGCAGAGCTTCTCCCAGGCTGTGGACCCAGGCCAGATAGATTAGCCCTTGCAGGGCGTTGCACTACACAAACAGGAGGCTTCCCAGGTGAAAGGATCCTGACAGGGAGTGTATCAGGTAAAATGGTAGCTCCTTTTCTTCAACAGGTATATTTAAATTATTAAACAGCTTTTCCAGTAAAAGACAGTCATTAAAAAAATGGAGCCATGCTGTGGAGCAAAAAGTATTACTTACCTACCTGTCCCCCTCCACTGCTGCTTCGAAGCTTGCCACGATCTGCTTTTCTTCACTTTCAGGTTCTCCTCCTGACAAACAGGAGAGGCTCACACTCCATTGTAAGTTATTGGAGCGTTAGCCTCTCCTGTGTGCCAGGAGGAGAATCTGCAATTGAAAAGGAGCAGATCACGGGAGCATGGGAGCTGTGGAGCGGCAGCAGCGGGGGACAGGTAGGTAAGTATCACTTTTTTTTTTCCACAGCCTGGTTCCATTTTAAATGAATGTTCTCTACTGGACAAGTAGTCTAAAGGGAATCTATCACCAATATACAGCGGGGTAAAAAAGTATTTAGTCAGCCACCAATTGTTCAAGTTCTCTCACTTAAAAAGATAAGAGATGCCTGTAATTGACATCATAGGTAGACCTCAACTACGAGAGACAAAATGAGAAAACAAATCCCAAAAAACATATTGTCGATTTGGAAATAATTTAATTTGCAAATTAGATGGAAAATAAGTAATTGGTCACCTACAAAAAAAGTAAGATTTCTGGCTCTCACAGTCCTGTAACTTCTTCTTTAAGAGGCTCCTCTGTCCTCCACGCATTACCTGTAGTAATGGCACCTGCTTGTACTTGTTATCAATATAAAAGATATCTGTCTACAACCTCAAACAGTCACACTCCAAACTCCACTATGGTGAAGACCAAAGAGCTGTCGAAGGACACCAGAAACAAAATTGTAGCTTAGCACCAGGCTGGGAAGCCTGAATCTGCAACAGGCAAGCAGCTTGGTGTGAAGAAATCAACTGTGGGAGCAATAATTAGAAAATTTAAGACATACAAGACCACTGATAACATGGGGCTCCATGCAAAATCTCACCCCGTGGGGTCAAAATGAGAACGGTGAGAAAAAATCCCAGAACCACACGGGGGGACCTAGTGAATGACCTGCAGAGAGCTGGGACCAACGTAACAAAGGCTACCATCAGTAACACACTACGCCACCAGGGACTCAGATCCTGCAGTGCCAGCCGTGTCCCCCTGCTTAAGCCGGTACATGTCCAGGCCCGTCTGAAGTTTGCCAGAGAGCATTTGGATAATCCAGAAGAGTATTGGGAGCATGGTGTGTTTCCACAAAACTACCTGGACATGCACAATCTGATCTGGACAGGCAAGAAGGTAGTTGAGCTCTTGACAGACCAAGAGGTTGCATTTGTGCATTTCTAACATGCAAACAGTTTTATATTGTTTCTGACATTATACATTATTATACACATAATAACTGTGTCTAATGCTTTACTATAAAAATCTCAAACAGAATATATATACAGTATATTATATATATACTTTTAAATGGATGTGCATTTTACAAAATTAGCTCTTAAATTTACACTGCAGTTTCCTTTTAAATCTTGAAAGCCTTTTGCATTGCCTATTGTATCGAGAAAGTTTCTATCCATCTTTATCTACACACATGCATTTCACAGATATTCCTAAACAATGCACCTGCTGATAAATGTTACATTTACCAGTTGAACATGTGCCTCTTGGGATGGTATGAACCATGGCTGCCATTTCCACAGTTAAAATCTAAACAGTGCCAATTTGATGTACTGCCATCAAGGACTTTCGAAGAGCTGAACACCCTGATGGTTTTGAGATGCAAAAATCTCATTGTAAAATGGGTTTCCTCTCCCCCTGCCTCTGCTTCCATCTGCTGCTGGGCCGAGGCACAGCCGGCTGCCTGCCTGTCACAGCATGTATTAAAATGAGCTGGGGAGGAGGTACTCAGTTGTGCC
>JAODAL010002712.1:0-189575 GCA_025379985.1 Phyllomedusa bahiana
CGTGATCCCTTTGGAGAAGCCCCTACTCATCTTTCTGTGGATAAATTCCAGTGACCCTTTCAGTCCGACTGAGCCTCTTTTTCTTGCAAGAGGGGCCCTGAAAAAAGGGAAAGGGGACTTGCGTTTTACTTGTTTCCCGGTCTTTTCCCAAATCCTTTTTCCGGGGTCTCTCTGCGCAGCCATCCCCCCGTGCTCAACTGGCAGACCGAAGTCTTGAGTTTGGGGGCCGGGGGTTCGGTCTCGCTGTCTGGTGGACCTCCCGGTGTTTTTCCTATTTCCCTACGTTTTTTGGCAGCCTTCCCCCCGTACCCCAAACGTTTGGGACGTTTTCTTAGAACAAGCTAGACTTGCCTCCCATCGCCCAGACTGTCCTATTGATTTTCTGCCCAGACGTCCCCTCCACGGGACAGGGTTTACCTCTTGGGAAAACCGAGCCTTGGCTTTCTACCTATATCAAGGAGAATTTTCAAAGGGGTTCATACCAATCCTCCATCCAGCTAGGCCCCGGGTTTTTTTTCGTGGCTAAAAGGATAGTTCTCTATGTCCTTGCTAGACTCCCGAGGCTCAACAAGACGGGCAAAGAACCGCTTCCTCCCCTGGCCGGAGCTTTTTTGACGGTACTAGGTCCCCAAAGATATTTACTAAATTGGATCTGCGCTTGAAACCCTCTTTTGGAAAACGTGAGGGTGATAATGGAAGACCCCCTTCAACATCTGAGGGCACCGGTCCGGGCATGCCCTTGGACTCTGCAATCCCCCACGTCTTTCAAGAACTTGTCAATACTATTCCGGGCCCTCCTGTACACATCTGGGTCGTCTACCAGATGTATTCTGATGTTTCCCTACCTTTGAGTCCCATAAATTTCAGTACGACAAGTCCCCAACTCAAAGGGGGCCAACCGCCTCTATCCCAAGCTCGAAAAGTTCTGTCCATCAGAAACCCTTCCTTTCCTCGGCTACAAAAATTTTCCCGACAGGGGGCCTGTAATGGACCCCGCTAAGTTTGTCTGCAACCCTACAGGCCACGCCCCCATGGTTTCCAGCCTCGGGAATTAATGGTTTTTGCCAACTTTTACAAAATTTATACCACATTCTCCCGCTGGTGTTCCCATAGGGGGCGTTAACCAGAAGAAGCCAACCCTAAGTTTGGGCCCACCGGCAAAGGAGGCCTTCCCAAAGTTAAAGTCTGCCTTCCCCTCTGCCCCTTGCCTCCCAGCTAATAGGGAGAAACTGTTCCTTCTTGAGGTAGTGCCCCCTCATGGGGGCCGGGCTTTACCCCCAGAAAGGGCCCAAAGCAAGACCCCACTTCGTTTTTTTTTCTAATTTTCTTTCCACAAAAAAATTAAATCTTTTGGCGCCCCGGGATTTACGGGCCATCAAGCGGGGCCTTGGGAAAAGGGCGGTATCTTTTGGAGGGTGTCTTCCCCCTGGTAAACTCACACCCGCCCCATCAACACCTGTTTATCCCAAAACAGCTCAACGTTTAAAAATCCACACCAGCTCGTTCTCCCCCTTCTTCTCCCCGTTTAATTTTCTAATTCTTTTTTCGCCCTCTTAACGAAATGTCAAATCCAAAAGCCTCTCCTGCTTTGGATGTAATGGGGAAAAAACCCACTCCACGGGACATTATCCCCCCAAACGGGTCATCTCTGCCGCACCTTAGACTTACAACGTATTGCCCCGGGAAAAAACGTTCCCCCGGTCTTCGGGAAGAAAATACTGCGTGGGTCTTTTCCCCGATAGCTGGGCACCCAGGGTGCAGAGATCTTTCTCCCTCCTCTCATTTTTATGGTGGCCAGGTCTATCCCAAAAGTTCATGGGGTCCTGTCTTCCCCGTGCCCCGGGGGCAATCCTCTCGTCTCAAGCTAAGGGCTTCTCCTACCCTTTCCGTACCCACTGTCCTTGACCCCTGTGGCCATGGACTTTTTATCACGGATCTCCCTTTTTCCTCGGTAACCCGTGTCTGGATGGGTTTTAGACCGGTTTTTTTAAAAGGCTCACTTTATTCCCTTGCCCCGGCCTACCCCCTCCTCGCCTTTCCACCTATTTTTTTTCCAACACATTTTCCGGGGTGCATAGGCTTTCCGGCACATAGTTGCGGAACCGGTGTCCCCAAAAATTTTTTAGGTTCGTGCTCCCTCTTAACCACACAAGTTAAAAGACTTTTCTTCGCCATCACCCTCAGTCTAATGGGCAATGGATAGAGTTAAAAGACCTAGGCTGCTACCTGCCCCACTTGGCTCTTGCTGCAGGGAAAAAGGTTCTAATTTTTTTTCCCTGGGGTAAGTTTTTTCCCACAACTCTTAAACCGAGTCTCCGGACTGTTTTTTCTTATTGTCACGGGGGACAGCCCCCCCACCCCTCCACTTTTTTGAACCCCCGAGGTCCCTGCTGTAGGGCTGGTCCGGACCTAACACCCCCTGGAAGCAACGCACCCTTCTCTACCCCGCTCGTCGTACCAAGGTGCAAGCTGACAAAAAAACGAAGGGGCCCCCCCACGACTTCCTCCTGGTGACATGTGGGTGTCGGGTAATATATCTGCCTCAAGGTTCCCCAGCTATAAGCTTGGGCCCGGTTCCCGGGGCCTTTTGAGGTCTGAACGCATAAACCCGGTGGCTACAAGCTCCGCCTTCCTCCCACTATGCGGGGCCGAACCCTTCCATGTCTCCCCTTCTAAAAACCCTACCTAAATCGTTTCCTCGGGTATTGCCCTCCCATCCCCAGGCAATGCCCCAAAAGTCCCCTTTGTAAAGGAATTCTGGAATAAAAAATCGAGGGAGCGGTTTTTTTTTTCATTTTACTGGAAGGAATTTGGGCCCAAAAAGGGGAGGCCGAATTTGGGGTACTGTCGCGGGGGGCCTGCGAGCTCATCCCGGTTGCAGCACCCCTTTTGTCCCCCGCAACGGACCGCTGCCCTTAAAGGGTCGGCAGGGGCCGCTCACCTGCCGGCCGGTCCCCCCCCTATTACCCGGCCGCGCCCCTGCTGCGTTCCCTTCTCCCGGTGTGCAGTACCGCTCCCTAGGGGGCCCCCCGGGGGCGCCGTCTCTGGGAAATTTAAAAAGGCCACATACCGGGAATTGGGTATTTTCCCCGGTCCCCTCCCTTTTTAAGCCGCCCCGCCTTTGCCAAATCTTTAGTCTATTTGCCCATAAGAAAGCATTCCTTGGCATCGTCTGTCTACCGTGTACCGTACCGTCCAAGCTTCCGTCCCCCGACCCCAAAACCCCTGCACTTTTTCCGACCCCCTGCCCGTCCCCCAAAACGTCTACCCAATATTCTGTACCGGTTACCCTTGGGTGCCACTGCAACAAGTCCGCCATGGAAGCGACCTGGGAGTTTCCCGCCCCGCAAGTCCCCTCCCCTTTCGGCGGGCTCTGGTGAAAAACCGGGGGCTATTTAGTTCCGCTCCTTGGGTGGGTAACGCCATCGTTGGGGGTCTAGCGGGTCCCCACCATTGTCCGTGCAACTATCAAACCTTAAAAAAAAATTCATAAGGTGTATAGCCATAAAAATCCCCTTATAACAACAAAAGCTAAAATTTAAAAACTCCTATCACTTAATCCCCTCTTTATTATTTACATATATTTATGTATAAAAAAAATTGGAACAGGTCCCCAAGGTACGTGAGTGTGCAAAGACTTTTTAATATTATACCTCTTCTGTTCCTATCAAAAAACTTTCCCTCAAGTGGTAACGTTCCCCATGGAGACCCCCCAAAACTAGTACCCGGTTTGGGATCCCAAATAAAACTAAAATTTTATATATTTTTGTTTTAAAAATTTTTAATACCGAAAGATGGGAAAAAATTTAAAAAAAATTTTAAAACTAACTGTATCAATTATATCAAAACTCCAACCCGGGGGGGTTTTTTTATTCCCCCTATAAGGGAAATCCTTTCCCTTTTTTTTTAGGGGAACTATATATAATTTACAAATTCCTTCCTAGATGTCATAAATCAAGATTTTTATAAATATATAACCTCAATATTGTCAAAAAGTACATTTATACAAGCCCCAATGAAGGCAAGAAAAACATACAAGCCCCAGTGAGGACACAAATATATATGCACCGTTGGCAGCACAGACAGCAGCTGGATGGGCTGAGGGTGACTCAGTGAGTTATTGATAGGTTGTGACAGATATCTGGAGTCATGCTGACTGCATCCCACAGCTGCTGGGAGGTGTGTGGGAGAGGATCCAGAGAGTGAACATAATGATCGAGGTGGTCCCACGGATGTTCAATTGGGTTCAAGTTTGGGGAATAAGGGGACCGAGAAGTATTAATACATTGAAGTCTTGGTCATGCTCCTTAAACCAATGCTGAATGTTTCTAGATATGTGACATGTAACATTGTCTTGCTAGAAACTCCTATCTACCCCTAGGAAGACAATCAGCATGTATGGATCCACATAATGTGCAAGGATGAATTCAGACCCCAATCAGTAAAAAGTGCCTTCCACATGGATGAGTAGGCCAAGAGAATGCCACAAAAACAATCCCCAGACCATAATGCTCGAAGCACCACGACCAACGTCCATCCATTTGGTAAAGTAGAAAATGTGACTCATCAGATAAAGCAACCCATTGCCAATCAGTGGAGGTCCAATTCTGATGCCCAGCCCTGGACTGAGAACCTGCCCGACTGGGCAGAATCCTGGTGGGCCGGGCAGCCGGGACATACCTGGGCTGCTCGAATGCACCTATTTCATTACGCTGGCACTGCTCACCTAGTAGTGCTGCCGTGGAGGGAAGCAGCCACTGTGACAGGCTGCTAAAGCAGTGCTACGGGGGCTGAGAATTGTTTGATATGTGGCCGCAGCAGGACATTGCAGTACCAGCACACATTTGATGCAGGCTGCGGCCACTACAGAGGGCCGCCGGCCGCTGCAACCACAGCTAAGTGCTGCTGCACTTAGCCGGGAATCTGCTCCACAGCCACCAGCGAGTACACTCACAGAGGCGGGCTGTGGCCTCTACGGAGGGGCTGCCGGCTGCAGCACCACAACTGAGGGCAGTGACCCGGGATGCTCCACAGCAGCCGTAGCTAGTCTGTGCTGGCTGGGTGATGCGGTCACATATCAGGAGGCGGGGCAGGAGGTGCATGCAGGGAGTGATGGATCGTGGAGTCCAGCTAGCTCACAATGAACAATAGGGATGTTCACTGGCTCCGCCTCCCCAGTCCTCCTGTCTTACCCAGGCTGAATGTGTCTGCCTCTACAGGAAACCGGCTCTGCTCCTACAAGTTTTCCTCTAATTGTATGTAGATGGTAACTTAAATACTTGGGGTCTTGCCGCTTGTCAGCCTGGTAGTAGGAAGGCAAGGCCCAAGAGAAGTAGGTACATAGCTACCTACCTCTCTTGGGCCTTGTTCTCCTACGTACCTCCCTTGGTGCCTGCCCGCCCACCTACGTACCTCCCTTGGTGCCTGCCCGCCTGCCTACATACCTCCCTTGGTGCCTACCCGCCCGCCTACGTACCTCCATTTGGCCTTGCCTGTCTGCCTACGTACCACCCTTGGGCCTTTCTCTCCTACGTGCCTCCCTTGAGCTTTGCCCATCTGCCAACATACACTTAGGCCCTGACTCCCTACCAGGACTGACGGTAGACCTAACCGGGCGTCCGCCCAGTGAGTCGCCAGGGTCCGGCCCGCAGCTAAATGGCGCAGCTAAAGGGTGTAAGGCACAGCTAAAGGGGCTGCAGCGGTCACATATGCGACCGGACCCCTGTGCCAGGGGGCCGACAGGCCTCCCTCGCCACATGGCTGCAACGATCATGGGAACTGTCTGCACCGCACTGTACAGGCAGTGGCTGAGCCAGAACAGCCAGGATCTTCTGATCCTGGCCGTTCAGCCCCCTGGAAGCCGCGACGCAGGCAGCGTGATGTGATGACGTCATCGCACTGCCTGCTCCACGGCCTGTACTAGGGTGTGAGTGCCGACCGCTCCGGACTAGGAGAAGAGGAAGGAAAGAAGGAAAACAGGTGAGTATTGTTTTTATTATTTTTTAAAAATAATTACTGGCTCTACCTGGCTAATTACTAGCCCTACCTGGCTAATTACTGGCACTGGCCCCTCCCTGGTTAATTACTGGCCCTACCTGGCTAATAACTAGCCCTACCTGGCTAATTACTGGCACTGGCCCTACCTGGTTAATTACTGGCCCCACCTGGCTAATTACTGGCACTAGCCCTACCTGGTTAATTACTGGCCCTACCTGGTTAATTACTGGCACTGGCCCTACCTGGCTCATTACTGGTCCTACCTGGCTCATTACTGGCACTGGTACTGGCTCTACATGGTTAATTACTGGCCCTACCTGGTTAATTACTGGCACTGGCCCTACCTGGCTCATTACTGGTGCTACCTGGCTCATTACTGGCACTGGCCCTACCTGGTTAATTACTGGCCTTACCTGGTTAATTATTGATACTGGCCCTCTCTGTCTCACTACTGGCCCTACCTGGCTAATTACTGGCACTGGCACTGGCCCTACCTGGTTAATTACTGGCCCTACCTGGTTAATTATTGATATTGGCCCTACCTGGCTCATTACTGGTCCTACCTGGCTCATTACTGGCACTGGTACTGGCTCTACATGGTTAATTACTGGCCCTACCTGGTTAATTACTGGCACTGGCCCTACCTGGCTCATTACTGGTGCTACCTGGCTCATTACTGGCACTGGCCCTACCTGGTTAATTACTGGCCTTACCTGGTTAATTATTGATACTGGCCATACGTGTCTAATTACTGGCCCTACCTGGTTAAGTACTGGCCCTACCTGGCTAATTACTGGCACTGGCCCTACCTGGCTCATTACTGGCCCTACCTGGCTAATTACTGGCACTGGCCCTACCTGGATCATTACTGCTCCTACCTGGATCATTACTGGCCCTACCTGGCTAATTCATGGGGGCAGCTTCATCTACCTGGCCAGTTTCTGGGGGCAGCCCTAGCTACCTGGCTAGTTACTCTGGGCAGCCCTAGCTACCTGACTAGTTATTGGGGGCAGCTCTAGCTACCTGGCTAGTTACTGGGGGCAGCCCTAGCTACCTCGCTAGTTCCTGGAGGCAGTCCTAGCTACCTGGCTAGTTACTGGGGGCAGCCCTAGCTACCTGGTTAATTCATGGTGGCAGCACTAGCTACCTGGCTAGTTACTGGCGGCAACCCTATCTACCTGTATATTTACTAGGGTCAGCCCTATCTACCTGGCTAATTATTGGGGGCAGCCCTAGCTACCTGGCTAGTTACTGGGGGCAGCCCTAGCTACCTGGCTAGTTACTGGCTGCAACCCTATCTACCTGGCTAATTATTGGGGACATCCCTTTCTACCTGGCTAATTATTGGGGGCTGTCCTTTCTACCTGGCTAATACCTGGGAGAAAAAAAAAGAAAGAGAAAAACTCATCAGACATCATGGAGTTTTGGAGCAAATGGAGAAGAAAAAGAGAAGAGTATGGCGTCTCCTTTGAGTCCCTGCTGTCAGGGTAATTTTACTGCTGTGTTGAATCAGTGCTGTATTAATTTGATTGTGACCTGACTACTGGTGATCTGATTGGTGGTGTTGTACATTATGTTGTTGCTTGTATAGTGGCAGCATAGACTTGGCCCTGATTGTAAAGCAAATGCACACCTGACTGTGATTAGGGGTTTCTTTGCACCACTATTTCTTTCTTGCTTGTGTTTAAGGTGCTTTCACATGGATCGTTTTTTGGTGCAGTTGTGCCATTTGTCCACTCATGATATACCTTCTTGACAGCATTACACAAACACTTCCCAAAGTATGCAGAAATACTGCTAACTTTCTTCCTTTTTGCAACTCCAAAATAGTGCTCCTTTTACTCATGACAGCGACGAGTGATATGTGAGCAGACAGCATATTGCACACCTTATATACTTACCAAGCCAACTCACAGTATGTGACTTCCTTTATGAGCTATGCATTGCCAATGTCAAAAGTATTAAATGTTCATACTAATGTGACTTAACTGTGTAGAATTTAGGACGTTTTATGGTGTAAATTTTAGTAATTTTGTTGCACTGCAGGAGGATCTACCACACACCACTCACTGGTAAGTGATAAGGGTGATGTAAAATTAATAAAAGGCCCATGTAAGTAAAACAGGCATGCACCAACATTATGCAACTTTAATCCCCCAAACAGTGGTGGAAAGCCTTCAGTATGGTTCCCCACTGGTCCATAGCCAGTTTACCAAATATTGGTCAAAACAGAGCAAAGTTTCTGATTTGTAATGGATGTGTCAATGTTCATTTTTATCAAGAAGAAATGGCCAAATTTCAAGACTGATAATACTTTTTGGTTATAGTTATGGCTGCTCATTAAGTGTGAAAATACTAAGTATGATACATGATGTCTTGGGTCAACTTCAATTAAACTAAAAAGAAACAGGCTAGAAAATGATATATGCTTGTAAATCTGAACCCTTTGGGTGAGCATATCATATGTACAGTGGAAAGCAGACCGGTGGATAAGTAGGGGGAGCAATGCCACCTTAAAATTAGCTATCAATTACTATATTACAGTACACGTAGGGGACTGAGATTATGCATTTTACAACTTAAAATTAATGACGGGTTGTTAGATAGACCTAAGAGTGCAATGTGCCTTTGGCTATTTGAGAGCAAAGGCCATTCTCACATGGGGCCATATGCTCTCTGTTTTCATCTGTAGCTGAATCATTTTACTGCTTACAAAAAAACAAGGCAATTGATCAGTAAAAGTAACATAGCTTTGATACTAAAATACAGCATATCTTTGCTGTCACTGGCCATCTGAAAACTGCAGCCTAAGCTTGGCTTCCTTTGTAGAACACTTTTCCTCTTGTGGTCTGTGACCCTGCTTTAAGCACAATGACTTTGCAAGTTATCTTATTGGCAGACATTCGGCTCTCCCAATAGAGAACATTTGGTGTCATGTCAATTAGACAGTACTGCACTATGTTGAACAATACAGCCTTGGTGTATGCCAGCTTCAAACTGCTTGCAAAGGCTTAATTTATGTAAATGAATAGGGAAAGAAGAATAGCACCCCAAGGGCATAAAGGTCATATCTAAACCAAGTTTGAAACTGCCCAATAGCTGACTGGGCGTAATAAATGTCCATACTTTGAGACTTAGATTTTTCCTCTAAATCCGAGGAAATCTCTTATAATCTTGTACGGGTCTAGTACTGTCTGGAATAAAATATCTGCCAGATAAAAACTGAGAGCATTAAAGGGGCATCTCAGCCAAACTATTAATGTCATAATGCTAGAAAATTCCATCAGTGAATAAAAAGGGTGAAAATGGACAGCTGACGTAGACTGTGTGATGCCCTTCTCTTAAACAGCATGTGAAATATTGGACCGTAGAAATGTATGTTATTGTCTTGGCAAACTAGTATTTTTGATTGTAGGAGATATTAGGCTGGGTTTGTACTGTGTCAACTGTATGTATAGCACTTACATTTTTTTTTCTGTGTATAGTACATTGTTGCAGTTTTGGTGCATTTTCCAACATGGTGGCAGAGAACTCTGACTTTGTGTGACATGCTTAGTCAGGAGGGGTCGCTGGGAAGCCCTGTACTTTGGAGGTATTTGGAGGATGCTTGACCATTTTTGGGTAAGTCAACATTCTCACATAAAATCGGTGAGTTTACCATATAACAAATGATGTGTTAGGCTAAATGTGAGTTGAGCATTGTAGCCTGTGGGACCAGCAGCTGTTGATGTGAAAGCAGTGTAAACAGTAAGCCCAAGTGTAGTACTGGGCTGAATGTAGACAAAAGAAAAGCATTGAGCTGAAGAGATGAACAACTGGACCTCAATCTATATGAATTGGTGACTTGTCCATGGACAAAGAAATGCCATGCAATTCTTACTGGCCACTATGAGAACGACAGCCCCTGTTTAGTGAGTGGGGCAGTGTGGGATTGGTAAAGGAGTATACATACTGACGAGTGTAAAAGAGCAGACAGAGATAGCGAGAGAGAGTCAGCTATGTGACTGGTGAAAAGTGAATGAGAACTTTTGATCTAGAAGTCAAATACTATGAGGAAATAACTCTTAGTTAAAAGGCAGAGACTGTATTTTTAGAGTCCTTGGTACATGGACCTATAGATCGATACTGGTACTTAAACAACCAGCCTATAACTGTTGTAAATGAGGTTTGTGAACTAGCACACATTTTGAACTTGTACATATGTACCTTGAAACTGTCAAGCATAACTGCCTTAAGTAGTTAAAAGCATTCCTAAGTTCACAAGAACGGCAGACTGTCCGTGCATTTCTTGATGCACCATCTCCTCCAGCAAGAACTCTCCATCAAAAGCCCAAAATGGTTATTTACTGTACACTTGAGATCACCATCACCACTAACAATTTGACCCCTTTTTCAAATGTTATATTAGTTTGAACCTGCAAAATGTGACTGACTTGAAAAAGTGCAATCCAATATCAGCAGCACACTGCTAGCGCTAAAAACAATCAAAAAGAACATAGGAATATTTGGAAAAGCATTTCTGCTACTTTGAATACATGAAAAATTTGAGGTTCTTAGTGTACATTTTTGATCAAAACTGTATAAGCCCACCTGCTATTGGCAAGGCAACCTCAATACAGGTGGGAACCTATGCTATATGTTACCTTCCTTGGTGCCTGTTTAGACCTCCACATTTCTGGGTGATTACATTCTAGCTACAAGCTACTCTGAATTGACTTAAAAACTTGTGCAGGTGGGCGGAGTGAAAAAAACAAAGTGGGGCAGCCACTCTCCCATACAAACAGTCTAGAAAAAAAATGTTGGTCCGCACATCCAAAAGGTCTTTTTTTGTTCAAATGAGCACAGGAGCACGCTGGTGTGGCAGTAAAATAAAATTTGCTGCCCAAGAAGTTTGGATGCAAAAGGAAGCAGTGAGATGGGATGACAGAGGAGGGGTCGAGAGATGGTTTCTTAAGAATGGGTGTGATGGTGACGTGTTTAAATGAGGAAGGGAAGATGCCAGAGGTTAATGATAGATTGAATAGGTGGGTGAGGGCTGGGAAGATAACAGTGCTGAGGTCTAGGATGAGGCAGATTGGCAGTGGGTGAAGGTTACAGGTAGTAAGGTTACATTTGGACACTAGAGAGGAAAGGTTATCGTGACTAACAGTGGGAAAGCAGGTGAGAGAATTTCACACTGGGGACTGTGTCAGGGTAGGGGCAGATGGGGCGATGGTGGAGGTATAGAGGGTGGCAGTGGAGACTGTGGGGTGAAGCTTTCTCTGATGAGATTGATCTTATTTAAGAAATGAGTGGCAAAATCGTCGACTGATAGGAGGGACGTGGGAGGAAGTGCTGGGGGACGAAGGAGAGAGTTGAAGGTATTAAATAAGTGTCTGGGGTTGTGAAACAGGGAGGATATGACAGTGGTGAAGTAATCCTGTTTGGCTGAGATGAGTGCAGACTTAAAAGTGCGTAGTGATTCTTTGTATGAGGCAAAGTCATCGGTGGAGCGGGTTTTCTTCGAGCGGCGTTTAACAATTCTGGAAGCTCGCCTTAGCTGTCTAGTGGAGTCTGTGTGCCAGGGTTGTCTGTTGATTTTGCGGGTTCTGTTGTGTGTGAGAGGAGCGACTGAGTCAAGGGTGGTGGTGATTGTGGTGTTGTAGAAAGCAGTGGCTGCGTCTGGATTGTCGAGTGAGGATATGGTAGAAAGAGGTTCAAGAGAGTCAGAGAGAGTGCGAGGTTTGAGGTTTTGTAGGTTTCTGCAGGGGTGTACTAGATGTGAGACAGGAGGAGCAGGTGGAGTGGAGATGGTGGAGAAAGTAAGCAGGTTGTGGTCAGATATGGGGTGGCGGGAGTTTGAGATGTCAAATATAGGGCAGAGGCGGGTGAAGATGAGGTCCAGTGTGTGTCCGTCTTTGTGGGTGGCTCCCGATGTCCACTGTGAGAGGTCAAATGAAGAGCAGAGTGAAAGGAGTTTGTTGGCAGCAGAGTGGGGTGCATCAATTGCGTTGTTAAAATCTCCCATAACTACAGTGGGGATGTCAGTAAAAAGAAAGTGGAGAAGTCAGGAAGAAAAGTGGTCAAGGAAGATAGTGGCAGGGCCTGGTGGGCGGTGGACAACAATCACTTGGAGGTTGGAGGGGGAGTAGATGCGGACAGAGTACAACTCAAAGGAGGAGAGGGTAAGGAAAGGTAGAGGTGGAATATGGGAACAAAGAAACAGGTGTCAGACAGGAGAAGGCAGACACCTTTGCAATGCCTGTTACCGGAATGGGGACTATGGGTAAGTTGGAGACCACCAAAGGAAAGTGCAGCAGGGGGGACTGTGTCAGATGGTATCAGCCAGGTTTCTGTCAGACCAAGGAAGAGTAAATTGGGTGAGATGAATAAGTCATGTATGTAGGAGAGTTTATTGCAAACAGACTGTGGGTTCCAGAGAGCCCCAGGGAGAGAGATAAAGGGAGCAGGGATCAAGGGAATGTGTTTTAGGTTGAAGGGGTTTACAGAGTTTGCAGGGGTGAATCTGTTAGGAAAGGTAGAGAAAATCATGGGAATGTGCTGAGGGTCCCCTGGGTTAGTAGATATGTCCCAAGCAGTCAGTAGGAGCAAAGAGAGGGTGAGCAGGTGGGAGTAGGATAGACTGTAGTTTTATTTGGGTATGTTTGGTGCGGAAGGCATTGAAAGTGGGGAAGAAGTTGGTGGCAGCAGACAGATGAGAGGGAAGAATGCATGGAGAGATATAGAACTCATTGCCCAGCAAAGGGCTGTGGGGATAGGCAATTAGTGTCAGGAAAATGGAGGTTGAGATTGTCACGTACACGCTCACCAGCACGTAACTGGGGGCCACTGCAATGGGGTAGAGTTATTTCCCATTTTGCGCTCACCTCTCACTCAGGTAGGAATCAAGCATAAATCATACCACAAGACAGTTCCAGCACCCCAAAAGTATCCGCTGCCACCACCTTCCTTCAATAATCAAAAAAGGAATCAGCCGGAAGGAATCTGATTCCTAACAGATATTCTAAAAAAAACACATAAAAAATACTTAACTCACTGCTCTGAAGCAGCTACAAAAGAAAATACACTCCTTCAAGGAAATGGATTCATACAACACCAAGAACTTACGAATTAAGGCTAACTTTAATTTTAAAATGATTTTCAGTGCTTACATGAACAAAATAGATAACAATGACTACGGCATACGCATCAATACAGTTATGAAAATAAAAGAGGGAAAAACGTAGAAGATTTCACACTTACAAGGTGTTTCAGCCTTCAGATCCAAGGGGCATGGATGAAAGAAGAATGGGACACAGCTCAATCTGAAATTGAACCCCAAAGCTATGAACACAGATTAGAGTCTGGCAACATGTCTTATACCTGTCCAGGTTCTCTCCTCCTTTCTCATATCTGCCTACTCTCTTAAACTGGCGGGAATTTAAATTTTAAAGGAGGGGGGTGTATACGGGAGTGTCGATGAGGGTAAAATGCGTACAAACCCACAATTTTGGCACTCAGGGAAACTGCGCTTCTGCGGGGTTAGGGTAAATAAAAGGGGTTTTATGGTGAAAGGGGGTAAAAAGGTTGACATCTGTTAAACTTTCTTGAATGGAGATTGTTTATTTTTAGGTTGTAAAACCTGGGGGCTTTTTTTCAAGTATGCACTGGGCTGAAACCCACACTTTAAAAGGAAACAGAACCGGGTTTTAAATTCCTTTTAAACATCGAGGGGGGGGATAACTCACAATCTGAGTTCGGGGAAATTTCTGGACTTCAAAAATTTTTAAGCAAGGGTTTTAATGAACAAATCAAATACTTTTAAAATTTTAAAATTTTTTTACAAAAACGGGAGAAAAAAGGAGGAAAGGAAAAGCATGGTTTAAATTAGCAAGCTTTTTAGTGGAAAAAGTTAACGAGTTGTGTTCCCCTTCAACCCCCTTTTTAAAAATCCGGGTTTCAATTCGGGTTTTTAATTCACCCCACATTTAAAGAAGGGGGAAAAACCCCAGGGCAACCATGTTTTCGGGCGATCACTTTTTTACATTTTTTGATAAAAAATTTTAAACAAATTTTAAAATTTTAAGAACCTCAAAAATTTTTTTCCATGTTTTTCAAATTACAAAAATTTGTTTTTTAAAAAAATTTCCTATTTTTTTTTTTATTTTTTTTTAGTCCCTAGCAGTGTTTTTCTGAAATTGATTTGTTTGTATTTTTTTGCCAAAAACCCAGCGGGCACCTTTCAAATTTAAAAAAAATTTGAAAAAAAAAAATGGGGCACCCATTTATATCTTTGGGCCAGTGGTTGGCCCATTGAACCCAATGCCCAACAATACGGGCCTCCAGAAAAGGGGAAGTGGAGCCAACGGGAGATAAAGTGGCAAGGTGTTTTGGGACACAACTGCGCTCCCTTTCTTTCTACCCAGAAGGGCCCCATACTTTGTTTCCCCAAACCCAAATTAACAACTTGATGGGTTTCCTTTCTCTTTTCCCCATCCTACAAATGGCAAAATAAATTTTGGGTTTTTGGCGATGAAAGGAAAAAAAAATAATGGCCGCAAAATTTAGAGCTTTTAAAAATTTTAAAAGGGGTTTTTCCATCTACTGTTTTCATTTTTTCACAGTAGTGTTGAACATTAACGTTAAACCCTCCCAAAAAATCGGTCGATGGTCATAGTTCGCCATCAAACGGGCAAGATAGCCCATAGGGGGTGTCGATTATGGCGGGTACCATTAAAGTCATGGGAGAGCAACAACACCTTCATTCTTTTCACAAACCCCAAAACAGGGGTGAAGAACTGGGAAATTTAAAATCCACAACAGTCAAATGGGGAAAGTGAAAAATCTTAGGCAAAAACACTTAGGTTTTTAAAAGCCACAGAAAAAAAATCACCCCACCCCTTCACTTCCCCGTCTTGTAAAACCCCAGCATGAAAACCCTTTAAAATGCCCTCACCCACAAATTAAAAAGTGCCAGAAGGCAGTATGATTTGAACCCTCACTTACTTGAACTGGACATTGAATATCCCTGTCCTGGGAAGCAGCCATGAGCCCCAGAACTGCATGACCACCACATTAAAAGTGCCGGAAAATGGGAGTCTTTCACACCACACATTTTGGTTAGAACTGGACATTGACTATTACCAGTCCTGGGGCCACAGCTGAGCCCCAAACCTTACATGACCCCCAGGATTAAAAAGTATCCAGAAAAAGGAGTTCTTTTAAACACCATTTTAATTTCACTGGCCATTGTCTATTCCTGTCCCTGGGCCACAGCATGAACCCCAAAAGCCTGCATGGACCCCAGATTTAAAAAGTGCCGGAAAAAAGGAGTCTTTCATCCACCATTAAATTTCACTGGACCTTGACTTCTACCTGTCCGTTGGGCACAGCATGAGCCCCAAACCCTGCATGACCCAGATTAAAAAGTGCCGGTAAAAGGAGTCTTTCAACACCATTTTAGTTGAACTGGGACATTGACTATATCTGTCCTGTACGCAGAATGACCATTAAACATGTCTGACACACAGATTAAAAAAGTGGCCCCAGCAAAAGGAGTCTTCAACCCCACCATTTTAGTTGAAGCTGGACATTGACTATACCTGTACTGGACCGCGTCATGACTATAAACATGTCTGACCACAGATTAAATGTGCCGGAAATAGGATTTCTTCTTCAACCACCATTTTAGTTTCACTGGGACATTTACTGTCCCTGTCTGGGTTGCGCTTGCCCCTTGTATGAGTGCGGGACAAATTGAGCTTTCACTTGGAAATACTGGATGGGTTTAACGCTCCTGTTCCAACCAGCTGGCCCTTTTTCTTGGCATTCTTTTTTCTTATTTTACTTCAATGTGCTGGTAGGAAATTGTCTCAGGGTATTTGTTCTACTGTCCGTGCTCCTTACTCCATGTCTCTGAATTAACCTACATCTGGTCCAAGTTTTCCTGTACTCCTTGTTACAATTCAGAGGAATTTTTTAACAGCTATTTTGTAATGCAAATTTTTTTAGTAGTTTAATTCTAGAAAACACATTTATAAAATTGGATGGAATTCAACCATGTATTTGTCTCTTTTTTAATTTGTATTAAATGGGTTGTCTCAATTCAGGGATTGATAGCTATGTTAAAGATCTTGACAAAAACAAGTCATTTGCAATATGTGTCCATTAACAGTGTCCTACCTATTCCTGTTTCTGAACAGCCCATCACCCTTGAGCCACTCTTGACAATTGTGAAGAACAAATTTGTTAGAAAAACAATTTTTTTATTAATAGGACCTGTAGTATTGCTGGCATTTCAAGCAAATTGCCCCAAAAATTCAAAGCATGACATTGAGCTCACTTTCGGACAATATGTGAAGGAACAAGATGTCTGTTAGAATCACAAACATTTTTTTTTATCTTAGGTCTTGTGTTTAGTTAGTATAGCTGCATGTTTCAAAGCAAAATGCCCCCAAAAAATTCAAAGCATGACCCTTGAGCCAATTTGGACAATTGTGACAGAACAAATGTCTGTTATTAAAAACAAAATTTTTTTTATAAAGGACCTGTAGGATTGCTGCAATTTCAAAGCAGCAACATGACCCCAAAAAAAATTATAAAAATGATTCTCAGCCCTGTAAAAATTTATGAGTGTGAAATGCCACTTAGAAGCCACATTTCTGTTCCAAAGGACATGATTTATTGCTGTATCTCACCAGCTACATGGATACTCAAAAAATTATAAATATGACTTCTCAGCCACTATTAAAAATTGTGAGGGAGAAGTTCACCCTTAAAAGCCAACATTTCTGTCTTCCAAAGGACCATAAACTACCTAGCTGTAACTCACAGCAACATGACCTCAAAAACCATTGTCAATGTGATAACTTCTAAAGATGAAGTGAGATAAATGGAATACGGTGTTGTCCTATGTAACCCTTGCTGTCTTTTACAGTCTCCTACAGCAAAAACCAGCATAATGAACTGTTGGAAAGAGAATAAATATTGCAGTAAGAAATGATATTTTTGAAAAAAAAGTTTTCAGAGGACCATTTCTGGTGTTGAAGAGGAATGTGAAGTAGGACCGGCATCTAATCGGTGGACATCGGGCAATATGGGGCAACAACTTCATCAGAGAATCCATGGCCTGATTCTCTTGGTTGGAAAGTCAAACGATCCACATTATCTGAGGAAAAGCGGATGGTTTGTCAGTAAATGACTCCTCAGCTGTGCTGAAGGTCGCTCAGATATGACGCTGGCTGCTGGGCAGGACAACCACCTCTATGGCGTGGCGGAGCGAGCTCGGGCCATTCGTCCATTTTGGATACCCAGAAGTCTGTTGGGTCCGGAGCACATCCAAGAACATCTGTGTTGAGACGCAGATAGTCGGTGCAAACCATGATCTTAAGCTGGTCTGCTTGTGTGTTGGACTAGTGTGCCCCTTCTGCATTGCATGCCGTTGGTGAGGTGGTAAAACAAAGATTGCCCGAGGTCAACCCATTAGGCTTCTTGCCACCTTGCCTGATGCTGCTGCCGCTACGGCTATTGCACTCTATCTTACTGTCACGTCGGTGATGTATGTTCCACGTGACATTTGGGGGAAACGTGAAGCAGACGCAACCAGATGTCTCCAGTTTGATCAATCAGAAAGGTCTCATTTCCTGCATTTTACTCTTATTTGGAGTGGGTGGAAGGAAAGTGCATGAGTTTTGTTTTTGTACCGGGGATCAAGAGGGTGGCCCACAGTAAACTGTTGTCATTTGATGGCCTTAATGCGAGGATCATGTTGGAGGAAATGGAGCATCCAAGGCATCATGTGAGAGATGGAAGCCTTGATTTACCTAGGCCTCTGGGCTCGAGGGGGCGGCACTAAGCAAACTGTCTTTCCTTCATCTTCCTCCTCCACCTCAAATTTCGCGCCAACCTCTTCCAAGGCAGGGGACGTCGTACACGTCGGTGTCTAGGATTACTCCTCCTGCTCTCCTCATTCCATCCTTCTTCTCCTCCTCCGATGCCTCTGGCACAGCTCAAAACAGCCCTGACTTGCTGAGATGATGCTCCCTGAGAGCTGATTCACCAACTTGCACTAGTTGGACCCCAAGACCACTGCCTAATGAAGGACGATGAAATTGTGATGAAAACTGTCGGGGCCTTGTGATTTATGGAGGAAAGGTCCGTGTCTGCTCTGTGTCGTCTCCTCTCCGTCGCTGGCGGGGGACCTGTTGTTTCAGAGTGTCCACAACATCGTTCCAGATCTAAGATCACCACAAATTGTAATGCTGACAAGGGCATTGTCCGCACTTGACCATTTGTGGTGGCTTCTTCAAAAACTGGCAAGGACTGGTACAGAGATCTTCACATGGCCTCCACTCTCCGGTGGCTCAACACCCCGAGGTCCGCACCGTGCTCGTCAGGCCATGTGTCCACTTGGTTACTGCTTAACGGATTGCGCTGTCTGGCCACAATCGCTGGAGCATCGTGGAGGGAGGAATTCCCAGCGTGTTGCCACGGTAAACAAGGAAGACGGTTGACGGGGCAGGCCGACGCTGACGATGCACGCAGCACAGGCGCGACGAAGCAGGTGTGCGAACGGCTGAAGTGCGAACTTAGTACTCTCGCGCCCTTCCTCAGGGCAGGCAGGTCCAGACCGGGTAGCTCTTTAGAATTTCTGGAGATCGACAAGGTTCATGACATGATGCCAGGCAAGGGGATGTGCTCAGTCTACGATCTTAAGGGCGGGGCAGCAGATTTTGCCCGTTTATGCACACCCCCTTACCTGGCTCAAGGTTCTTGGCACCCAGCCAAGCGCTCGGGCCGCCTCGGTCCTCGTTGCAGAGAGGCCATTCACAGCTCCTGACCAGTGTGGCGGACAGGATCTCCAAGACAGATCAATTTCAACACGGCCTGGTTTCTCTGGGCACGTGATGCCACCAGAGGACCTTGGAGGAAAGAGCCCTGCACCATCCCTGCGGTTTTGAAGAGCGTGCGCCGAGCCTGAGAGCCACCGTCACCCCCAGAGACATCCACCCAGCTCACCCAGTGAGCTGTCACAGAGATATAGCGGCCTTTTTTTTTTCCCCCCCCCCCCCCCCCCCCTCCCCCTCCCCCCACCCCCCCAACCACCCGCCACCAAACGAAACAAACCCCACCAGCGTGCTTACTAGTCCATGGTGGTGGTGAGATGGGCTTTTTCCGGACACAGATGGCAGGACAACGCGCTTGAAATTTTAGATGAAGTGGCATGGCCAGGGCAGGCGACGGCTTTTTGGCAAAGAATGCCCTGCTCGGCATCTGGTAACTGGGCGGCAGCGAGTGGCCACCAGACGGAAAGGCAAATTCCAAGGGCAAAAGCCTGGCAATGCCGACATTCAGGCTTTTGGTTAGGGGATGTTTTGGGTTAAAGTGTTTCTTCTGCTCCCCAAACTGGAAGACAGAAGGTGCTGCTAGACCTGGCCTTTAAGGCGTGCAGGTGTCAAACTGGCGATAGGAGAAGTGGTAGGATGGGTCTCTGGTGGTTGCTGGTGGTACTGGGCGACGGTGGAAGGCTGAAGCGGAGGCTGATCCCTGATTCATTGACTTGAGAGGACATGAGCAGTGAGGAACGCTTGGTGGTGGCGGAGGTGGAGAGGCGGGGACAGAGGGTGGTGACAGTGGTTGGAGGCCTATTTTGGCCAAGATTAACTCATGCAGTTCGCTGCATGTGGGACTAGACATGTTGGTGGTGGTAATCACTTAAGGTTCTTTGCCTCTACTTATGCGTTTACGGGCAAAGGGCGGCATATGACATCGTGGGTGAATAAGAGGTTTGCTCAAGAAGGCCTGGCTTGAGAGGTCCTGGACCTTTTTGACGGCGATAAGGCGAGGAGCGGGGTTTGCGCTGACCGTGGCTGGCGGAATCATATCAGCTGACTTCTGCTACCGCCCCTCTCCCGTTTTGTGACGGGACCCCGTATTGGACCACTACCCCATCGTCTTCCTCCTCGAGTCCACTGATGAAGCGCTCGCAAGCAAATTCTGCGGGAAAAGACCAGGATGGATCCGCAAGTCGTCATCATCATAACACAGGTGACTTGGTCGTCCTGACTTTCTGCTTCCAGAAGCTAGCGGGCTACAAGCAAGCTGCACTGCAAGGCGTTGTCGTCGCCGGGATTTTTGCCGATTGACTGGATTTCTTCACCACTCTGATTGAATCATTAAATTGGGCGTCAGAGCAGACTAAATCTTCCTCTTGAATCTTTTAACATGCCTTCTGAGACACCCAACCGCTTTTTGTCACAAAGAGGTCTTCAGAACATGGATTATCCACAGTGGTGGGTTACAAGAGTTGACATTTGGGCTGCTTCATGTTGGACGATGATGATGATGCTGATGATGACATTGTGGCCGGTGATGCGAGGACGAGGAGGTAAGACTGCTAGATGCAGGTTGCATTAACCACTGAAGGACAGATTGGCGACGATGTCGTTACTTAGATTCACAGGGCCCTGACCCAGCGATGACAGGACTGACGGTCCTGCAACTGACGATCCGCTCGGCATGCGTGTTGTAACCCACAAAAAAAAAGCACTGGAAGGAGCACCTTCTCTACGTACCTCTACCTCCATGTGCTACACCTCTTGCTCGCTTACCACCTGCATTTCGCTCCAGTTCAGAAATATAAATGTTTGAGAAGGATGGAATAGTTTTGGAAGTTTCTTATTAAAGACGGCTATTCACAGCTATTCTCAAATCCCTCTATCAAAAACAAAATTGCTGGATTCAAAATTTAACTGCAAGGTGGTCTATCAACAAATCTGAACTGGGCAAAAGTCCCAAAAAACACGTATACGTTATGTTTTGATATAATAAACGGTTTTTTTTGCACCTATTCAATTCCAATGTGGTTGAAATAGAATTGCTGTCCTTTAAGATTTACGCCTGATGTGCGTCAATGAACAGTGCTGGTGCGCAAAAGTCAAAAAAACACGTAACTGTTATGTTTTGATATAATGAAACGTATTTTCTGCACCTTTCAATTCACCTGTGGTGTATATAGAATTGCTGATTTAAGATTACGTAGATGATGCCGTCAATGAACAGTGCTGGTGCGCAAAAGTTCAAAAACACGTAACTGTTATTGTTTTGATATAATAAACGGTATTTTTTGCACCTTTCAAAATTTCACCTGTGGTGAACTATAGAATTGCTGTTTTAAAGATCTTACGTAGATGCTGCGTCAAGGAACAGTGCTGGGTGCGCAAAAGTCAAAAAACACGTAACTGTTATGTTTTGATATAATAAAACGGTATTTTTTGCACCTTCAATTCACTTGTGGTGATATAGAATTGTGTTTGTAAGACATTTACGTAGATGCTGCATCAATGAACAGTGCGGCGTGCGCAAAAGTCCAAAAACACGTAACTGTTATGTTTGATATAATAAACGGTATTTTTTGCACCTTTCAATTCACCTGTGGTGATTATAGAATTGCTGTCTTAAGATTTACGTGGTATTGCTGCGGTCAATGAACAGTGCTGGGTGCGCAAAGTACAAAAAACACGTAATGTACCCCCCCATCTTCCCCCCACTTTATCATCTCTCCCTTTTTACATTTTCCCCCCCCTTTTTTCCCCCCCCCCCCCACAAATCTTATGTCTTTGATATAAATAAACGGTATTTTTTGCACCTTTCAATCACTGTGGTGAATATAGAATTGCTGTTTTAAGATTTACGTAGATGCTGCGTCATTGAAACTGTGCTGGGTGCGCAAAAGTCAAAAAACACGTAACTGTGATCGTTTTTTTTTCGGTTACGATACACTGTATTTTTGGCAACAAACAACCTGTGCTGACTACAAGATTGTGGTTTGTAATTTAACTTGCCAAGGTGGTTATATCAACAGTCACAGGTGTAATGGGTATTATAAAATTGAACACCTATCTGAAACGTATTCCTGGATAATAAAAGTGGAGTTTTGCAGCTAACAAAGAGACCGCAGTTACTAGAAATTTATGTTTATCCAATATAAGTCAGGCTGCCCAATATCCAGGAAATATTTCAATAGCAAACTGTTAATAATAAAGATATTCCACTACCAATGTCTACACTAAAGTATGGTGAATTTATTAGTGTACTTTATAGATAGAGCTTGTCTGTGTTCGCCCGGCGGGCCCCCCCCCAACCCCCCCGCGGATCCCACGCCGTGATTTACAGCGGTAGATGCTGCTTTAAAAATTCTCTAGATAACTACATCAAAATGTTCAAATCACTAATCTAACTAAATTGGAAGGATCTCAGCTAATAGTAGAGGTTTCTCTGTGCCGAAATAGACTATTTCGCTGAGCTGTTTTTGGCTCACAGGCAGAGCGCAGGTCCTAGCCCTAGGCGACGCTGAGAGACACTGAGGCGGAACCAGGAAATGCTGTTTCTATGTAAAAACGATGGTCATGTGATTTTTCAGCCAATCGCAAAAACATACACATCCCAGTCATGACGTCGCACCCACAAATCTCACCTGCTCTATTCTGTAATCTCATTTGCTGGCCACCAAAATTACAGGAAGCGCCCGAAAAAGGCGCGATCTTAATAGATGATGCACGATTTTTAACCCTTAATTATCGCATAATCTGGAAATTTCGATTCACCATTAAATACTTGCCGATTTCAACTTTGTCGATAAAAATTGCACAACACTATTTAGACCTTGATTTTTACCAGTTTGGAAATTTAGAAAAATCTAGGGCTCCCCTAATTTCTACCTTTGCGGATTCATTGCTATTTATTCTGGGACGAAAACTTGATAGTGATGCATGTGTTTTGGCTACAGTACTATATGTCTTGACTCGAGCCACTTGAATTTTTCGCTCGGGGAGTGAAACCTCTTGAGCTGTTTCCATGTGTGCAATATCATCTCCTAAATTTCTGGTTTCTGGTTAAGGATTTATTTTTTATTGTTCTTATTAAGTCTATCTGAGTGGTAGTTTGTGTTAATTTTTTGTTAATAACATCCTGTCATTCCGCTTGAGGTTATGGACAAATTTTCTGTTCTAAATCAGAGAATTCAGGGTGAGTATTGTTGAGGAAAATTACAGCATATGTTTCTCTACTTCTTTGGCTATTTTTATACAATTTTCTTTTCTTTTTTCAACTAGAAGGGACATTAGGTTGTATGAAACAATTATCTAAATTTTCTGCCCAGAGTTTCTCAAACTGGTCATCTCTGGCGGAAAAAGGATTTGGCTTACCAAATGATTAACCCTTTAGGAATAAGTTTCACATCAAATACAATTTCAAAAAAAATTAGCCTCTATGTGGAGAAGGGCTTTTCAGCGAAATATTTTTGCTAAAGTTTGGGTGATACCGTATACGAGTCTGGGTTTTCCTCTTCAGTATATTCACGTATGTTTTGTGGAGGATCCAGGATCTGTGATTGGGGCGTGGAACTTGAAAGCAATTTGTCCATCAGTTGCTCCCTTACAAAATTGCTGTATTCACATTTAAGTGCAAGGTGCCTCAATGAACAAAGCTGTAGTGCGCCAAAGTGAAAAAAACACGTATTGTTATGTATTGGATAATAAAAGGGATTTTTGGCCACCTTTCTACTTCAACCTGTGGTGACTACAAAATTGCTGTATTCACATTTAAGTGCAAGGTGCCTCAATGAACAAAGCTGTAGTGCGCCAAATGTGAAAAACACGTATCTGTAGGTGTAATTCGGATAATAAATGGTATTTTTTGGCACCTATCAAATTTCAACTGTGGTAACTACACAATTGCTGGGATTTCAAAAATTACCTGCTAGGTGGCTCAATCAACAAATCTGGTGGGCAAAAGTGAAAAAACAAGTATATATGTAATGTTTTCCGGAGATTAAAAGGTATTTTTTGGCACCTATCATGTCACCTGTGGTTGACCTTCACAATTGTGGATTTCAACATTTAACTGCACAGGTGGCTCTATCAACAAATCGGACTGGGCAAGAGTGCAAAAAACCACGTATCTGTAATGTATTCGATAATAAAAGGTATTTTTTGGCATCTATCAATTCACCTGTGGGACTACCAAAATTTGCTGTATTCACATTAGCTGCACAGGCTGCATCAATGAACAAGCTGTAGTGCGCAAAAGTGAAAAAACACGTATCTGTTATGTATTCGGATAATACTAGGTATTTTTGGCACCTATCAATTCACCTGTGGGTGACTACAAAATTGCTGATTCACATTTAGTGCAAGGTGCCTCAATGAACAATGCTGTAGTGCGCCAAAGTGAAAAAACACGTCTCTGTAATGTTTCGGATACATAAAAAGGTATTTTTTGGCAATAATATCAATTCAACTGTGGTGATTACAAAATTTGCTTTTTTCTCATTTCGTGCAACAGTGCCGCGAACTCAATGAACAAAGCTGTAGTGCGCAAAAGTGAAAAAACACCTTATCTGTAATGTATTCCGGGATTATAAAAGGTTATTTTTGGCACTTTCAATTCACCTGTGGGGACTACAAAAATTGTGGTATTCACATTTAAGTGCCAAGGTGCCTCAATGAACAAAGCTGTAGTGCGCCTAAAGTGAAAAAACACGTCTCTGTATTGTTATCGGATAATAAAAGATATATTTGGCACCTTTCAATTCACCTGTGGTGACTACAAAATTGCTGTATTCACATTTAAGTGGAAGGTGCCTCAATGAACATAGCTTGTAGTGCGCAAAAGTGGAAAAAAAAACACGTAGCTGTAATGTCTAATTCGGATAATAAATGGTATTTTTGGCACCTATCAACCTGTGCTGACTAACACAAATTGCTGGATCTAATATAACTGCAAGGTGGCTATATCAACAAAAGCTGGAATGGGCCAAATTGAAAAAAGAACACTATTCTGAAATAAAAGTGGAGTTTTGCACCTCACCCCCCCCACCCCCCGCTCCCTTCCGTGACTTCTACGCGTAGATAGCTCCTTTAAATTCTCTACATAACTACATAAATTCTTCCAATCTCTGATCTAATAAGTTTTAAGGGTCACTGCTCAACAGTACGAGCATTTCTCTGTGAAGAAATAGAATAATTTCGCCTGAGCTGGTTGGACACATGCAGAGGCACGTTCTACTGCTATGAGACGCTGAGAGGACACTGATCATGAACAGGAAGGGGCTGTTCTATGTAAAAACGAAGTCATGTGATTTTTCCAGCCAATCGCAACCATACACATCCCAGTCATGACGTCGACACACTCTCACCCTGCACTCTATTCTGTCAAGCTGATTAGTGGCCGCTAAAAATGACTGGAAAGGCAGAAAATGGCGTGAAATTAATGATGATGCACAGATTTAACCTAAATTATCGCATGATCTAAAAATTTCGATCAACATAAAAACTGTGCGATTTCAACTTTGTCGATAATAATCGCTCAACACTAGTTACAAACAAATACCTCTCACACAGAGCAGGACAACAGGTCTAGATCCCCAAACTTTGCAATAATAAACTAGCCACTGGTGGATAAATACCACAAATATGTTAAAAAAAGAACACTGGTAGTATAGGAGCCATAGGTTTCCCCCACAATCAATGGGTTCATCAGGGGGAATAAATGTGGCTAACAAAGTAATAATGGATAATAAAGAGCAAAAGCCAAATAATGGCTCATAGGAATCATATAGAAAGACATGACCAAAGGTCAAAACACAGGATAACGCACAGATAGAGATACAGGTAACCTGTACAAAGTATTGAGTGTTTTTTTTAGCTTACATTTTGTCTTTCAAAATGTCAAAAGTTAATAGTTACCAGTAGAGATGGGCGAATTGATTCTAACGAAGTGGAATTCGTTTAGAATTTCAGGAAAACTTCGGTTCGGAAACGAAGTCGACGTTTGAGGAACTTCGGGTGAATGAAGTGTGCTTTTGATTGATAAAATGGATGGCGGCACCTGGCACTACAATGGGGCCAAAGCACTTGGGAGGGAAATGGGCATAGCCTGAATGACTTGTGAAGCCAATCAGGATGACCGGCGGGATTCTGTGATGTCACCGCACTATATTAAGTCCGGGCACGACGCAGGGAGCTCATACGGCTCTAACTGTACTGATCAGGGAAGGTGCGCGCGGCTGATTGTTTACTGGAAGATCTGATTTTTATCAGCGATTTTGTGGGGTGTTCAGCTTGTCTCAGTGGACTGCTTCTCTTAAACGTTTCCTATGTCTGATTTTTTGGGTTTTAGGATCTGAAATCCAGTGTGCGTCCACTGCAGCTGCATATACATTTAAATCCTATCTGCTCACAGCACAATTGAATATCCAAGGGGGATCTAGCCAGTTCCTGTTGTATTCATTTAAGGAACAGCATTTTTTACAATACAAATACACACTTCATTTTTGGCTGCTCAATTCTTTGGCGCAATTTACTCCAGGGGTTAATAAGCGTTGTTATTCAGCTGTAGTGACTCCAAGAAACCGTCATTTTCAACACTCCAAAAATATATACATTTTTTCCTGTAGCATAATTCACAAGAAAAGGTTAATACAATTTTATCGCTTGTTGTGTGCGTAAAAAAACACGCATTGTAACACGCTACAAAAGCTTACTAGTTTTGGTGGCTCAATTCTTTGGCGCAATTTACATCCAGGGGTTAATTAGCGTTGTTTTCAGCTGTGTGATCCCAAGAAACACGTCATTTTCAACACCAAAATCATATTTACTTTTTGCCTGTAGCATAATTCACAAGCCAAGGTTAATTACAATTTTATCTCTTATTGTGTGGCGTAAAAACACAGCATTGTAAACGCTACAAAGCTACTAGTTGTGGTGGTCAATTCTTTGGCGCAATTTACATCCAGGGGTTAACTTAAGGTTGTTTTTTCAGCAGTGGTGATCCCAAGAAAACCGTCATTTTCAATGCCAAAATATATACATTTTTCCTGTAGCATATTTCACAGCAAGCGTTAATTACAATTTTATCTCATGTTGTGTGGCAGTAAAAAACACGCATTGTAACACGCTACAAGCTATCTAGTTTGTGGTGGCTCAAATGTTTGGGCGCAATTTACATCCAGGGGTAATTAAGCGTTGTTTTCAGCTGTGGTGATCCCAAGAAACCATTATTTTTCAACGCCAAAATATATACATTTTTCTGTAGCATAAATTCACAAGCAAGGTTAGCTTACAATTTTTTCTCGTGCTTGTGTGGCGTAAAAAATATGCCATTCGTAACACGTGCACAGTTACTAGTTTGAGGTTAGGCTCAATTCTTGGCGCAATTTCTATCCAGGGTGTTAATTAAGCATTGTTTTTCAGCTGTGGTGACTCCAAGAAACGCATTTTCACGCCAAAATAATACATTTTTCATGTAAGCCCTAATTCACAAGCAAAGTCTAATTACAATTTTATCTCTTGTTGAGTTGGCGTAAAAAAACACGCCATTTTACACGCTACAAAGCTACTAGTTTGTGGTGGCTAATTTTTTGGCGCAAATTACATCCAGGGGATAATTAAGCGTTGTTTTTCAGCTGTGCTGACTCCTACAGGAAACGTCATTTTCACCGCCCAAAAATTATTGACATTTTTTCCTGTAGCCTAATTCACAAGCAAAGGTTAATTACCATTTTATCTCTTGTTGTTAGTGGGGGCGTAGAAAACACGCAAATTGTAACACACTACAAAGATGGTAGTTTGTGGTTGCTCAAATCTTTTGCGTAATTTAGGAATCCAGGGGTTAAATTAAGCGTTGTTCTGCAGTTGTACCAGTAAAAGAATACTTTGTTTTTCCAACCGGGTGCCCAAAAAACAGAAGAAATCTGTAGCATATTCATTTCGAAGGATTATTAAGCCTGTTTGTGCTTTTATATTCAGTAAAATACACAAGTTTTTAAACAGCACATACAAGTCAATTTTTCCTGCCCATTTGTGAAGGCAATTTAAATCCAAGGATACCCAAGCTTCTTAGGGGTTAATTTGGAGTCAAATACAGGGTGTGTATTTATCATATACAGATATCTTCATCAAACCAGTGTCTGTACATTTAGAACAAAAGTATGTAAGACAGAGAGGTGGCAGGTCTTCCTACAATGCGAGTGCAGAGGCAAAAACATTCCAGCCCAGTCGCAGCAAAACAAGGGGACGTCACAGCAGGGTCACTCGGTGAAGCCACAACTGCCGCTGTCATCTTGCGGCCGTGTACTGACTAGCAAACCCAAGGGTTCTTGATTGGTTGACTAGGTCCATCCACTTCCTCCCAGTGGACATCTGACAACCAAGCCAATGAGTCGGTGGGAACGTCAGGACACAACCCTTAGTTGGTCATGGCCCGGGAGCGGGTCAGCGGCCCTCACCTGTCCTCAACCGCTATGTTCCATCAGGTTCCCTCAGCCAGAGATCTACTATGTGGTTCTGGTCAGCGCCCTATATAGCGAGGAATGAACAAATTTGAGGAGGGCAGCAGCAGCTACTTGGCAGCGAAGAAATGGTCAATATCCCTGCTTCTTGCAGTAGCGGCGCAAAGTATAGGATGTTGAGCAGTGGCATGGCGAGGTCATGTTGTGAGGGGTCAGCCTCTGCATACCAAGACCGGTGATGAGGACAGCGCAGTGACGATGAAACACAAATAGATGATGATGGTAGCCGACCGCACTTGGGAGCCGGTGTGAGGCAAGGGCTTCATCATCGTCAAGAGAAGAGGGCGTCAGGCTTGGACGTCAGGCAGCGGCGCAGCCAGCAAGTGGGTTGTGTGGGTGTGAGTCAACTGGGGTAGCAGCAGTGTGAGGTCGGCGAGCCAAGCGCCGCGGGGTAAAAAAACCCGCTTAGCAGGTCAAGAAAGTAGCGGCACAGGGGCTCAGCGAGGCCAGCGGCGGAGTAGTCACTCAGTGCGGAGAGTTGCGGTAAAAATCGTACTCGCGGTGTGGGCAGTTCTTTCGCTAAGACACCGGAGGAGCCGAATATGGGTATATGTAGAATCTGTAAGCAGAAAGTGAAACCTGCCAGTGGAGCCCCCCTAACGTTGGCACCACGGCCCTGCGTCAACAACATGCAGCGTCACCATCCGGTGGCCTGGGAAAACATAGCTCAGATGTGGTGGTCCATCCTGCCAGCGAAAAAAGCCAAAACGCAGCAGCAGCAGCAGCGCCCAGTGGCACCGCCATGGCCATTGCAAAGCACAGTCAAGGCTCCACACCTGCTGCAGAAAGAGCCGTTGCTCTTTGACATCATCTCCCGGTCCAGATGCCTCCTGCTCCTCGCTACTGCATCGGCGCCAGCAGTCGTTCAGAAGGCGATTGGCAAAGAGACAACAGTATGGCTTCCAACCATCCTAAAGTGCAGCACCTTGACCGTGCTCCCTGTCCAAGTTGTTGGTAACTTGGCAGTCCTCTGGCTCTCCCTTTCAAAATGTGACCTGCACCGTTCAGAGAACTAAATAGCTTATGCCGAGCGAGATGGAAGTCACAACCGTAATTTCTTTTCCAAAAAGGGCAGTACCAGCACATCATAAATTTGTAGAACAGAAGGTGGGCACAGTCTGAGCTTATTCGGTTTGTTCCAAGGTGCACGGCACGCGGACATCTGAGCGTACTACGGTCAGGGCCAGATACATTGTCCATTACGGCCCACTGGGTGAATGTGCTTCCGGACCAGCACACCAACAACTTGGACATGAGACGGCGCTTTCTCTCCACGTTGTCAAACCGGCGGCTCCTGCGCCAATGTCCGCCTCCTCCTCCTCCACCACCATCTCAGCCTCCACAAGTACTGCTCCTCATAACCACATGTGTAGAGCACAGCGGTGTCACACAGTCTACACCTGGCTTGCCACTGGCGAACAAGTCACACAGGGGGAGGAACTGCTCCCGCGTCATGGCAGCAAGCAATCGATGTTTGGCTTTCTCCGCGCCAAATGCAGATCGGAAGCATGGGAAGGACAATGGGAGAACATTTGTCCGCGGCTGCAACCGATGAGGGATGGTCCATGCACCCTGCATAGTGCACGTGTTCAATCTGGTTTGAACAGGTTCCTGAAGTCTTTCCACCGATCTTCAGACATTCTGAAAATGGCCAGGAAACTTGTGGCCATAGCACTTATCCATTCGACAAAGCCAGAACACCCTCCTCGAGTTGCAGCGGCAGAACGGCCTCCCCAACACACTCTGATATGCGATGTTTTTCCACCCGCTGGAATTCCAAGCCTGCACATGTTGGAACCGACTGATGAACAGAGAAAGGCCATTAACGATTTTTTGATGATCCAGGCAGACAGAAGTACTCCCCGTTTAACTTTGATTGTCAGCCAGTGGCAGCTTCATCATCCGTGAACACCCTGCCGTTTGTTGAGGCCATTCTAGAGGCGACGTATTGTCAGTCAGACATGATTACGATGAATAATGTCATTCCATTCCACTGCTTACATGTCCTGGAACAGATGCTGAGACATCGTCTGGGCAGGGGACTGGAGACGTGCGACTACATCTCGCGGCCACAAGATCCCGGTGGGGGACTGAAATGTAGAGAAAGGAGGAGAAGGAATTGGAGCAGAAGCATTGTCGGGTTGAAATGAGTTGGAATTTTTCTACCCAGCGTGACAAGAGAGGAGGAGCAGGAGGCAGCTGAGGAGCTAGATGGAGATGATGAAGACGAGGCATATGACCCTCAAGCCACCGTGGCAGTATAACAGTTAGATGGTGGCAGGGAGCCCCTCGGAGTCACTTATGCAATGTGCCCGAGCATGCTGATTTGCCTGGCTAGTGACAGCCGAATAGGTCCATCATCCGGCAGAGGATGACTTCTGGGATTCTCCGCCCTATTGGAACCCATGCTACCGGTCCAAAATGGAGCCTTTTTCCCAGCAATTCGAGAGGGAGGACAAACTCAAATATCTAACGGAAATCCTCCGCAGTTAGTTGGCCGCTGCCCATGTGCGGCATCGCCCTCCTCTGACAGGTCTGTCCGGGGGGTTCTTCACGCTACATCACAGTACTACTGGCCGCAGCTGCCATGGAAGGTGAGGGGTTCGGAGCCAGTACCAGCTCCATCAGCAGCAACCTAAGTTCAGGAGTCACTGATAGCAGCTTCCTTCACCCGCCTAGTGAGGAGGGCAGTCCGCCAGCAGCAGGACTGGAGCAGACCCTAAACCACAGGTGGTGGCTACATGGAAAGCACTCTTCCACCCCAGTTAGAAGATCCGCTGGACTAACGGGGCGAGCACCAAACTGGATGTGTGGCCGCAACTTGCCGAGTTTGCAGTGGAGAAAGCTGTCCTGCCCCAGCCATAGTGGTGGAAATCAGAGTCGGGGGTTCAGTGGCGGCGGGGGTCCACCGTTACCTCAAGAGAACCCCTTAGTCACGGGAAATGTGGAACGGACTGAACCTTGTCCAAGATGAATCAGGCATAATCTGCAGAATTCCACACACCAATGCCTTTAGCGTGACTACATCAAGCCATGTACGCCTCACCCAAACTTGCGAGAAATGAGTACTGGGTTTCAAACTAACCTGCCTCAGCCACTAGTCTGAT
This sequence comes from Phyllomedusa bahiana, assembly GCA_025379985.1. Lineage (NCBI taxonomy): Eukaryota > Metazoa > Chordata > Amphibia > Anura > Hylidae > Phyllomedusa > Phyllomedusa bahiana. The sequence goes on from JAODAL010002712.1 coordinate 31,432, forward strand.
GCCCGTGCCGCCACCCACCTGATTGCCTCACATCTGCTGACAGTTTTCTCCTCTGCCACCTGACCATCTTACCAGGGACTGGTATTGCCAACCCACCTCCACACTCTGGATCATTGTGCCACTGTCCTGCCTCATGCCTGCTGCTGTGGCGCTGCCGTGACCTCCAGCTCCACACTGTGTCATTGTGCCACTCTCTGAACTCATGCTGTTGCTCTGGTGCCGTCACCTCCACTTCTGTCATTGTGCAACTCTGTGGCCTACTCCAGTTTTTGCAACCTCGCTCTCCAGACTGTGATTGTTGACAACTTTCTGACCTCGTGCTGGGCTGCTGGTGGCTGCTGCCGTGACCTAGACCACTGTGTCATTGTTCCACTCTGTGGCCTATTTCTGTTTGTCCACCTCCAGAATGTCATTGTCCACTGTCTGACCTCATCTGCTGCCGCCGTCACCCCTCACTGCTCTGCTCATTGTTCCACTCTGTGGCCTACTAAAACTACTTGTTTTTGCCACCTCCAGAATGTCATTGGTGCGCACTGTCTGACCTCAAAGCTTCTTGCAGTGGCTGCTGCCGGACCTACACACTGTGTCATTGTGCCACTGTCTGACCTCATGCTGCTGCTGTGGCGCTTGCTGTTACCTACACACATGTTTCATTGTTCCACTGTCTGAACTCTTGCTGCTGCTGTGGCTGCTGCCGTGACCTCACACACTGTGTCATTGTTCCCACTCCTGTGGCCTACTCCTGTTTTGTAGCCACCAGTCCAGAATAGATTGTGCCACTGCCTGACATCATGCAGCTGCTGTGCTGCCGTGACCTCCACATTCTGTTATTGTGCCACTGTCTGAACCTCGATCTTCTGCAGTGGCTGCCTGCGTGACCTACACACAGTGTCATTGTGGCCACTGTCTGACCTCATGCTGCTGCTGTGGCTGCTCCGTGACCTACACACTGTGGTGATTGTGCCACTGTCTGACCTCATGCTGCTGCAGAGTGGGCTGCTGCGTGACCTCAACACTGTGGTCCATTGTCCCACACTGGTGGCCTATGCCTGTTTTTAGCCACCTCCAGAATGTCATTGTGCACTGCTGCCTGACCTCATGCTTGCTGCTGGGGCGCTGCCGTGACGCTCCACACTGTGTCATTGGTGTCCACTCTCTGACCTCATGCTGCTGCTGTGGTGCTGCCGTGACCTACACACTGTGTCATTGTGCCACTGTCTGACCTCATGCCTGCTGCTGTGGCATCGCCGTTACCTACACACTGTGTCATTGTGCCACTTCTGTGGCCTACTCTGTTTTTGTGCCACCCTCCAGAAATCATTTGTGCTACTGCCTGACCTCATGCTGCTGCTGTGCGGCTGCCATGACCTCCACACGTCTGTCATTGTGCCACTGTCCTGACCTCGATGCTGCTGCTGGGCTGCTGCCAGTGACCTCCACACTGTGTAATTGGGGGTCCACCTTCTGTGGCCTACTCCTGTTTTTGCCACCTCCAGGATAATGATGTGCCACTCGCCTGTCCTCATGCTGCGGCAGTGGCTGCTGCCGCTGAACCTCCACACTTGTGTCAATGTGCCACGTCTGACCTCATGCTGCTGCTGTGCTGCTGCCCGTGACCTACACACTGTGTCATTGTGCACTTTCTGACCTCATTCTGCTGATGTGCAGCTGCCGTAACCTACACACTGTGTCATTGTGCCACTGTCCTGACCTCATGCTGCTGCTTGTGGCGGCTGCCGTGACCTCCCCACACTGTGTAATTGTCCCACTCTGTGGCCTACCCTGTTTTGCCACACCAGAAATATGAATTGTGCCACTGCCTGCCTCAATGCTGCTGCAGTGGCTGCTGCCGTGACCTCCACACTGTGTCATTTCGTGCCACTGTCTGACCTCATGCTGCTGCTTGTGGCTGCGGCCGTGACCTACACACTGTGTCATTGTGCACTTGTTTTTGGGCCCCCCAAAATGCGGCCCTCCGCCTGTGGCCGCTGCCGTGACCCCCCCACACTGTGCATTGTGCCACTGTCTACCTCATGTGCTGCTGTGGCTGCTGCTGTGCCCTTTACCACTTGTCATTGTGCCACGTCGACCTCAGCTGGCTGGGGCTGATGCCGTGCCCTACACACGCTTTTTTTTGTGCCCACTGTCTGACCTCATGCTGCGCTGCCGTGACCCACACTGTGTCATTGTCCCCTTTCCTTTTTTTTGCCACCTCCAAATGTCATTGTCCACTGTGCCTATGTGTGGGGGCTGCCCCCATCCCCTCCACACTCTGCCCAAATGTTGCCACCTGAGCTTCAGCTTTTTTTTTTCCAGCTTTCTCTGGCTTTTCTTTATCAGGAAAACATTCCCGCTTAGTTTTTTGGTCATTTTTTTCCCCTCTTGTGCCGGGGGAATTTTTATAGTGAAGGATTCTAAGAGCGGGGGGCAGTCATGTGCGTTTTCAACTAAAACACAACTTGTATGAAGACCAAACCCAACTCCCTCTGCATATTTAAGATGGCACAACTTTTACGCCCTGCAGGCTCTGTGGCCCTTTTAAAAAGCTGTTTTTTAAAGTGATTGGTCCCCAAGTAATTTTTGCCGAGAAATTCGGGGAAATGAACGAAAACGAATTTCGGGGAAATTCGCCCATCTCTAACTAAAAAATATAGGTTATGCACATCCAAAAAAACATTTTTTGAAAAAAAAAAACATGGTGCAAAAACTGGTGCGGCTGTATTATGCATACATATTCCAATAACAGTGGCACACATAAACGAAGCACTTCAAAAAGGATATAGGAATTTTAAAAAAGCATTTCTGCTTTTAGGGAAAAATAAAAATTTTGGTTTTTTCAGTTCACATTTTGCTCAAAAATGCTTAAGCCACCCCTTTAACTTCAAGGGATCTCAGGGGGTGGTCCTCACTATTGATTTCACTTTGATCCTCCATTTGGGGCCTATTCAGTCCAAAAAATCCAGGGAATTAAGGAAAACCCGTTACAAAATTACACTGCCCTGATTAAAAAACCTGCCAAGGGAGGGGGAGGCAAAAAACCAAATGGAGGGAGCCACCCTCCAAAATCAAATAAAAGCAAAATTGGTTTTGCACATCCAAAAAAACATTTTTTGAAAAAAAAAACATAGGTGCAACACGGTGCGGGGTATAGTATACTACATATTCCAATAAAGTGGCACCTTAAACGAAGCACTATCAAAGGGGACATAGGAATTTTGAAAAAAGATTTCTCTACTAGGGTATATAAAAATTTTTGAGATTCTAGTTCACATTTTTTTCAAAACTGCTTAACCACCCCCCCCGAACTTCAACGGGGTTCACGGGAGGGGGTCCTACAATTTGATTTCTACACTATTTATACCTCTCGTTTGGGGGCTATTTTGACTCCATAAACCGGGGAAAGAAGAAACCAGCTTACAAGTTTCACTGCACTGATTAAAAGCCATTGTAAAAGGGGGTGGAGTGCAAAAAAACAAAATGGAGGCAGCCACTCTTAAGTCAAACTCAAAGCAATATATGGTTATGCACATCCAAAAAAAAAACATATTTTGAAAAAATTAACATAGGTGCAACATGGTTCGGCTGTAGTTACATTACATATTCCAATAACAGTGGCACATATAAACTGAAGCACTATCAAAGGGGACATAGGAATTTTGAAAAAAAGCATTTCTGCTATCTAGGATATATGAAATTTTTTTTAAAATATTCTCAGTTCACATTTTTGATCAAAACTGCTTAAGCCACCTCTGAACTTCAACAGGATCTCAAGGCAGGTGGTCCTACACTATTGATTCCTACACTATTGATACCTCTCGTTTGGGTCCAATTCAGATCTCCATAATCCAGGGAATGAAGGAACCAGCTTACAAGTTACACTGCACTGATTAAAAAGCCATGTCAAGGTGGGTGGAGTGCAAAAAACCAAAATGGAGACAGCCACTGCTCCAAACTCAAACTAAAAGCAATATATGGTTATGCACATCCAAAAAAACATTTTTGAAAAAAAATGAACATAGGTGCAACACTGGTGCGGCTGTAGTATGCATACATATTCCAATAACAGTGGCACACTATTCCTAATAAGAAACATTACCCCTTTTGAGGTTTTTCCAGCTATGACTCACCTCTGCAAAGCTGACACACAAATGTCTTTTGGCTTTCTGATTTTTGAGCATATCCCAACACTCTTCACAAGCTGTTCCATATTCTTCTGTAGAGTATTCACAAACCAACTAAAACATGGAAGTTGTGATTGAGGCCCATGCAATACCATACATCCTGAATTTTTGTGGGGTCTCGTGCCCTTCATCCTGTGCTCATTTGTGAGTCCATTCCCTCAGTTCCCATTAGGATTGTGCTTCAGACTGTGACTCCCACCTCCAAGGATTTGTGCCTGTACATCCCTCTCAGTTCTCCTACTTGTAGTTGACAAATCACAAAGTGTCTGATACTTGCTGCTGGGGAATTACTCTTTGATGCTGTCTTGTGGTCTTAACATGCAGCTGTCATGGTTTCCACTCAAACCATTACAACAACTTTCACATTACTTTTTAAAAGATTCTCTATTTAATATCCCTTGGGGCAATGTACCCAGTTTGTAAACATGTTTTTAAATCAAACTAAAAAGATGTAATACCTAGTACTCATATCTATGCAAGGATCACGGTCCATCTAGAGCTGACTTGGACACAGCTTGTCACTGGAATATCAAAATCGACCTTAGCACATCATTACCAACCTCTGAACCCTTCTTAGGTTTGGTTGATTTAAGCCCTGTAGCCTGGAAGTGCCTTGAAAACACATGTTCACACCCTCTATACACCCTCCCCTTTTTGCAATCTGGTTTGTGAAAGAATCAGTAACACTGGATAGTATTGTATAGCAAATAACTAAAGTTTATATAGTTGTGTCTCACCCCTATATGCAGCTCATTGCATTGATGCTGGCCTGATAAGGATGAATTCTAAATGGTAATGCAACCTACCCAAGACATTTTGCTGCAAAATAACTCATCAGGGAAAGTTAACTTATGGACACACCATGTCTAGATGTTAAAAATACACACATGGAGAAAATTGTTGGCACCCTTTTGTTAAAGAAAGAAAAACCCACAATAAAATATATTAAAACAAAAACGGTCAAAATAATGATAAATTTAATGAAAATCAGATAATACGTTTGAATTGAGGTTCAGGCTAAAATATTGTAATAAAACAACTGAAACTGGCATGGACAAAAATTATGGTGCCCTTAGAAAAGACTAAAAAGTAGTCACTGCGCTGTTTGGTATCATAGTATGCACAGACAAACATGTTAAAGGTAAAGGCTATAGGACCATCTCCAAACAGTTTGATGTTCCTGTTACTATAGCTGAACATATTATTCAGAAGTTTAAGGTCTATGTTACTGTACCCATCCTCTTTGGACGTGACTGCAAGAGGAAAATTGATGACAAACTGAAGAAACAGATAATATGAAGAGCCCAGAACAACTTCTAAATAGATTAGAAGTCAACTCCAAGGTCAAGGTACATCAGTGTTATATGGCGTCATTCACCGCTGTTTTTGCCAAAATTGAAATCAGTGTTGAAAGTAAATCATAAAAAGCGAGACTGGAATTTGTCAAAATGCATATTGAAAATACACAATGCTGCTGGGAGAATTCCATTAGAAAGATGAGACAAAACTGGAGCTTTTTGGCAACTCACATCAGCTCTGTGTTGATAGATACAATAATAAAGCATGGAAAGAAAGGAACATTGTAACTACTGGAAATCATGGAGAAGGCTTGGTTATGATTTGAGGCTGCTTTGCTGTATCTGGCATAGTGTGTCTTGAATCTGTGTATGGTACAATGAAATCTTTAGACTATCAAGACATTCTGGAGAGAAATATACTGCCCAGTTTCACTGATCTTGGTCTTAGTCGCAGGTCATGGATCTTCCAACAGGATAATGACCCAAAACACACAGCTAAATGCAAACGTTGTACTTTCCGAAGTGACCTTCTATAAGCCCTGAAGAGCTAAAGCATGCAGTCTGGAAAAGACGGATTTCAAATCTGGGACAGGATGAGCAGTTTGCTTACGAGAAGTGAAAATATCTGTGGACAGGTGCAGAAGTTTAATTGAGAGTTAAAAAATAGTTTGTTTCCAGTGATTGTCTCAAAAGGTTGCCTCAAAATATTATGTTAAGAGTACCATCATTTTTGTATAGACCAGTTATTTTAGTTTGTCAATTTTTCAGTTGAGCCACAATTTAAAAACATTGTCTGATTTTCATTAGTTGATTTTCAGCAAATTTAAATTTGTTATTACTTTTGTCAATTTCAAGTTATTTTAGTGACCATTGTGTTTTTCTTTCTCTAAGGGAAGGGTACCAACAATTTTGTCCCCAAGTGTATGAAAAAATGACATTGATCAAGAGATGTAATCCAAATGTTTGGGGTGCCCATGTAAAATGTATTAAAGGGAACCCACCTACCATGTTTTATTATATAACACTAATGTCTTCTTATGTGGAAAATATACTTTTGGGCCCCCCTTAGACTCCAGGGCCCAGTATTGTCTGTTACCCCTGCACTCCCTATAGCTACCCCCCTAGATCCTTGCATGAATATGAGCACTTTGTATCAAGTGTTCACCTTTGTTTAGTTTAAAGTGGGGCATAGAAACAATATTAGAGAGAAAAAAAAATGTGCTTTCCAAAAAATTTCCATTAATTTCATGAAAATTTAAAGTTTCCCAAAAAATTCTTTTTAAACTCCTGCATATAACACGAGTTTAGGGCTGTGCATAAGCCCATTGCCTTCAAATTTCTTAAACACAGTCGAGTACCTTCAATTAGCTGGAAATGTCTATAGCTGGCACTATTTTCATTCTCACCTGCTGAGGTTTATAGCCAATGCAAAATGAAATGAGCTGCTTCAGAAAAAAAAGTTTGTTCAAACATAAATTTTTCAGCACCCATTCGCTCTGTCAACTTCAGTAAATTTGACTTGGTTCACTGAAGCAGTAAATACGTTTCACCTCTATCACAGGTATGACCTTTGATGAACATCTGAATGTTTTCCCTTCATTTACTCTTTTAAGCCTATTTCCAAGTTTTTGACAATATCTAATTGGGTGCACAACATTTATAAGGTTGTAAGAAATGTTAGATCCATGGTTACTTTTCACAGCAGGTGTTATAGTAGATAAAGCCTATTAGACAAAAACAGATTTATTATTGCTATGCACGATTTATGCTGATGATGGGAATTTGTTAAACTTAAATAAAGTCACTTTTGCAGTATTGACTGAATGCCAAAAAGTATCCCTGCACTGATGAAGGTTCACTTTTGTACCAATTTTTGTGTTTTTCGTTTTTGTTGACTTTACTGTACAGTTTAAATGACATAAGTTTTATTCAATATGAGTCAATATGATTACATTGATATCAAATTTAATTATTTTCTTTCATGTTTTACTACTTTTAAAAATATAAAAACCTTTTAAAATTTGCCTTGCATTGCTATTTTCTGTGATACATATATTCACAGAGCAGATGTCAGGGACTGGTCAGGGGCACACAAACAGACACCAACAGAGTGAGGCCGCAGACAAACGAAGACAGAACACAATAAAGAGGGGTCAGACTAGCCAGGTCAATACCGGTCGGGCGCAGCAGTACCCAATCATTGAGAGAGAGAATAGTCAGTAGAGCAGCAGGGTCAAATACAGAAAAGGCAAATGCAAAAGGAAGGGCTTGCTACAAGCAAAAGACCTCTATAGCAGGCACAGGTGACTGGTGAAGGCATTCTTAAATAGGTGAGCAGCGGACATAGAACAGAGGTGATTGGTGGAAGAAACACAAAACTAGATAGGGAAACAAGGCTGTCAATCAAGGAGGAACACTGGTTAACTGAAAGAGTGCTGGAGGATTCCTGGCCACGGGCATTGGCCAGGAATCAATTACCTACAGAGAAAGAAGGACCAGTTCACACTGGTGAATAAGAATACAAGGTATTACATTAAAAAACCATGGTTTACATCGTACCGGCTGTGGCTGGCGATCAGAACCAAAAGCAGGGGGAGTGTCAGGCATAATCATGACAGTACCCCCATCTCTATGAGGGGCCACTGGACCCTCAACAGACCCTCTAGGTTTGGCAGAGTGTACTTGGTGAATTTTTCCCTTTACTAACTCAGGGGCATGTTTTGCCGATGGGACTCGGAGACGGACATATTTGGGTCTGGGTCGGCGATTACCACTAGGTTTTTTGATTCTCAGTTGGGCTTTTTTTAAAATGACACTTCACCCAGACTGTGCATAGTCGATTAATGGCGGAATTTATCTCAGTTTTACAACCTGTAGCGACAGAGTACATGAGATGAGAATCCTCCTCATAGCAAAAGGGAGACAGCTTAGACGGAGCAGAACTCTGTTAATCGGTAGTCGAGAACACTACTCCCGGAAAATGAAAATTTTCAGGTTCCTTAATATACAAATGCATAGCTTCTTGCTCCGGGGCAGACAAGTTAAGCTTTGCCCCTGGAGCAAGGTCTATGGTGCAATCATCAGGCTGGTGCGGAGGCAGATTATCAGCAACATCTCTATCTAAGACGTCAGATTTACATTCTGAAATATTGTGTGTATTAATTACAGCACACACCAAGGTATCAACAACCTTCAAATGAGAACCACATGAGTCGCCCCATTTGATCAACGCAGAGGACCTCCAGTCAAACACAGGATTATGGAGGCAGAGCCAGGGCAACCCAAGAATGATATCCGCAGCGAGTTTCTCCATGACAAAAAAACGAAAGTTTTTCCGTATGCGAACTCCCCACATTCAAAGTGATCTTAGCAGTATGAAATTGTATTCTTCCCCCGATTAGGGAGGTAGAATCTACCCCTGAAACCAAAAAGGGAGCACTCAATGGAACTAGTTCCAAACCCAAGGCCTGGACCACAACCATACTGACGAAACTAGCAGCAGCGCCTGAGTCAATCATAGCTTGACAAGCAAAATTCTTAGAATTAGAGACCAAGGTTACAGGCAGAAAAAAACTTATTACCAGAGTTAGGAGGTACCTGTATACCCGAGTTACCTTCCTGGAAATTACTCAGGCGTTTGGCGTTTCCTTGAGGTGACTTGGGCCTAGTCGGACAGTCTCTCAGAAAATGGTCGGGTTTTCCGCAATAAAAGCACAAGGCCTTCTCCAACCGATGTCTCCTCCTGGTGGCAGCAGATGTAAAACCCAACACCATTGGTTCTTCTTCATGAGAAGGTGATGAGGATAGAAGAGGAGAATTTTCAGAGAAGGTAGAAAGAGGTTTTACAGAAAAATCTGACTTGAACTGAACAGTCGACCCCCCATGTTTTTCCCTGCGTCTCTCCCTTAGTCTTCTGTCAATAGTCACAGCTAGAGTCATAAATTAATTGAATGTCTCAGGGGTTGGGTGGAATCCCGCCGCAGAAAGTCGATCCCGCTTTGCGGTGGGCTCTGGTGAAAACCGGGAACCACTTAGACTCCGCTTGTGGTGACCCAGTGGATCCACTACCTAGCGCCGTTACAGTTGGATTCGGCCATGAATCCCGCCAAGGTGCCGTTGCCCAGCGTGGAGGACCTGACGTCCATCGTCGCCCAGCAATCTCAGCAGCTGGCCCAACAGGCTCAACAGTTGGATCAAAACCTTGGCAATTAGAATAACAGTCTCGGCACTGCTGCTCCACACTATTCCTCCATAATCAGTGACCCACGTGAACCTTGTTATTTATGAATGACTCTGTGGTGCTCAGTGAACAAACAGATAGACATCAATCACTCGAACTAGGATAAAGAATGGAATTCACGGCACTCACCACGTCCTTAAAAGTCCTTCTTATTGCGGCAATAACTCCATATGGAGGGACAAACACTGGATACACAGTAGCTTAGCAGGCGACGGCCGTTTCGCGTTCACACACGCTTCCTCTAGGCCATTCAATTCTGCACTTTGTCCTCGGAGTTAACCTGGAATGAGGCCGCCCTCTATGCCACTTTCAAGAAGGGCCTCTCGAGCAGGATTAAGGACGCCCTGGCAGCGAGGGATCTCCCGGCATCTGTCGGCCCTGATCCACCTGGCCACACGCATTAACGTGCGTTTTTCAAAAAGGCAAGAAGAGCTTCACCAGGAACGCGACTCCGCACGGCCCCGTCAGTTTCCGCGTCTGGCTCTGGTCTTCCAAAAGCCGCCTTTGCCTCTCCCTCACCCACTCTGGTGAGGAGCCCATGCAAGTGGACCGAGCTCACCTCTCGGAACAGGAACTGTCCCGTTGCCGCGCGGCGAATCTCTGTCTCTACTGCGCCAGTGCGGAGCACTTTCGGCATGACTGTCCGCTTTGCCACGTTCGGGAAATGCTCGCACCTAGGCCATGTAGGAGAGGCATCCCTAGGTGTGAGTAGTCCCTCTCCACGTCTCACCATGCCGAGTTTTGGATCGTCTGTCCAAATTCCTGCCTTCGTGGATTCCGGTTCAGCCGGGAATTTCATGGATGCCGTCCTGGTATCAAAACTTCAGCTTCCGATGGTTCGCCTCGAGAAAAACCCCTGGTCATCTCCTCCGTGAGTTGGGGAGATCTTTTCCGCGATACCATCCGTTGTCGCACGGAGGGCCCGTTACTATGCGCATAGGGGGCCTTTCATTCTGAGAGGGTCTCCCATGTTCTGCCCACTCCTCGTCGGCAGTCCTGCTGGCTTGCCATGGTTTTCAGCAACACGCACCTGTTTTTGGACTGGAAGACTGGCGAAGTCATACGTTGGGGACAAGATTACCAATTCCGTTGTCTGGTGGTACCTCGCCCGATGCGTCCCACTCCGCTGCCGGCGTCTTCTAAACCCCTGCTGGGGTTGCCGGCTGAGTACCAGGACTTCGCTGATGTCTTCTCCGAGAAGCAGGCAGAAACCTTGCCTCCTCACCGGCCCTATGACTGTCCAATAGATCTCCTGCCCGGTACCAGCCCTCCGCGGGGCAGGGTCTAATCCACTCTCCGTGCCAGAAACCAAGGCCATGTTGGACTATATACAGGAGAATCTCAGGAAAGGATTCATCCGTAAGTCCTCTTTCCCGGCTGGCGCCGGCTTCTTCTTCGTGGAGAAAAAGGATGGCTCGCTCCGACCCTTCATAGACTACCGTGGTCTTAATAAATTTAACGGTGAAGAACCTCCCTTTCCCCCCAAAACCCCGGGAAACTCTTTGATCGCCAAGGGGCCAAGATCTTCTCCAAATTGGTTTCTGCGAGGAGCCTATAATTCTTTCCGCACCCGGGGAAGGCACAAAATGGAAAACAGAAATTAAAACATTTTAGACGGGTTTTTGAATACTTATTTTATGCCTTTTCGGCTCTGTAACGCCCCACCATATTCTAGAGTTTTCGTTTAATGAGTTTTTTTCTTGATTTCAATATTTCCTGTTTAAATTGTGAAACCTGGAAAAATTTTTGGGTTTTTTTTCCCCCCGGTTTCCCCAATTCCATCAATCCATTGGCCGGGTTTTAAGTCGTCTCCGAGAAAAACCTCTTTTCCCCCAAGCGGGGAGAAGTGCCTTTTCCCAAACGGCCTTTCTCCCCCTTTCCTGGGGTACATAATTTCTCCCAAGGGGACTTAAAAAGGCCCCGCCCAAAAATTGCTCCCCGCCTAAATTTGGGCCCTGCCCGGGTCGGCCCTTGGGCCATTAAAGCGCTTTTTGGGATTCCCCAAATTACAAATGTCAGTTTATTCCCCATTTTTTCCACCCTGGTGGCCCCCCCGTGGAAACTCACAAGAAAGACCGGAAAATCCAAAGGCAAGGGGCCACAGGGGGCCCCACAGAGGCATTCACCCGGTAAAAGGCCCGGGCATTCGCCTTTTCCCCCAGTTCTGTCCCGCCCCAGAAAACGAGAAACCTTTCTTCCTGGAGGTCGATCTTATTTGGGGGAGCAGGGGCATGCTCTCTCTTGGGACTTAAGGGCAAGCCGGTTCTTGTGGGTTTTTCCCCAAAGCCTTCCCCCGGCCGAAAAAACTCCAAACCTTTGGAAAACCGGAATTGCGGAAATTTTAAATTAGCCCTCGAAAAATTGGTGTCATCTTTTGGGAGGGGGCCCCATCATCCAAATTACATTTATTCGGTCACAAAAACCTGGCGTACCTTCAAATTTGCTCAGCGTTTTTTAACCCCAGGCGGGCCCGCGGGTCCCCTGTTCTTCTCAGGGTTTTCGACTTTGTGTTTCCTTTTCCGACCAGCAAGAAAAAACTTTTAAAAACCGATGCCCTATCCCTGCCCTCTGACATTTTGGGTGAAGAGTCCCCCCCTGCTCACATCATTTCCCCAAACCCACCTGATCACCGTGGCCCCTATGGATCTCCGACAAGTACCCCCTGGCAAGACTTACGTGCGCCCCGCACTTCGTAGGAGAGTCCTAAATTGGGGTCATTGCTCTCAGGCTGCCGGTCACTCGGGGGTTCATAAGTCCGGGCAGTTGATCGCCTGCTACTATTGGTGGCCAGACTTAGTCAAAGAGGTTAAGGACTTTTTCAGATCTTGTTCCTCCTGTGCGCGCAACAAAGCTTCCCACCTCAGGCCGGCGGGGCTGCTGCAACCTCTGCCCATCCCTAACCTTCCTTGGTCCCATATTGCAATGGACTTCATTACTGACCTCCCCTCCTCTGCCGGTAACACTGTCATTTGGATCATTGTAGACCGCTTCTCTAAAATGGCGCATTTTGTACCATTGCCAGGGTTACCTTCTGCACCTCGCCTTGCGACCCTCTTCTTCTCACATGTCTTTCGTTTACACGGCCTTCCTCGGCATATTGTGTCGGATTGTGGGGTGCCGTTTGTGTCCAGGTTCTGGCGGTCCCTCTGTGCCCAGCTTAAAGTGAACCTAGATTTTTCCTCTGCGTATCATCCCCAGACTAAGGGGCAGGTGGAAAGGGTAAATCAGATTCTAGAGAACTATCTACGCCATTTTGTATCTGCCCGGCAGGATAACTGGTCCAGCTTGTTACCCTGGGCGGAATTTGCGTACAATTCCTTAGATTCGGAGGCGGTGGGAGCTTCTCCATTCTTTGTTGTTTATGGCCTTCATCCCCGCCCACCCCTCCTGTTGGCTGAGGCCTCGGACGTCCCTGCCGTGGACTCCCTGGTCCGTGATCTCAAATCCATTTGGAGTGACACTCGGCAGGCCCTGCAACAGGCCTCTGCCCAGACTAAGAAGCAAGCGGACAGGCACTGCAGGCCTCCCCCTTCGTTTGCCCCTGGGGATAAGGTCTGGTTGTCGTCTAGATATGTTCGGTTGAAGATCCCCAGCTATAAGTCCTCAAAAAAATCAACCCGGTGGCCTACAAACTCCGACTCCCCCCCACATTGCGGATCCTGAACTCCTTCCATGTATCCCTCCTTAAGCCTGTCGTTTTGAACAGATTTTCCCGTAAGGTGTCTGCCCCTGCCCCGGTGGCCGACACATCTGATGTCTTTTCTGTAAAGGAAATTTTGGCCACAAAGACAATCGGAGGGAAGCGTTATTTTTTGATCTATTGGACGGGGTTCGGGCCTGAGGAAAGATCGTGGGAGCCGGAGGACAACATCATGGACCGAGGAATGCTGAGGAGGTTTCTTCAGGCCAGGGGGGTGAAAGGCCGAAGTGGGGGGGTACTGTAACGAGTGGCACCGCAGCCCGCAGCTCGGGCTACGGGTGCACTCGTTCCCCTGCGCCCCAGCTGGCGCCCGAGGCGGGCGCTGCGGTCCACGGACGCAGGCGTCCCCTCGGGCACATACACTCACCAGTCCGCCGCGTTCCTGCTTCCCTGGCACTGTCTGCGGGCCGGGGGAACGCGGCCCCGTTCCTTAGGGTGTGCGCCGGTTCTCTTAAATTTAAAGGGACAGTGCGCCGGTAATTGGTTTTGCCGGCCACTGTTCCTATGTAAGGGCTCCACCTCCGGGACCGCGTTGCCGAATCCATAGTGCCCTTGTCCTATGAGAGGAATTCTTGTCTTGTTCCGGTTGCCTATTCCGTGTACCAGTCCCGTCTGCTTACGTCTCTTGACCACGAACCTTCGCTGCCTGCCCTGACCTCTTGGCCCGTCCCGACTAGGAGTTTGCCTGTCGATTCGGTACTTTGTCGCACCTCGGCCACCACCGCAAGCAAGTCGCATCAGGGGTAGCGACCTGATGAAATCCCGCCGCAGCAAGTCCATCCCGCTTTGCGGCGGGCTCTGGTGAAAACCGGGACCCACTTAGACTCCGCTCCCTGGTGTGGCTTCTACCACCGCTTGCGGTGACCCAGTGGATCCACTACCTAGCGCCGTTACACACTGGTCCCAACCACTGTCTCTGCCTTTTCGGGGGGGTCCGACTCCTTAATAGGTTGGCCCCAACCAGAAGACAAGGAGCTACACTGATTAAGTGCAGACACAAGATGCAGACAAACGAAGACAGAACACAATAAAGAGGGGTCAGACTAGCCAGGTCAATACCGGTCGGGCGCAGCAGTACCAAATTACTGAGAGAGAGAATAGTCATTAGAACAGCAGGGTCAAATACAGAAAAGGCAAATGCAAAAGGAAGGGCTAGCTACAAGCAAAAGACCTCTATAGCAGGCACAGGTGACTGGTGAAGGCATCCTTAAATGTGTAAGCAGCGGACACAGAACAGAGGTGATTGGTGGAAGAAGCACAAAACTGGATAGGGAAACAAGGCTGTCAATCAAGGAGGAACACTGGTTAACTGAAAGAGTGCTGGAGGATTCCTGGCCAAGGGCGTTGGCCAGGAATCAATTACCTACAGAGAAAGAGGGACCAGTTCACACTGGTGAATAAGGATACAAGTTATTACGTAAAAAGCCATGGTTTACATCGTACCGGCCGTGGCCGGAGACCAGAGCCAAATGCAGGGGGCGTGTCAGGCATAATCATGACAGCAGCGCAACAAAATATCCCATCAAAACGTAACATTTATTAAATATCAATGATTAAAAAAAAACACACACACACACTATAAGGTAGATCATAAGTATGAATGTCACTCACCCAAGCATGGTATTGGAGGGGTTCAGCTGTTGTCACTGCGTTACATAACTTCACTAAATCCTGTTTCTTAAAGGGTGAAATTCCATCAAAGAGGAATAAACAGCAGAGACATACAAAAATATGTTTTTGTAGGGAAAAATTATCTCTATCCCTGAGTAATCCCTATCTGCAGGGAACCCACCCCAAAAAGAGCGGCCACACTAATTGGCCCTAGTGCACCCTCAAATGACCCTACAAAGATTAAGACATAAATAGCCCAAACACCTTTCCACTGCTTAAAATCTATAGATTTGCCACAAATGTCTGAAATAGGAATTCTCCTTTTAAGCCCCTAGACAGATATGCAAAATCTATAAAGGAACTCTCTAGTATAATTAATCATTTATAATACTGGTGTCTTTTTATTTTGGAACCATCACACACCAGGACCCATGTGCAATCACAACCTCTGTACTCCTTAGGCTATGTTCACACGGCTTAAAATGGGCCGTATTTCGGTCCGTAATTACGCGCCGAAGTGCGCCAATTATGGGCCGTAAACGGCCCATTCATTACGGTAATTCACAGTTCTCATACAGAACTATGGATTACGTCTCCTCTCCCCACCGGGCGGGGAGATAATTGACATGTCACTTTTTTAGCGGCGTATACGCGCCGCTAGCAGTGATTGTCTATGGGCCGGCGAAGTGCCGGCCCCCCGCTCACTCCCCCGCTCCCGCCCCGCCCCCGTCCACACGGCGTAATTGCGGGGCGTAATTACGTCCTGCAATTAAGCCGTGTGAACATAGCCTTATTGTTGCACACAAGAGCATATGAAATATAATTGTTGTACATAAATAATGCTTCATTATAGTCAATAAAGGAAGTATATACCATACAGCAAAACTCATAAAGGGAATTTCTAAACTGAAATACAATATCTATTAGTATTATTGATCTGCTTCCCAATGAATGAGAATAATTCACTAACTGTAAGGATTGGGTTTGTGCACAATGTACTGGTCTTAGTTCTCTTGATTTCAGATAGCTCAGTTGTTTATCTAGACTAGCACATTGACAGAAATAGCCGAGATGGGGGTGTTTGCTGGTGGATGACCATTGCACCTACCCAGTGGAGGTATTCAGAATGTTGTTAAAATAACAGCATGTAGTAAAGATACTAGTGAATAAGTAAACATTGACTGGAAAGTGCAGGGGATCAATTGTCTCCCTGTCTCACCAGTCAGCATTTTATTTTAGGTGGAGATTGGATGGTTAGGTCATGGTACTGTCTGTGTCCTTCCTCAGGAGCCAGGCCTAGCCAAAATAAGCCAAAACCTACACTCTTAGATGAGATCATAGGATCTGGGACAGGATCATATTTTTACTTGAGTAGAGAAACTTTAAGTCACTTTATTCATGGCTTACTATCTGTAAGTTATTCAATCCAGGGTGTGTTGTCTATAAATGACCTAGTACAAGGGACAATATATTGTTTTCATTTTCATTTTTTTTTCAGTGTGTCATATATATTATTCCAGGAAGCCCTATATGCATAAATGATTTTATTCTGGAGGTACAATGTATAATTGTAGGGCATAATGTGTATTGCTATTTGAGTAGGGGTTTTATTTGCAGAGGGCACAGTTCAATGCATAAATATATTCAGAGGTCACAATATGTGAACCTATTGTTTTCTGGGGGCATAGTGTGTCTTTAGTAATGACCTTTTGTGGCTTGCCTGACTTGTGGAGTGTGTCAATGATTGCCTACTGGCTATCTGTCAAGTCAGCAGTCTTTCCCATGATTGTGTCACCTACTGAACCAGACTAAGGGATCTTTTAAAATGCTAATTAGAATAATTAGTTCAAAACATCTGCAAAGGCTTCCTAAGGGAGCTTTCACACAGCACAGCTTTGGTGCAGTTTTAACTGCGCTCCAATTAAACTGTCTTTATTACCAGCAAGCTTCTTTCAGTTGTCTAAATTATTCAGAAAGGTGTTTCAAGTAAGTAATCAATGACTATGTTTGAAGTCTTGTGGATTACAAACACACTAATTGATTACTCACTTTCCAAACAGTTTAGATAAGTGAAAGAAGCTTGCTGGTAATAAAAGCAGTTAATTGGAGCGCAGTTAAAACTGCACCAAAACTGTGCTGTGTGAAAGCACCCTTAGGAAGCCTTTGCAGGTGTTTTGAACTAATTATTCTAATTTTCTGAGATAACGACTTTTGGGTTTTCCATGGCTGTAAGCCATATTCATCAAGATTAACATAAATAAACACTTGAAAAAGTTTCATTTTTTGAATTGAATTACTGAAAAAAATAACTTTTGGCTGATATTCTAATTTGTTGAGAAGCATATATATATATATATATAATATATATATATATATATATAATATATATATATATATATATACAACATAGTAAAGACATTATTTAATAAAGGGACATAGAACTATATTTATGAAAACTGTCTAGCAGTAAGACTGTCTTTGTTGCCCATAGCTACCAATCAGAGCTCAGCTTTCATTTCACATAGTGCTCTGGAAAAATAAAAATTGAGCTCTGATTGGTTGCTATGGGCAACAAAGGCAGTCCTACTGCTAGACAGTTTTCATATATAAGGTCCTAAATCTTAAATTAGTTCACAGATAAGCAGTGTGAACAGTTATCAGGGCCAGAACGACAGGTAGGTGAAGATAAGCGACCACCTAGGTTGCCACTTTATCTCCGGCAGAAAGGGGGCGGAAGGAGACATGGAGTATCCTGAATTTTCCTTGGACTGGGGGCTTTGTGCCTTATTTGCCTAGGACACCAGAATACCTTGTCCTAGTCTTGATAGTTATCACCCGCATATATTATAACCACAATAGGAATGGCCCTTAAAGCCTAAATACCCAATTTTGACAGTAGTTTGCACATTATCCACACCAATTATAATCACCAACTGGGGGCCACATGTATTAAAACTGTCTAGGTATAAAACACACTTTGTTGCCCATAGCAACCAAGCAGAGCGCCCCTCTCATTTTTCCAGAACACTATATTAAATGAAAAGGGCACTCTGATTGGTTGCTATGGGCAATAAAGTGATTTTTAGACCTAAACTGTTTTTATACATGTGGGCCTGGGAGTCTAATGTAAAGTAAACCTAACCAACACAATTTACTTTGCTCCCAGGGATCATACTGTACCTTACCAGTGCCCTATTGTGCCTTCTGTCATCATTAGTAAATAACATATTCTAGGTTTTGTAATTTGGGGTTTTTTCTTAAATTAAAGATTTCAATCAAATAAAAAAACATTAATAACAATACATTGTTCATGAAACATGTTTCACTAGTTCATTAAATTTGAGAGTTATTATGACATGCTTGATTGACATGCAATATGAGTTTTTTACCTTAAATAATCTCTTGGTAAATTCTCAGACATTTCAAAATGAGATCCTTCACAATTTAGAATTAGTTTTTGTTATTCACCTAAGAAACACTACGCAGAATAATACACCCTCAAACAAAACAGCCATGAATCCTTGAACTACGTACTTTAAAATTTGCATGAATGCTTTTTTACAACAACAGTTCCATTTGTAATACAAATATAGTGCTTACTAGTCCTTTTAAATTATTCACAGATTTAGTGGTCCAATGAGGATATGCTTTTCTCAAAAGAATTAACAATAGACATTAACATTAATCACACGACTGCCATATGAGACTAGAGTGCTTTATTTCTCCCTGGAAACAATGTGCACCACAGCAGATTGTATTTGTTTTTTCCCCTTTTTACAACTGGAAACTGGAACATTAATTTTGTACTTGATGCAAAAGTAGCAATGTTTATGAAAAAAATTTCATGTACTTAGAAAGAGTCAAGAAAATGTTTGCATTTACACTTTCTTTCCCATATTTTTACTCTTAGGCCATGTTCACACGGCAATATCCGGGACGTATTTCAGTCCGTAATTACGCACTGGAGAGCGCAAATTACGGGCTGAATACGTCCTAGTAACTACAGTAATCCACAGTTCTCATAGAAAACTATGGATTACATCTCCTCTCCCTGCTCGGCGAATACGCCAAGGGGGGAGAAAATTGACATGTGAATTACCAGCGGCGTATACGTCAATGGGCCGGCGAGGTGCCGGCCCCCCGCTCCTGCTCCGCCCCCGGCCACACGGCGTAATTGCGGGGCGTAATTACGTCCCGCAGTTAAGCAGTGTGAACATAGCCTTAGGGCCGTGTGGACGGGGGCGGGAGCGGGGGAGTGAGCGGGGGGCCGGCACCGCGCCGGCCCATTGACTTGCATTACCAGCGGCGCGTATACGCTGCTGGTAATTCACATGTCACTTATCTCCCCGCCCGGCGGATTCGCCGAGCGGGGAGAGGAGACGTAATCCATAGTTCTCTATGAGAACTGTGGATTACCGTAATGACTGGGCCGTTTTCAGCCCGTAATTTGCGCACTTCGGCGCGTAATTACGGACAAAAATACAGCCCATTTTAAGCCATGTGATCATGGCCTTAGGGGAAAATCTAGAAATTTTGAATTTTTAGTAAAGCAACATAGACATTAGCAACAAGTATCTTACTTGACCAAAATGCAGAGGGTAAATTAATATTTGGGTGGAAATACTAAGGGTGTATTTACATGGCAAAGACCAAATACTGGTCAGTTTTCCCGACACATGACATGTAGGGGGCTGGCTTTTGTCTGCAGTTTGTGGATTCAAGCTGTCCCCCATCACACCTACATGTTCATCTTCTGCCCGAAAACTGGGCAGAAGAATGAACATGTTCTAAGTAGAGATGGGCGAATTTCTAAAAAAATTCGATTGGGTCCTTCGCCGAATTTTCCCGACAAAATTTTTTTCGTTCCGAATTATTCGGGCACGAATCTCGTTAAAAAGCAGCTATTTCCAGGCTGCACAGAGCCTGGGGGTGCTGTAGAAAAATTGTGCCATGCTTAAATATGCAGGGGGAGTTTGGGTTTTGGTCTTCATACAATGTTGTGTTTTGTATGACACGCAATGCTGCCCGCCGCTCTTTGAATGGGTTCACTTAAAAAATTCCCTGGGCACTTAAGGGGGCAAAACTGACCAAAAAAAACTCAAGGGGAATGTACCTGATAAACATGCCGCGAAAGGGGAAAAAAAAACGGGCTGAGACTCAGGTGGCAACATTAGTGCAGATTTGGGGAGGTGAGGGCGGGCCACAGCAGCTGGGGTAGGCAGGGGCACAATGACATTTGGAGGTGGAAAACCCCGGGAAGCCACGGTGCACAAGACGAGGCGGAGGTCAGGCCCCCCCCGGGCGTATGAGGTCGGGCAGGGGGCCCAAATGAATTTGGGGGGGCTAACAGTTTGGGCCCAAAGAGTGGACAATCACACAGTGTGGGGTCAAGACAGAGCAGCATGAGATCGGGCAGTGGCCCAAATGACTTCTGGGGCGGCAAAACGTATTAGCCACAGAGTGGCACAATCACACTTGTGGAGGTCCCCCGGCAAGCAGATGAGTCAGGCGGGGACAATGCATTCGGAGGGGGCAAAACAGTATTGGCCACAGAGGGGCAAAATCACACAGTGTGGGGGTCATGCGACAGCGTATGAATCGGCGTGGAAAATGACATTTCGGAGGCGGCTAAACAGTTTTGGGGCCACAGATGGCACAATCACATAGTGTGGAGGTCAGGCGGGCAGCAGAAAAGATCAGACAGTGGACAATGAATTCGGGGGCGGAAAAACGTTTGGGCCCACAGAGTGTCACAAACACACAGTGTGGGGGTAATAACAGCAGCAGCATGAGGTGACAGTGCAAAAGACTTCT
The DNA here is from genome assembly GCA_025379985.1 of Phyllomedusa bahiana. Taxonomy (NCBI): domain Eukaryota; kingdom Metazoa; phylum Chordata; class Amphibia; order Anura; family Hylidae; genus Phyllomedusa; species Phyllomedusa bahiana. Next base: position 52,276 of record JAODAL010002712.1, read on the forward strand.
GGAGGGGGGAAAACGTATTAGGCCACGAGGGCACAATCACACAGTAGGGGGTCACGACAGCAGCAGCATGAGTCAGGCAGTGGCACAATGCATTCTGGGGGGGAAAAAACAGGAGGAAGCCACAAAATGGCAAATGATGAGAGGGGAGGTCCGGCGGCAGCAGCATGAAGTCAGGCAGGGGCTAAATGACACAGGTGGGGGACATGGCAGCAGCACAGCAGCGCATGAGGTCGACAGGGGCAAAAAGACACAGTGTGGATGTCACGGCAACAGCAAAGCACGCAGCATGAGGCATAGAGGGGGCAAAATGACTTCTGGGGGCGGCAAAACGTATTAGGCCACGAGTGGCAAAAACAACAGTTGGAGGTCCGACCAGCCATGAGATCGGGGCAGTGCACAATGACATTCTGGGGGTGGCAAAACGGAGGAACCCCACAGAGTGGCACAATGACTGAGAGGGGGAGGTCACGGCGGCAGCAGCATGAGGTAGGCAGGGGCCCAAAATGACACGTGTGGAGGACGGGCAGCACCCCAAGAGCAGCATGGGGGTCAACAGTGGCACAATGACACAGTGGGATGTCACGGAACAAAAAAGCAGCAGCGCATGAGGTCAAGGTGGCACAATGAAGGTTTGAGGTGGGTCAATACCAGTCCCGGGTAAAGTGGGGGGTAGGGCGATGGAAAAACTGTCGCAGATGTGGGGCATCAGGGGGGTGGCGCATCAGAATAGTGCTGAGGCGGGTAGTTTGAACCCAATGACGCCTAAGACTTTAGGTGGGGAAACCCTGGCCGACCCCACCCGATTCATTTTGAAAAAGGGGTCAGTCTTCCACATTTCCCGGGGGAAAAGGGCGGGTTCTCCTTGGGGAAAACGAGGCCCCCGCCGTACTGAACACCCGTTTGGGCCCACCTACTGGGGGGCAGGACATTTTCCCACTGCAACTGGCAAGTTGGGGCCCACACATCCTTTGGCTGCTCGTAGTCAGGGATCTTTTACTGAGGTGGCAGAGTCTGTCCAAGTGGGGCCAAAACCTTTGGTTGGGGGACTGCTCCAGGCCCTGCTGTGCTGTGAGGGGCTGCCCTCCTCACTGGGGCGGGTAAAGGAAGCTGCTCACAGTGACTCCGTTTGGGTTTACTATGATGGAGCTGGTACTGCCCTACCCCCCCACCTTCCCCCAGCGCCACGGCAGTAGTAGGACAGGGAAACCCCCCCCGGTCAGACCTGTAAAGGGAGGGACGATGCCCAAATAGCAGGGGCCAATGATTAGGATTTTTCCCCCTATGTATTTGAATTTTCTTCCCCTCTAAATAGCTGGGAAAAGGCTCCTTTTTTGGCCCGGGTAGCGGGGGGTCCATAGGGTGGAAGCCAGAAGTCACCCCCCTTTCTGCGGTGCTGACATTTGGCTGTCCTAGAAGGCAAATAAGCATGCTGCGGGCCATTGCACAAGTGACTGAGGGGCTCCCCCCTCCATTTCCCTGTATACTGCCGCGGTGCTTGGGGGTCTTTTCCTCATTTTCCCATCTCCATCCACCCCCTCCCTGGCTCCTGCCCCTCCCTCTTGTCACCGGGGTAGAAAATCATCTTTTCACCAGACAATGCTTCTGCTCCAATGTCCTCCCCTCCCCCTCCATTTCAGCCCCCACGGACCATTGGCCCGAGAGTAGTCGCCACGTCTCCAGCCCCCTGCCCAACAGTTTTTTCGATCTGTTCGGGAATGAAGCTGGAATGATGTTATTCCCCCGTGCCCGGGCGACTGACAAATAACGTCCCCTCCTCGAATGGCCTCAACAAACGGCAGGTGTCAGCATGAGCTGCACGGGGTGAATCAAATTTAACGGGGGATACTTCTTTTTCCTGCCTGGATCATCAAAAAAATCGTTAATGGCCTTTCTTGTTATCAGTGGGTCCAACAGTGCAGGCTGGAAATTCCAGCGGGTGGAAACATCGCATATCAGAGGGGTTTTGGGGAGGCCGTTCTGCCGTGAAAATCGAGGAGGGTGTTCCGGGTTTTGTACGAAGGGATAAAGTGCATGCACATTTTCCCCGGGCCCATTTTAAAAAATTTCTGAAGATCGGTGGAAGACTTAAGGAACCTTTTCCAACCAATTGAACACGTGCGCCATGCGGGGCATCCCATCCCTCCTCGGTGCAGCGCGGAAAAATGTTCCCCCCATTGTCCTCACCTGGTTCCGTTTTGCGTTGGGGGAAACCCACACATCGTTTTTGCTGCATGACGCGGAGCATTTCCTCCCCTGTGTGACTTCGTTTCCCGAGGCAAGCCAGGTGTAAAAATGCGGACACCGTGTCCCCTACACTGTGGTATGATGAAGAGTACTTGGGAGGCTGAGATGGTGGTGGTGGTGGAGGAGGAGGAGGCGGACATTGGGCAAAGGTGCAGCAGTTTGAAAAAGTGGGGAGAAAGCGGGGGTCTCCTGTCCAAGTTGTTGTGTGCCTGGGGAGGAAGCACATTTACCCGTGGGCCCTAAAGGCATGTACTGGCCCGACCCTAGTTCAGCTCCAGAGTCCCCGCTCCGTGCACCTTGGAAAAAAACCCATAAACTCAAGGACGACCCACCTTTGTTCTCATATTTATGAAGTGCTGGTATGCCTTTTTGGGGAAAAAAAATTCGGTTGGAACTCTCCATCTCGGCTCGGCACAAGCATTTTTCTTGAACGGTGAGGTCCCCCATTTGGAAGGGAAGGGGCTGCAGTACCAACAATTGGACAGGAGCACGGTCAGCTGGCACCTTAGGGTGGGTTGGGCAATTTTGTTGTCTCTTTTCAAACTCTCGTAACACTCTGGGGCCTGGACGAGGGAGGAGCATCTGGACTGGGGGATTTATGTAAAGAGAAAGAGCTCCCCTTTTGCAGAGGGTGGAGCCTTGACTGGCTGCAAAGGCATGTGCCACTGGGCGCTGCTGTGCTTGCTGTTTCTGCGGCGGCAGGATGGGCACCACATCTGAGCCAGTTTCTCCCAGGCCCCGGTGGTGACCTGCATTGTTTTACCGGCCCTGGTGCCCAAAGTTAGCCCCGGCCCATTTTACTTTTCTTTTCAGATTCTCATTTAAAACCCTATTCGGTCCTCCGGGGTTTTTAGAAAGAAAATGCCACAACCCGAGTATCGGATTTTTCCCAACGCTCCCCTGGTGATACTGCCGCCGCTGCCTCGCTGAGCCCCCGTTCCCTACTTTCTTTGGGCCTGCGAAGGGGTTTTTTTACCCCGGGCCCTTGGCTCCGACCTCACACTGTGCTATCCTGCTGACTCACGGCCCCGACCCCCTTGCTGGGGTGTGCCCTGCCCGACACGCAAGCTCGCCTTTCTCCTGACGATGATGAAGCCCTTGCCTTCCCCGGCTCCAAAGTGCGGGCGGAATCATCATCTTTTTGTGTTTCATCGTCATGCGTCCCCATCACCGGGTTTGGTATGCCAAAGGTGACCTCTCACAAAATGCCCCCCATCACTCTCCACATCATACTTTTCCCCTACTGCAAGACGCAGGGATATTTGGCCCCCATTTCTTTGCTGCAAGTAGCTGGCTGATGCCCCCCCTAAAAAAGTTCACCCCGTATATAGTGACGCTGAGCCCAGACCCCATAGTAGATCTCTGGCTGAGGGAACCCGGGTGGGACAGAGGCGGGGTTTAGGGCAGGTGAGGGCCGCTGCCCCCTCCCGGGCCCTGCCAACAAGGGTTGGTCTGACGTTCCCACCGGGGCCTTGGCTGGGGTTGTCAGATGTATTGGGGGGAAGAGGATGACCTGTCAACCAATCAAGAAACCTTGGGGTTTTCGAACAACACACGGCCCCTAGTGACAGCAGCAGTTGGGGCCTCACCGAGTGACCCCCCTCGCGTCCCCTTGCTGTGCTGCAACCTGGGCCCGTTTCCCGGAATGTTTTTGCCACTGCCACCGCAGGTGAGAGCCTGCGACTCTCTGCTGACTACTGTTTTTTCGAAAAATTACAGCCCGTTTTATGAAGATATCTGTATATGTAAATATACACCCCGTTTTTGCTCCAAATGAAAACCCGTAAAAGCTTGGGAAACCCTTGGAATAAATTGCGCTTCACAAAATGGCCCGGAAAAAATTTACTTGTATGTGTCGTTTAAAAAAAAACCCCGTGTGTTTTCTAAATGTAAAAAACACAAACAGGGTTAATTTAAACCTTCGGAAAAATTAGGTACAGGAAAAAATTATATATTTTGGCGTTGGGGGAAAAACGGTTTATTTTTGTCAGCACACCAGCAAAAAAAACGCTTAATTAACCCCTGGGTTAAATGCGCCAAAGAATTAAGCCCAAAACAGTACTTTTAGCGTGTTACAATTTCGGTTTTCTAGCCCCACAACAAGGTACAGTTGTAAATTTAAACCTTTTTTTAAATTTGGCTACAGGGAAAAATTTATATATTTTGGGGTTGAAAAAGACGGTTTTTTTGTAGAACCCGCAAACAAGGGTTAATTAACCTCTGGATGTAAATTGCGCCCAAAGTGAACAAATAGTGTTTGTAGGGTTTTGGGTTTTTTTAGGGAAAAAAGGTTTGTTTAATTTTTTTGTGAATTAGGTAAGGGAAAAAATTTTTTAAAATTTTGGGTGAAAAAGGGTTTTTTTTTTGTGAAAGAAAAATTATTAATAATTTTAAATTTGGCCCCAAAAATTGGGAAAAAATTTTTTAGGTGTTAAATTGGGTTTTTAGAAAAAAAGAATACATTGTAAATTAACCTTTTTGTGATTTAGGTAAGGAAAAATTTTTTAAAATTTTTTTTGTTTTAAAAAGACGGTTTTTGGGGAAACCGAAAACAACCTTTAAATTTAAACCCCCATTAAGTTGCGCCCCAAAAAATGACCCCCCCAAAATAGTGCTTTGTAGCGTGTTAAATTTCGGTTTTCTACGCCACAAACAAGAATACATTTTTTAATTTAAAATTTCTTGTAATTAGGTACAGAAAAAAATTTATAATTTTGCGTTAAAAAGACGGTTTATTTTTGTCAGCACACCAAACAAAAAAGTTTAATTAACCCTCATGAAATTTGGCCCCAAAAATTTGGGCCCCAAATAGTAGCTTTTTAGCGTGTTAAAATTGCTTTTTTCTACCCCAAAAAACAAGAGATACAGTTGTAATTAACCTTTGCTTGTGAAAATTTGGCTACAGGAAAAAAATTTTATATTTTGGGGTTTAAAAGAGGATTATTTTTTTCAGCACACCCGCAAAAAAAACGCTTAATTAACCCCCAGATGTAAATGCGCCCCAAGAATTGAGCCCCACAAACTAGTAGCTTTGTGCGTTTTTACAATTGGGTTTTCTACGCCAACAAAAAGAGATACAGTTTTAATTAACCCTTTTTTTGTGATTTGGCACAGGAAAAATTTTTTTATTTTGTCGTTGAAAAAGACGGGTTTTTTGGGTCAGCACACGCAAAACAACGCTTAATTAACCCCCGATGTAATTGGCAAAGAATTGAGCCCCACAAAATATAGTTTGTGCGTGTTTTCAAAAGCGTGTTTTCACGCCACACAACAAAAGTACAGTTGAATTAACCTTTGCTTGTGAATTAGGCTCAGGAAAAAATTTTTATATTTTGGCGTTGAAAAAAAAAAGGGTTTTTTTGGGTCAGCACCCAGAAAAAAAACGTTAAATTTAACCCCTGGTGTAAATTGCGCAATAGAATTGAGCACCAAAAATAAGTGGATTTGTATTGTAAAAAACGCTGTTTTTTAAATGAATACAACAGGAACTGGGTTAGATCCCACTTGGGTATTGAATGTATATGCAGCTGCAGTGGACGCACACTGGATTTCAGATCCAATACCCCAAGAAATTAGAAATAGAACATCAAGAGAACAGTCTCTGAGACAAGCTGAGACACCCCACAGAAATCGCTATATAAAAATCAATTCTTCAGTAAGAGCTATCAGCCGCGGCAGCACCTTCCCTGATGAGCACAGTGAGAGGAGTGTGAGCTCCCGGCGTCACGCCCGGACTTATATAGTGCGGTGAAGTCACAGAATCCCGCCGGTCTCTGATTGGCTTCACGTCTGCACATGTCATGCAGGCTATGCCCTTCTTCCTCCCAGAGTGCTTTGCCCCTTGTAGCGCCATGGGCTCGCAGCCATTTATCAAAAGCACAATTCGTTCACCCGAAGTACCCCAAAGTTCGACTTCGTTCCGAACCGAAGTTTTCCTGAAATTCTAAACGAATTCCACTTCGTTAGAATCGATTCGCCCATCTCTAGTTCTAAGTTTTTTGGAACGCTTGCGTGTCAAAACCGTCCACCAGAAAATCTGTGCAGTGGGGACTACTGAATGGATTTTCTTTTAAAGTCTATGGGGGAACGGTGCATGTTGGTTTTCAGAGGTTCGTAAAACCGCAAACCGTCTGAAAAAGCAATCAATAACCCTTGCCATGGGGACAAGCCCTAAGGATTTTTCCTAAAGATTTGTGCAGGTGAAAACAGGAGCAGGCAAGCAAAGCAAGATTTTACAAATCTTGACCAAATGCTGTGGACGTTTATACATATAAATTGACCGTCAAAATAGATTTTAACTCCTTACCACTGCAGCCAGTTTTGACTTCCCTGACAGAGCCCAATTTTTGAAATCTGATGTGTCATTTTATGTGAGATTAACTTTTTGATACTTTTACCTATCCATGTGATTCAGATAATGTTTTCTGGTGACACATTGGGCCACAAGTATGAAAACTGTTTTCGTCTAAGACTTTCTTTTTTGCCCATAGCAACCAATCAGAGTGCCCCTATCATTTCATATAGTGCTCTGAAAAAATTAAAGGGGCACTCTGATTGGTTGCTATGGGCAACAAGGAAAGTCTTACACTTAGATAGTTTTGATAAATGTCACCCATTGTGCTTTAAGTTAGTGAGAAATTTTGGTCCATACAATCCTTGTTTATTTGTGAAAAATATCTAAATGTAATTTCTGCGTCTAAGACAGTTATTTCACACAAAATAGTTTATAACTAACATATGTCCACTGTAGATTTGCATCATTTTTTAAATGTCTTTTTATTTTTACGACATTAGTGGGCTTAGCAATTTAGTAGTAATTTTTCACATTTTGTCCAGTTCTGACATAGCATTGAGGGGCCTGTATGTTAGATACCACCATGAATTACTCCATCTAAGAAACTACACCCCTTAAAGTATTCAAAACAACATTTAGGAAGTTTATTAACCCTTTAGGTGTTACACAGAAATTAATGCAAAATGGAGGGGAAATTTCAAAATGTCACTTTTCTTGCAGACTTTCAATTTTTATCCATTATTCACTGAAACATGGTAGATGTGACCAGGAAAATGCAACTTCATATCGTTTCAGATAATTCTGACATTTTTAAAGATATCCAATATGTGGAAGTAGTGTACTATTTAGTTCAACTACAAGCCTAAGATTAGGAGGAGCAGTTACTGGACTTTGGGGTCTCATTTTCATTATGATTTTCTGTAGGCACCATTACAGGTTTATGGACACCCTAAGGTGCTAAAACTTAATAAACACCCGTAAGAAGACCAAATAATAGTATCTGCACCCAATAAGAAAGATATCAAGGGGTATAGTGAGTATATTGTCTCCACAGTTATTTCACAAGTTTTTTCGCTTTAGGCTATGAAAATGAAAAAAAATATTTTTTCCAACAATCTGCAATTTTACCTGAAGATGTTTCATTTTCTACAAGGAATCCTGGAAAAAGCACCCCAAAAATTTGAATTTCTTCTAAGTTCAACAATACACTATATGTGGGTATAAACGGTTGTTTGGATACATGGCAGGGTGTGCAAGGGAGCGAACGCTATTTGGCTTTTGGAAGGCAGATTTTGGTGGGTGCCATGTTGCATTTGCAAAGTCCCTAAGGTACCAGAACAGGTGAAATCTTCAGGAAGTTGCCTCATTTTGGATTCAGCACCCCTCATGGATTTCATCAAGGGGAGTATTGTACAATTCGGGCGCACAGGTGTTCCACAGTTTTTTAGCACTGGGCCCTGAAAATAGGGGAGGGGGAGGATGAACAGGTCCGCCATTGTTTTTGGGCTTCATTTTTACAACGATCGCAGTGTGGTATTAGTGACGTGATAACTTTGCTATGTGGGTCGGTACAAGGATATACATTTTATATAGTTCATCCATTTATAAAAAAAATGCGTTTTTTTGTGTTGTCATAGACATGCTTTTTTATTTTTCTGTATACAGAGCTGATTAAAGGTTTGTTTTTAGTGAAATTGGTTGACATTTTCACTGGTACTATTATGGGGGTCATATGATGCTTTGATCTGTTTTATCAATGTTTTGTGAAATGTTTTAAACGAAATACAGCAATCCTGGTAGTGTTTTTTATTTTTATTTTTTACAGTGGTCACTGTGCAGTATAAATGGAATGCTAGCTTTACTCAGCAGGTCAATACAATTAAGTTTATACCCAATTTGTATATTTTTAAGTGCTTTTACACATTAAAAACACTTTTATTCAAAAAAGGAAAAAACATTTTTGCATCACCATAGTATGAGGGTCATAACTTTTTTATTTTTCTGTTTACAGAGCTATTTATGGGCTTGTTTTTTGCGGGATAGGTTGAAGTTTTTATTGGTATACTTTTTAGGGGGACGAGACTTTTTGATTACTTTTAAATCCATCTTTGGAAGCCAGAGTGAAGAAAATACTGCAATCCTAGTTGTGTTTTTTTTATTATTATTTTTAATAGTGCTCACTGTGCAGTATACATGGCAAGTTAGTTTTACTCTGTGGTTCGATATGATTATGGCAATACCCAATTTATGCATTTTTTTATGCTGAAGAGCTTTAAAAATAGGGGTTTTATTATGTAAAGCAATATATATGCAACGCTGTTTTCTGATAGCCACAGCTATTTATGCGGAAAAATTGTTTATTTTTCTGCATAAATAGCTGTGTAAGGATTTTATGTGTGGGATGAACTGACGTTTTAATTGACACCACTTTTATATTACTTTTTGATCGCTTTTTATTCCATTTTATGTGCTGCGGGATGAACAAAAATGCAATTCTGTGACTGTTTATTTTTTTTTTATGACGTTCGCTGTGTTGGTTGAATAATGTAACATATTTAAAGAATAGGTCGTTACACATGCGGCGATACCAAATGTGCTTACTTTACTTATTTTTGATCTGTCTGGGGCGATTGTAAAGAGGAAAAGGGGAGTTTATGTTTTTTTGTGTTTGTGTTTTACTTTTTTTTTACTGTTTTTGCACTTTCTCGCTTTTTTTTTACCTGTCCCCGTAGGCTCAAGCCTTTTTAACTGCACTATCAGAAACATATAGGGCAACATATAAGAATGGGGCTGCATCATTCTTTGGCGTATATTGCACCCCAAAAAATCTTGTATCCCTGTTCTATAGATGTATGAACAGTCGTACGCCAAAACTTGCACTAGGAACAGCACTTTTGAATGCGCCAAAGATATTCTATGCCAGGCATACCACACACCAAATTTATGAACTCACATACAAAAGGTTCATACATATTGTTGCATTCTACACTGTATATCGATTTATAACTGGCATGTCAGCGTGAAGTTTCATACAAGTTGCCAATAGTATTTAACTTCCGCGATTCTCAAGATGAGACACAGTGCTCTTTGGTTCAGTCTTACCACTAGGTTTATACCCTTTACAGTTTCTGATTTCTGCAATCAACTCTGGTTGCTGCACATCTCCCCACAGATACCTTATTTGACTGTATCAAAGCTGACAGTCTTGACCCTCTGCAGGCCACATGCTATCTCTACAGCGGTAACCTTCTACAAAAACTTCTGCTTCTTGCTCAGGCAACACTCTTTTCACAGTTGCAACCCAGCAGTCACTTGTCCAGTTAGGGAGCATTTACACGGCACAGGACAAATACCGGTCGGTTTATCCGACCAGTAATTGTCCTGTTTTCGTGCCATGCACACAGCAGTCGGTGGACGGCCTTTCTCCGCGGTTTGCGGGCAAAAGCCCTCCCCCTTCACATATACATGTTCATATTCCATCCAAAAACCGGGCGGAAGCATGAAAATGCATCCGCAGTCTGAAAAAACGCTGGACGGAAAGCCCGTGCAGTGGGGACCGCTGCACGGATTTTCCATTAAGGTCAGTGTAAAAGTTTTTCAGCCAGTTTGCAGCCGGTTTTCAAAATCGAGAACCGGCTGAAAAACCGTGCCGTGTGGACAAACCCGCAGTCTGCCAGTATAGAAACAGGAGAAGAATGATAACTGAATGTCCGGAAACCTACTCACTTTCATGAACCTATGTCTCCAAATGGTGTTACAAATGGCAGTGTCTCATGACTCCTCTAATAACACAGGACTCTGGAACTGATCCCTTGAATTACAAACCTCAGCAGCTTGACCTATACAACCGGGACATGCCTATTAGCATGATACACAACCAGAGGAAGTCAACCCCCAGCCATTACATATTACATATACACAACAAAATTACAAAAATAAAAGCTGACAGTACAGTTTTCACAATGAAACACTTAAACGGGTATTCCCATCTTATTGATTAGCTTGTAACATGTAGGCAAAGGTAAGTGAAAATTGTTAACAAACACATTGCTGTGCTGATTTTGTTTTCTTTCAGAGAACAGTTCTCACCTCCTGCTGGTATACACAAACTTTCCTAGGTTTCAACTACCTTTCCGTGCTCTAGCAGCCCTGGTCAGGGTGGTGATGTCACTCCTTGATGTGTGTTATCTTTTTTACTTTTTTAGAGCTCTTTAGTCTTTTGCCCTGCTGTTAAAACCCCTCCATCACCTTCTAACAGACTCAATTAGGAATAGCAAAGCTGATTTGATATGCCAGTCACTGATGTAGAACCACCCAAAGTTCAAACAAGAAGAGGGAGCCCAAAACTGGCTGTAGAGAGCAGGCTCTGTGAAATAGCATGTTGAGGACATCTTTTTAAAGACAATAACAAAAGATGGAGGCCTGATCCCAATTGGACAGTGACCCAAATACAGGGGAAACATTTTGGCTCTGGTCTTTTGATGCATGCCAGTAAAATAATTTTTTTAAGAAAAGTTGGTAAGTGAAGCATATCAGTATTTTGACATGTCTAGCTCTAAGCACCTCTGAACATGCTATTACCTACATTTTAATGTGTTTGAAAATTCTGTGCTGTGTCCCTGATCCACTATGTTAATTAAACTGCGCTGATGTTGAAGTTTTCTCTTTACGTTTCACAGGGATCTGTTAGATTTACAGGCTATAAACACCGTTGGCAGGGACAATTATTTTAATATATTTTAATATATTTCAAGATAAAAAATGTGCTGCAATATTTCTTGCTGCAATATTCAATCCTTTACTTTATTTTTAAAGCTCCTATACCCAGTTTGTAACCTGTTCTGAGTTTCAAACATTTCTCATGTAGGTATGTCCCTCACAATAATACATGCTGAACAGGGTTGTATTGGCCCACAGGGGGACTGGGGAAACCCCCGGTGGACTGCTGAGCATGACAGATCTAGAGTTTCTTTAAAACTACATATACATCCTTAGGAGAGGCAGAAAGACAGAGAGAGAGCGGCAAGAGGCAGAGTATAAGAAGCATCTACAGTAGCTGTAAGGTCTTCCTCCAGAATCAACTCCATTGGTGGACCCCAGAATCAGCTCCACAGATGGACCTCCAGAATGAAACCCTATTGGTGGGCCCTAACACCCCAATCCGACATTGATACTGAATGTCAGTTCGAGGATGCTTGTTAGTGTGGTTTTACTTTGTTGTTTAACAACTAGGACCACATGTGTAAAAACTGTCTAGAGCTTTTTTTGTTACCCATAGCAACCAATCAGAGCTCCCCTTTCATTTTTTCAGAGCACTATATGAAATTAAAGGGGAGCTTTTATTGGTTGCTTTGATTGGTTGCTATGGGCAACAAAGAAATTCTTAGACCTAGACAGTTTTCATACATGTCCCCCATAGTGTTTATTGACCAGTGGAACTACTTTCCCCGACAATCCACAAACTAGGGTTAGAGACCTTACCTCCACTAGAAATCCCCACAAAAACAACCTTTTTACACCATATTCTGGATATAAATGAACTGTAATAAACCAAAACTAGGTGCATTATACACCAGGCTCAACACATTGTAATGCGCCTAAAAAGGCGCATTAAATAAAGTAGCAATGATAAGCTGTGCACCTCCATAACACAATGCGCCTATCGAGGCACATTACTGTACATACACTAGTAATGATACTTTAAGAACCTCCGTAGCGCAATGCGCCTCGATAGGCGCATTACATACACATGTGCTATGCACTGTGATTGCGCAATGTGCCTTTTTAGGTGCAAGTTATATCAGAAGCCAGATTTTTGAAAATTTCAGACACACTTTACACTGATTAAATGCACCTAAAAACTGCTGCGGTAACACCAATTTTCAGACATGTCACCCTTAATTTTTAATATACAACATTAAAAAAAAACACAATTTTGTGTAAAAGAGTACTTTAATTGCTAACAAAAAAAAACTCAATGGAGCAGACCAAGAGTCATGGAATGGGGGGAACCATACCTCTCTTGATAGGTGAAGATCCTAGAAGTGGGACCTGCATTGGTCAGGCATTAATTGCATGTACTATAAATATCCAACAGGAAATTGTCTTGTATAAAACTGGTCCCTGAGGGAAAAAAGGTTGGGGCCTGCTACTATAGATGCTTAAGGTAAGCAGTACATAAATTTATGTTTAGGGTGCGTTCCCACAGCAAAGACCAAATACCAGACCGATTTTGTCCACGGTTTGAGGATTCAAGCCATTCCCCTTCGCACTCACATGTTCATGTTCTGCCAGAAAATCGGGTGGAGGAATGAACATTTTCTAGGTTTTTAAGACTGCCGGTGGTGTAAAAAACTGTCTGGTGGAAAATCCATTCAGTGGGGACTGCTGATAGGATTTTCCACTAAAGTCTATGGGGGAGAGGTGCATGTCAGTTTTCAGACAGTTTCTAAAACTGCAAACCGTCTGAAAAACCGACCAAAATACCATGCAGCGGGGGCAAGCCCTTACAGTTAAGGTTAAAGTTAAGAAAAAGTAGCGATAAATTGCTAATTTTACTCATGTGAATTTGATGTTCAAATGCTTGAACAGTTGTGTCCGGAGGTATCAGGATTCAGTTTTACTTGTATGTTATATTCAAATGACTTCTTTTACAAAAACTTGAAATATTGCACAATGTCATTATAACCTTCTAAAATGTAACTCTTATAGAAACCTGTATATATTGAGTGTAAAGAAGTATATATTTGTTTATGAAAACTTGCATTCATTAATTTTAAAGGATACTAATCGTGGCTGCAAATGGAAAGATATTTCACTGTCACTGTCCTACCAGATCTTTCACCACATAGGAAACACAGATTGTTCTACTACTACTGATCATCACTTTGAGTACTAGTTTTTATTAAATCCCACTTCATATGCGAAACTTGATCTCTATTACTTTCCATTATAATAATTGTATAATCCTTTAATAGCAAATCAGTTCTTCGAGGAAAAATAATCAACAAAAGCTCCTCTGAAAACCTGGTAACAAATTAAGCTTCAAATTATGTGGTAAGCATTCCTACATATAGACATTTTCATTTGAACTTGTACAAAATGTTAGATTATTTTGAGGGATAATAATGGGTTTCATTAATATGAATCATATGCATCTTCTTATTAAAATACTGGAAGTAATTTTGAAAAATAAGGAAATAGTAGTTCTAAATATTAATAGAAAAAGACCATCTCTTTATTTTTTATAGTGGCACTTTTTCTAATATGACGTCAGGAACCTCCAGCAACTGACCTCAATTTTTACTGAAGTCATAATTTTCTTTTCTGGGATTGAGATAATTAAATACTGATCAGAAAGAATGATAAAATTAGTTTAGAAAATTTAGAGGATAAAGCAAACCAAAACATATTGTAATACTACACCATGACCCCCCAAAAAAAAATAAACAAACAAAAAAAAAACAATCGCTGCACATGGGCTGTAGAATGAAGCAAAGACAAATATATTTGTTCTACATGATATAAAGTGAATAACACAAAGCAAAATAAAAATAAAGAACAAGTCAAAACCACTAAATAGAACTAATAACAGTATAGAGAAGAGCCAGATAAGTTATTTCTCAAAGTGGATACAGCTAAGAAATATAGGAGTTATTACACTATAATAAACAAACATGTGATGTCAAGGAGGCAGATTAAGGGCACTTTGTAATTCAGGCTGTGCTATATGTGGTAGTCAGGGTTGCAAGATCAAGTCAAAGAGCTCCTGGATATCTTGTCTAGTTGCCTCTATGCATTCATATAACATGATGAGTTGTAACCTACAGTGAAAAGCTAAAAAATAGAGCTTGACTTCAACCTGGCAGCGAAATGAATCCTTGTTGCTATAGTGAAGTACTAGAAAATTCAGGGTCTTTATTTTCATCCCTACTGGCAAAAACATGAAAAAAGTAAAAAACCCTTGGTGTTCCCCGCAGTGTGGGGCCACATTAATAGATATGCTTAATGTTACATCACCTAAAACAGCCATGTGTTATAGGTGGTATAAAGGATTAAAGTTATACCTTTTGAACAAGTGAATAATTTTTACCCATTATTTATTTTTCAGTTTAATATTTGTATTGATTGTATTGCTTTACAAAAATGTTTGGTCTCAAATTGCTGTTTTCATAATATTTCTGGTTTTTCTTTTGATTTCTCTCTTAGGCCTTGTCTACACAGCACTATTTTTTGGTCAGATTTTTAAGTGGATTCAGTATTTAGAACCGCAAAATTCCAACTGTAAACCAGTGACCATAAATCAATAGAAAATCCAAGATATAGTTAGAGATGGGCGAATTTCTCAAAAATTTGGTTCGGTCATTTCGCCGAATTTCCCGACAAAAATAAATTCGGTCCGAATGAATCGCGTTAAAAAAACAGCTATTTCCAGGCTACACAGAGCCTGCAGGGTGCTGTAGAACTTGTTTTTTGGAGGGGGGTTGGTTTGGGCTTCTACAATGTTTTTTTTAGTATGACACCACTGACTGCCGCCGCTCTTAGAATCAAATTACTATAAATTCTGGGACTTAAGAGGGCAAAACGGCCAAAAAATCAAGCGGGAATGTAGCCTGATAAAGTCATGCACGAAATGGAAAAAAAAAAACTCAGGGGGGCAAATTTTTGACAGGTGGGAGGTGACGGGGCAGCCACAGCGTGAGGTCAGAGAGTGGCACAAAAGCATTTGGAGGGGGCAAAAATGGAGTAGCCCCGGTGGACAATTACACAGTGTGGAGGGCGAGGCAGCAGCAGCATGAGGTCAGCCAGTGGGACAATGAAATTTGGGGGTGGCAAAAACTGGAGTAGGCCCCGGTGGGCACAATGCCAGTGTGGAGGTCATCAGCAGCACATGAGGGGAAAAGGGGACAAGAAATTTGGGTGGCAAAAAATGGAGTAGGCCCCCGATGGACAAGCACAGTGTGAGGTCACGGAGCACGCATGAGGTCAGGCGTGGCACAAAGACATTTGGAGGTGGCAAAAACTGGGTAGGCCACGAGGGCACAAGCACGTGTGGGGGGGCAAGGGGACAGCAGATGAGGGCAGCAGTGGCACAAAGACATTCTGGAGGTGGCAAAAAAAGGGGTGGCCACAGAGGGCACAATGCCAGTGGGAGGGCACGGAGCAGCATGAGGTAGAATTTGGACAATGACTTTTGGGGGTGGGGAAAACAGGTTAGGGCCCAGGGGCACATGACAGGGTGGAGGTAAGGGGGAGCAACAGGCGACATGGCACAATGACATTCTGGAGGTGGCAAAAAAGGAGTGGACAGAGGGCACATGACACAGTGTTGGAGGTCACGGCAGAAGCAAAATGGGTGTCAGGCTGTGGCACAATGACATTTCTGGAGGTGGCAAAAACAGGAGAGAGGCCACAGAGTGGCACAATGACAGAGTGTGGAGGTCATGGGCCAGCAACACAAGCAGCATGAGTTCAGAGAATGGGCACAAATGACATTTGGAGGTGGCAAAAACAGCAGTAGGCCACAGAGTCACAATGACACAGTGCGGAGGTCTCGGCAGCAGCATGAGTCAGGCGGTGGCACAATGACATTCTGGAGGAGGCAAATAACTGAGTAGGCCACAGAGTGGCACAATGACAGAGCATGGAGGTGAGGAGGCAGGAGCAACAGCATGAGATCAAAGAGTGGCATAATGGATCACATGGTGGATGTCACGGCAACAGAACAGCAGCAGTAGCATGAGGTCATTAAGTGGCAACCAATGACAGAGTGTGGAGGTGGATGGCAAAAACCAGTCCCTGGTAAAGATGGTTGGTGGGATGGAGAAACGTCAGCAGATGTGTGGCATAGGCGGGTGGCGCATCAGAATAGTGGCTGAAGGCAGGTAGTTTGAACCCAGACTCATTTCTCACAGTTTGGTTGGAGGCGTCATGGTCTGGATGTAGTCTGAGCCCTAAGGCATTGGTTGTGGAAATCCTGGCCGAGCCACGCCTGATTCATTTACAAAGCAGTCGTTCCCATTTCACATGGACAAGCGGGTTCTCTTGGGGTAACGAGGGCCCCCGCCGCACTGAACACCGCTCTGATGCCACATACTGGCTGGGCAGACAGCTTCTCACTGCAAATCGGGGGCAAGTTGCGGCCACACATCCAGTTTGGCTGCCCAGTAGTCAGCGGATCTTCTTACTGGAGGTGGCAGAGTGCTGTCAAGTAGGCCCCACCACCTGTGGTTCAGGGACTGCTCCAGGTCCTACTGCTGCTGCTGGTGGCGACTGCCCTCCTCACTAGGCGGGTGAAGGAAGCTGCTCATCAGTGACTTAGGTTGCTGCTGATGGAGCTGGTACTCCTCCTACCCTCCCACCTTCCCCCAGGCAGCGGGCTGTTGTACGTTGAGCACTGAGGAACCACCTGGTCACAACCTGTCAGTGGAGGGATGTTGCCGCACTGAGGCAGTGGCCAAACGATTAAGGAGGATTTCTTTGTAGTGAGTTTGTCCGCCTCGCAATAGCTGGGAAAAAGGCTTCCAATCGTGGACCGGTAGGCGTGGGGCCAATAGGGTGGAGAGCCAGATGTTCATCCTTGCCGGATGCTGACTATTAGGCTGTCACTACCAGGCAAATCCAGCATGCTGCGGGCAATCTTGCACAAGTGACTCCGAGGGGCTCCCTGCCTCCATCTCCACTGTATACTGCCACGGTTGCTTGCGGGTCATCTCCTCGTCTTCCTCATCTTTCCTTCTACCTCTCCAGCTGCCTCTGCTCCTCCTTCTTGTCACCTGGGTAGAAAATCCATATTTCACCAGACACTGCTTCTGCTCCAATGTCTCCTCCTCCTCATCCAATTTCAGTCCCCACGGACTCATGTGGCCACGAGATGTAGTCGCCATGTCTCCAATCCCCTGCCCAGACAGATTTTTCAGCATCTGTTCCAGGACATGAAGCAGTGGAATGACGTTATTCATCCGTAGTCCTGGCGACTGACAAATAACGTCGCCTCCTCGAATGGCCTCAACAAACGGCAGGTGTCACGCATGAGCTGCCACTGGCTGACATCAAAGTTACACAGGGGAGTACTTCTGTCTGCCTGGATCATCAAAAATCGTTAATGGCCTTTCTCTGTTCATACAGTCGGTCCAACATGTGCAGGCTGGAATTCCAGCGGGTGGAAACATCGCATATCAGAGTGTGTTGGGGGAGGCCGTTCTGCCGCTGCAACTCGAGGAGGGTGTTCCTGGCTTTGTACGAATGGATAAAGTGCATGCACAGTTTCCTGGCCATTTTCAGAATGTTCTGAAGATCGGTGGAAGACTTCAGGAAACCTTTTAACAACCAGATTGAACACGTGCGCCATGCAGGGCGCATGGACCATCCCTCCTCGGTGCAGCGCGGACACCATGTTCCTCCCATTGTCCGTCACCATGGTTCCGATTTGCAGTTGGCGCGGAGAAAGCCACACATCGATTTCTTGCTGCATGACGCGGAGCAGTTCCTCCCCTGTGTGACTTCGTTCGCCGAGGCAAGCCAGGTGTAGAACTGGTGACACCGCTGTGCCCTACACATGTGGTATGATGGAGCAGTACTTGTGGAGGCTGAGATGGTGGTGGTGGTGGAGGAGGAGGAGGCGGACATTGGCGCAGGTGCAGCAGTTTGACAACGTGGAGGAGAAAGCGGCGTCTCCTGTCCAAGTTGTTGGTGTGCCTGGGCTGGAAGCACATTCACCCAGTGGGCCGTAAAGGGAATTTTACTGGCCTGACTAGTTACAGCTCCAGACGTCCGCCTGCCGTGCACCTTGGAACAAACCGATAAGCTCAAGGACTGACCCACCTTCTGTTCTACATATTTATGAAGTGCTGGTACTGCCTTTTTGGAAAAGAAATTACGGCTTGGAACTCTCCATCTCGGCTCGGCACAAGCCATTAGTTCTCTGAATGGTGCAGAGTCCACCATTTGGAAAAGGAGGGACTGCAATACCAACAACTTGGACAGGAGCACGGTCAGCTGCTGCACCTTAGGATGGTTGGACGCATACTGTTGTCTCTTTGCAATCGCCTCGCTGAACGACTGCTGGCGCCATGAGTAGCGAGGAGCAGGAGCATCTGGACCGGGAGATGATGTCAAAGAGAAACAGCTCCCTTCTGCAGAGGTGGTGGAGCCTTGACTGGCTGCAATGGCATGTGTGCCACTGGGCGCTGGCTGCTGCTGTTGCTGCGGCGGCAGGATGGACCCACAAACTGAGCCACGTTTTTTCCAGGCCACCGTAGGGTGACGCTGCATGTGTTGACGCAGGGCCGTGGTGCCACGTTAGCTCCCTGGCCACGCTTCACTTTCTGCCCACAGATTCTACAATAATCATATTCTAGGCTCCTCCGGTGTCTTAGCAAAGAACTCGCCACACCGCCGACGTATCGGATTTTCCGCCAACGCTCTGCACTGAGTGACTACTGCCACCGCCTGCCTCGCTGAGACCCCTTGCCGCTACTTTCTTGGACCTGCGATGAGGGTTTTTTACCCCGTGGCCGCTTGGCTCCCGACCTCACACTGCGGCTATCCACTGCTGACTCATGGCCACACGAACCACTTGCTGGCTGGGCTGCTGCCTGACGCCGCAAGATGACGCCCTCTTCTCCTGACGATGATTAAGCCCTTGCTCACACGGGTCCCAAGTTGCTCGGTCGGCCTATCATCTCTTCTATTTTGTGTTCATCGTCATGCTGTCCTCATCACGGATCTTGGTATGCCTGAAGGCTGACCTCTCACGATTGTCCTCCCATGCCGAATCTCAATCTATGTACTTTGCCGCTATGCAAGACGCCGGGGATATTGCCCCATTTCTTCGCTGCCAAGTAGCTGCTGACTGCCATCCTCAAATTGTTCATCTCGCTATATAGTGGCGCTGAGCCCAGACCACATAGTAGGATCTACTGGCTGAGGGAACCGGATGGACAGAGGCGGGTAAAGGAAGGTGGGCCGCTGACCCGCTCCCGGGCCATGCCAAACTAAGGGTTGTGTCTGAGGTTCCCACCGATTCTTGGTGGGGTTGTCAGATGTCATACTGGAGCCAAGAGGATGAACCTAGTCAACCAATCAAGAACCCTTGGGTTGCTGACAACACCATGGCCGCCTAGATGACAGCGGGCAGTTGTGGCCTCACCGCCTGAGTGACCCCCTGCTGCGGACGATCCCCTTGTACTGTGCGCGACTTTGGGCCTGTATTAGGATTGTTTGTGCCACTGCCCACTATCAGGTGCAGAGCCTGCCACCTCTCTGTCTGACATACTGTGTTGTTCTAAAATGTACAGTACACTGTTGTGATTATATCTGTATATGATAAATATACACCCTGTTTCATCCAAATGAAAACCCAGTAACAAGCTTGGGTATCCCTTGGATATTATAAATTGACGCTCCACAATTGGCCAGGAAAAAATTTACTTGTATGTGTCGTTTAAAAACAACTGGTGTGTTTTACTAAATGTAAAAAGCACAAACAGGCTTATTAACTTCGGACATGATTTTAGGCCTACAGGAAAAAAGTATATATTTTGGCCGGTTTGAAAAAGACGGTTTCTTGGGTCAGCACCACCAGCAAAATCAACGCTTAATTAACCCCTGGATGTAAATTGGCACAAAGAATTTGTGCCGCACAAACTTGTAGCTTTGTAGCGTGTTACATTGTGTGTTTTCTACGCCACCACACAAGAGCTACAGTTGTATTTAAATATTTGCCTTTGTTAATTAGGCATACAGGAAAAAATTTATATTATTTTGGCGTTGAAAAAGACGGTTAATTTTGTCAGCACACCAGCAATACAACGCTTATTAACCCTGGATGTTAAATGCCGCCCAAGAATTGAGCCGCTCAAGACTAGTAGCTTATGTAGCGTGATTACAGTTGCGTGTTTCTTACGCCACCAACAAGAGTGTACAGTTGTAATTAACCTTTGCTTAGGTTATTTAGGGCTACAGGGAAAAAAATGTATTATTTTGGCGTTGAAAAAGACGGTTTCTTGGAGTCAGCACACCAGCAATGACCGACGACTTAGTTAACCATGATGTAAATTGCGCCAAAAAGAAGCAGCGCAAAACTAGTAGACTTTGTAAGCGTGTTACAGTTGCGTGTTTTCTTAGCACACAACCTAGAGATATCAGTTGTAATTAACCTTTGCTTGTGAATTTGGCTACAGGAATAAATGTATATATTTTGGCGTTGAAGAAGACGGTTTCTTGGGAGTCTAGCCACACCAGCAAAAACAACGATTAATTACCTACTGGATGTTAATTGCGCCAAAGAATTGAGCCGCGACAAACTAGTAGCTAGATGTAGCGTGTTACACTTGCGTGTTTTCTACACCCACACAGAACAGAGATTACAGTTGTAAATACCTTTGCCTTGTTATTTAGGCTACAGGGAAAAATTTTATATTTTGGAGTTGAAAGCGGTTTATTTTTGTCAGCACACCAGCAAAAAACAACGCTTAATTAACCCCTGGATGTAAAATTGCGCCAAAGAATTGAGCCGCACAAAACTAGTAGCTTTGTAGCGTGTTACTATTGTGTGTTTTGTACGCCAACAACAAGTGATACTGTGGTTAATGAAAACGCTTTGCCTTGTCTAATTAGGCTACAGGAAAAAATTTATATATTTTGGCGTTGAAAAAGACGGTTATCTTTGTCAGCACACCAGCAAAACAACGCTTAATTAACCCCTGGATGTAAATTGCGCCCAGTAAGATTGGGGCCGCACAAACTAGTAGCTTTGTAGTCGTGTTACAATTGCGTGTTATCTAGACGCACCACAACAAGAGATACAGTTGTAATTAACCTTTGCTTTGTGAATTAGGTTACAGGAAAAATGTATATATTTTGGCGTTGAAAAGATCGGTTGTTCTTGGGTCAGCACCCCTCTGCAAAACAACGCTTAATGTGACCCTCTGGATGTAAATTGCGCCAAGAAGATTGAGCTCGCACTAAACTAGTAGATTGTAGCGTGTTACAGTTGCGTGTGTTCTACGCCACACAACAAGAGATACAGCTTGTAATTAACCTTTTTGTTAATTAGGCTACAGGAAAAAATGTATATATCTTTGGCGTTTTGATAAAAGACGGTTTTTTGGGTCAGCCACACCAGCAAACAACGCGTTAATTAATCCCGCCCTGGACTGTTGTAAATTGCGCCAAAGAATTGAGCAGCACAAACTAGTAGCTTTGTATAGCGTGTTTACATTGCGTGTTTTTACGCCACACAACAGAGCTACAGTGTGTAATTAACCTTTATTTGTGAATTAGGCTACAGGAAAAAAATTATATATTTTGCGTTGAAAAAGACGGAGTTCTTTGGAGTCAGCAGCACCAGCGCAAAACAACGCTTAATTACCCCTGGATGTAAATTGCGCAAAGAGAATTGTGCCGCAAAAACTTAGTAGCTTAGTAGCGTGTTTAAGTTGAGTGTTTTTACGCCCGCACA
Source organism: Phyllomedusa bahiana (assembly GCA_025379985.1). Taxonomy (NCBI): domain Eukaryota; kingdom Metazoa; phylum Chordata; class Amphibia; order Anura; family Hylidae; genus Phyllomedusa; species Phyllomedusa bahiana. Next base: position 74,277 of record JAODAL010002712.1, read on the forward strand.
CAAACAAGAGATACAGGGTTGTAATGTAACCTTGCTTGATGAATTTAGGCTACAGGAAATATGTATATATTTTGGCGTTGAGGAAGACGGTTTATTGGGGTCAGCACACCAGCTAAATAAAACGCTTAATTAAACCCTGGATTGTAAATTGCGCCAAAGAATTGGAAGCCGGCAAAAACTGTAGCTTTTGTAGCGTGTTTGTTTACAATTGCGTGAGTTTTCTAAACCCACTAACAAGAGAGAGATACAGGTTGGAGTACCGATTGCTTGTAATTAGGCTACAGGAATAAAAAATTTATTTATTTTGGCGCTTGAAATAAGACGGTTTATTTTTGTCAGCACACCAGCAAGTACAACGCCTGTAATTAACCCCTGGTTGTAAGTTGCGCCCAAAGAATTGAGTCCGCACAAACTAGTAGCTTTGTAGCGTGTTACAATTGTGTGTTTTCTAACGCCACACAACATTAGAGATCAGTTGGTAATTAACCTTTGCTTGTTAATAAGGCTACAGGAAAAATTTATATATTTGGCGGTTGAAAAGACGGTTTATTTTTGTCAGCACACCAGTCAAAACCAACGGCTTAATTAAACCCTGGATGTAAATTGCAGCCAAAGAATTGAGCCGCACCAAATAGTAGCTTTTGTAGCGTGTTACAATTGCGTGGTTTTCTACGCCCACACAACAAAGATACAGTTGTAATTAACCTTTGCTTGTGAATTATGGTACAGGGAAAAATGTTATTTTTTGGCGTTGAAAAGACGGTTCTTAGGGGTCAGCAAACCAGCAAAACAACGCTTAATTAACACCCTGGATGATAAATTGCGCACAAAGAATTGAGACGCACACAACTAGTTGATTTGTGAGCTCGTGTTACAGTTGCGTGTTTTCTTCGCCAACAAACAGAGATACAGTTGTAATTAACCTATGCTTGTTATTAGGCTACAGGAGAAAAATGTGTTATTATTTGGCGTTGAAAATGTCGGTTTCTTGGGGTCAGAACACCAGCGAAACAACGCTTAAATTATTCCCTGGATGTAAATTGCGCCAAAGAAATTGAGGCACAAACTAGATAGCTTGTAGTCGGTGTACAGAGAGAGGCGGTGTTTTCTACGCCTACACAACTGAAGAGATACATTGTATTAAAACTTTTGTTTGTTGAGAATTAGGCGTACAGGATGCACAATGTATATATGTTTTGGCGTTAAATAAGAAAGGTTTCTTGGATCAGCACACCCAGCAAAACAACGCTTTTTTTTTTTAATTAACCCCCTGGACTGTAATTGCTGCCAGTGTAATTGTAGCCGCACAAACTAAGATGTGTTTGTTAGCGTAGTGTTACAGTTGCGTGTTTTCTACGGGCACACAAAAAGAGATACAGTTGTAATTAACCTTGCTTGTGAATTATGGCTACAGGAAAATGTATATATGTTGGCGTAGAGAAAAAGACGGTTTCTTGGGTGTCAGAACACCAGCAAACAACGCTTAATTAAACCCCTGGTGTATAATTGCGCAAAGAATTGAGCCGCACAAACTAGTAGCTTTGAGCAGGTTACAATTGCGTGTTTTTACGCCACACAAATGATGAGATACAGTTGTAATTAAACCTTTGCTTGTGAATTAGGTACGGAAAAATGTATTTTTTTGGCGTTGAAAAAGAGGTTTCTTGGGGGTCGCCACCGCAAAACAACCTTAATTTAACCCCTGGATTAAATTGCCCCCCAAAGAATGAGCAGCCAAAAATGAAGTGGTATTTGAAATTGTAAAAATGCTGTTTCCTTTAAATGATACAACAGGAATGGTTTTTGATCCCACTTGGATATTGAATTTGATATGCGCTGCAGTGGACGCACACTGGTTTTCGATCCAGTCCCCCAAAAAAATAAAAATAAAACTTAAAAAAAAACGTTTCGAAACAATGAGACCCCCCAAAAAATCGCTATATAAAAAATAAAATTCTTCAGTAAGGCTATCAAGCCGCGGGCACCTTTTCCTTTTCAGTACAGTGAGAACGGTATGAGCTCCCAGCGTTGCCCCCAGGACTTATATTGCGGGGTGCTCACAAAATTCCCCCCGGGGTCTCTGTTTGGGTTTTCACCTCTGCCATGTCTTGCGGGCAATGCCTTCTTCCTCCAAGTGCTTTCCCCCATGTCGCCATGTGCTCGCAGCCATTTTTTATAAAACAAAAGCACACTTCGTTCACCCGAAAATCCCCCAAGTTCGATTCTTTTCTGAACGAAGTTTTCCTGAAATTTCTAAAACGAATTCCACTTCGTTAGAATCAATTCGCCCATCTCTAGGCCATATGTATGAAAACTGACTAGGTATAAAATTCACTTTCTTTCCTATAGCAATCAATCAGAGTGCCCCTTTCATTTCAATAGTGCCTGGAAAAAGGAAAAAGGGGTGCTCGGGGCTGGTTGCTTGGGGCAAAAAAGGGGAATTTTTTGCCCTAGCCCTTTTTCATACATAGGCCTAAGGTTGGGGGGCACTGCCCCAAAGAGTTACAATTATTAGGTGTATGGGTGAAACAAAGGGTGAGAATGCTTGGTTTACAAGGCCAGCTACTTTTACAAAAAATATTGGTAGCATACATAAAAAATGGATGAACCCCCATCCCGCCAACATCTATATACAATAAATGCTTCGGGGTCCCCAATGCAGGAGTGACAAATTGTGACAGAATTTGGGGGGGTTTAAAAAATTTTGGGTTTTTTTGGTAGGCCTGTCTAAGAAAATTAGTTTTCAGATGCACTTAAAAAATGTGAGGGTTGTGAGTGTGGGCCTATCACATGGGGGAGCTGTTACAGAGAATGGGGGCAACACAGCAAAAAACTTGGAGACGGGGAGGGGGGTTTAGTGACTGAAATGTGTAAATTCAGATCAGTACAGGCGGAGAGAGCGGGGGGAGGGGGGTAGACAGAGATCGGGTGAATGTGGGGGGGGGGCACATTTGAAAACTTTTGAGTGAGAGGGGGGGTTTGTGTCATTCTGTAATGATTGGCAAAGTGCAATGATGAACAGGGGGAGGGCATCAGTATTGGCTGGAAAGAAAGGTGAGCCTAGTGCTGCATTCAGGACTGATTGGAGAGGGGAAGTTTACAGGAGGTTTTGACCCATAAGCAGGGAGTTACAGTAGTGAAACGAAAAGAATAAGAGCAAAAATAAGAGTTTGGTTTTTTCCCACTGTAAGAAAAAGGATGGATTTTGAAAATATTCCTAAGGGCAGGGACCAGGGGGGAAAGGGGTTGGCTATAGGGAGAGAAGGGCGATCAGAACTATATAACCCCAAACAGCGGGCCTCTGAAGAGTTGTGGGTACACACACGAGAGAAAAGCAGGGGGGTTCGGGAAATAGATGGGGGGGACTGAAGTTCATTTTTGTGAGGGTTTTGTTTAAAATGAGGGAGGAATGAGTCAGGCAGCGAAACGTCACTGGTGTTTTGTGCAGGGAGGGGGTGATGTCAGGGAAGAGGTGTATAATTGGGGTTTTCAAAATACAGATGGTTCTGGAAGCCAAATCTGTGTGGGGGTTTTTTTTTAAAAAGGGGGTGTGGATTTAAGAGAGAAAAAGGGCCTGAACTGAACCCTGGGAACCCAAAAAAGCAATAAGGGCATTGAAGGGCGGTCAGAGAGGTTGGATAAGAACCAAGAGAGGCAGTGCCTGGAGGCCCTGGTGGGCGCTGAGACATTTGGTGACCACGGTGTCAATGTGTTGAGAGATCCAGAGAAGCAGGAACGAGTAGTTTCCCCGGTTTTGCTTTTTGGGAGTCATTTGAAAATTTTGTTGAGCAGTTTCTGTGGAGTGTAAGGGTTTGGGGGAAAAACCCGATTGCAGAGGGTAAAAAAAAAGTTAGCAAAAAGATAGGGGGGTTAGCCCGAGAGTAACCAAGCGTTCTGGGGGTTTAGGGGTTTAAGGGGAAGGTAGAGCCCTGGTTGGAAATTTAGCCCCCCAGGACGGGTCCGGGAAGGGAAAAATTAAAACGGTGTTTAAAAGGAGGTTTGGGAAAAAATACCAGTGGAGAAAAGAGAGGTTTTTGATTGTAGTTAGATGAGAGAGGACAGCTGGAGAAATAGACTGGACCAAGGTGGGGGGGAAAGGGGTCACAGTGCAAGGGAGTGGGGCGAGCAGAAAAAGAGAAGCCTCCAAAATGGGTATTTTTAAAAGGGGGGGTTTTTCATTTTTAGCTGTTCGGGCTATTTTTGCTAATTTTTTCAGATTGAAATTTTTTTAAAACCATGGGCGTGTTCTCCCGTCCCGAGGCGTGTCTCTCCTCTCGGGAGGGTGTATCCCCTCACGAAGACCTGTGACCCAATTTTGTTTGAAGCAGGGGATGCAGAGGTTTTCTGGATATACGCTTGTGCCTCCGTCGCTTATGTTTGCAGCCCTTTACTCCAGCAAGCTCCGCGCACCTGTTATCTCTTTCACACAAATTACATGAAAGCCAGCAGCTTTCCTTTAGTGGGTTCACCCAAATTTACTCAAAAGGCGAGATCTTTACCCAAAATACAAGGGCAAATGCGCTTCAAGAAAGATCTCTGCTTTTGCATGAAAGGAGGTGAAAAAAAAGGGGGGGAGAATCACCAGCTTTTAGAGAAATGCCAAATTAACTAACTTTGGCCGGTATGCATTTTTCGAGTGTTTGGGTTTTCGAGGAAGGGGTTTGGGGTTCTACCCCTCACAGAGTATCCCCCCCCTAAATTCAAACAAAAGTAGAGGACCTAAAAATATTGTCAATCTCTATAATGAAATATTACCATACATAGCTCCCCCCCATTCATGTCTCTCCCCCCGGGAATGCAAAAAGACAAAAGTTGAAAGTGTTGGTTGATACGCGAGGGAGGGGCACTAAAGGGGGCCCCTTTGTGTTGTTATAAATAAAAAATGATGTCTACACTATATTTTTAAAAATTTTCTATTGTACAATTTAAAAGAAAAAAAAAAACTATGATAGGGCTGAACTCCCAAACCTCTTCTTGCAGCATCCCAAGCCGTACCACACAACACTTTAAAAAACCAAAACGCCCTTTTTTCCAAGTAGCACTTAAGGCTGGACCTGTGAGGAGGTTAAATCAACCTTTTGGGAAAAAACCCTTTAAACAGCCAGTAATTCCCCAGACCCTTCACCAGACGGGAAAATAATAACCACAGCCCTTGTTTCACTATGTTTAACAGCTCAGGGGGGAGAAAACACAGAGTGTGAGGTACCAATCACAGCGCGGGGGGCGGGGCCGGGGCTTTTCTTTTAGGGGCATATCCCAACGGGCAAATGAAATGTCAGCCAGCCAATCACATGCAGGGGGCTTAGGGGGGGGAAACCGTCCCCGGGGCATCCGACCAGCAACAGCAAAAAAAGACAGTTTCAGAAAAGCCCCTATTGCTAAACCAATGACGAGGTAATGCCCCCCCTTTACAAAATGCTTATTTTTTTTTCCCCCCATAATCTGAGACATGACTTTGTAACGAAAAAACCCCCTTTAATCATTTTTCTAAATTATGTATTAAAAAAAAGTGAAGCCTGTGAAGTTACCTTTCTTTACATCCCTATTACTTAAAATTTTAATAACTTACCGGGAGCTGATCGGCCCGGGCCTTGTTTTTTTGCACTTCTTATTGTGATGGGGCAAAAGGACTTGCAAGGGGTGGGGGAGAAATGGCAGTGTATGGGTTTTTGCTGTAAGAGAATCCATATTGTAATTAATTATTTTAGTAAACATTGTGACCCCCCTTGTTTCCCTTTGCTCTGCAAAGGGCTGGGCAGAAATGTGCGTGTATTTGGGTTTTCTGCTCTATAAAATCCACTAGTTAATGTAATTATTTTTGTTTATTGCAGAGGGCCTTTTCTATCACCGCGGGGGGCCCCTTTCCTCTCCCCCCGTAGATTTGACAGCTTATTTGTTTTTTTCTTTCATGAGCAGATAACAGGTAAGGAAGTCACTTCGGGGAAAAAACCCCCTTTTTAACTAACCAAATTTTAATTTTTTTTTTTTTTTTAGTTTGCCAAAAAAGGCATCACCCTATAATTTTGTCTATTTTGAATAATGAATTTTAACTCATATATACGGGGGAAAAAAAGTATTTGTCGGCCACCAATTGTGAAATTTCCCACTTTTTAAAAAAAGAGGCCTGTAAATGACATCAAGGTAACCTCAAAAAATAGAGACAAAATGAGAAAACAAATCCAGAAAATTACTTTTTGATTTGGAACAATTTTTTTGAAAATTTTGGTGGAAAAAAAGTATTTGGGCACCTACAAACAAGCAAATTTCTGGTTCCACGACCTGTAACTTCTTTTTTAAGAGGCTACCTTTCTCCCCCATTCCCCTGTTAATGGCACCTTTTAAACTTTTTATCAGTATAAAAGACACCTTTTACAACCCAAAAAAACATTCACATCAAAACTCCACTATGTAAAAAACCAAGAGCGTCAAAAGACACCAAAACAAAATTGTGCCCTGCACCACTGGGAAGACTGAACTGCAATCCCCAAGCAGTTGGTGTAAAGAATCAACTGGGGGAGCAAAAATTTAGAAAATGAAAAAATCAAACCCTGTTAACCCCCTCGAGGGGCTCCACGCAAATTCACAGGGAAATGCTGAGATTGGGACCAATGTAACAAAGGCTCCATCGAACACACCGCTGCCGGGGACCAGACCCTCATCCAGCCATGCCCCTTTTTAAAAGTCAGAAATGTCCGGGCCCCATTTGAAGTTTGCTAAGAGCATTTGGATGATCCAGAGGGGTTTTTGGGAGAATGTCATAGGGCAGTGAAACCAAAGTAGAATTGTTTGGTAGAAACACAACCTCGGTTTGGGGGAAGAATGCGGTTTCATCCAAAAAAACACCTACCTACTGTGAAGCAAGTATGGCAACAACATACTTTGGATGTTTCTCTGCAAAAGGACAGGCGACGATCCAGTACTGAAAGAAGAAGGGGGCCATGATTGTGAACTTTGGGCAAATTCCTTTCACAGAAGGGCATTTAAAATAAAAAGTGTGGGTCTTTCAGCGCAATGAACTAAGCACACCGCCAGGGGCCCAAAGGGGGGGCTTTTAAGAAGCATTTCCAGGGCCTTTGGGGTGGCCTACCATTAACCCGATTCAAACCCCCATAGAAAACCTTTGGGAATGGAGTTTTTAAAGTCTGTGTTTTCCCAAGGGCAGTCCCAAAACATCACAAATCAGAGGAGATCTGCATTGGGGGAAAAGTTTCAACATACCAGCAAAAAGTGTTTGCCAACCTTGTTTAAGAACTTACAGAAAACATTTGGGCCCTGTAAATTTCCAAAAAATGGGGTATAAAAAAAGTATTGAATGATCTTTTTTTTGACCCCAAAAACTTATTTTTCCACCATAATTTGCAAATTTTAAAATTTTTTCCAAAAACAGACCCCAATTTTGTTTTCTGGATTTGTTTTTCTCATTTTTTCTCCAAGTTGAGGTCTTCCTAAAGTCAATTAACAGGCCTCTCTCATCTTTTTTTAAATGGGGAGAAAATTGCCCCAAAAAGGTGGCTAAAAACTTTTCCCCACGTAAAACCCCATTTGTACCGTTATGCACGCTATTCACATTTTTAGATCCCCTTTCCCTTTCCCCTTTCCCGAATCTCCCTTTTTTCTCTGTAAAATCCCCCCTCGTTCCAAAAATTTAAATTCCTTTTGGGCCCCCAAATCGGAAATTTAAAAAGCAAATCAAAGTACTAATTGTCCCTTAATATAAATTGTGCGCACCCAAAATGAAAAATTAAAAAACAAGATTGCGTTGGGTGAGTAAAATTTTAGGGGGTTGTTTAAATTTGAACTATTTGAACTAGAAACCCCAAAAATTTTTTTTTGTTTCCTCTCCCAAATTTCATTAACCCAAATTAAACAAGTTTTATGTTGGCAAATCCGATGATTTCTCCAGTATCACAGGGAATTTACCTTAATTTTAATGAAGAGAAGTCAAAGTCTGCTTAGCTTCTCTTTTCGTTCTGAGGTGCGAATTTAAGGGGTTGAACATTACAAAAATCATGTTCAATTTTGGGGGACGTAAAAATAAAACACCCTTTTTTTAAATTTGGGTTTCAAATTTCCTCAGTCACTTTTGGGTTTTGCAAATATGTGCCCTTTTTTGTGGGAAACTGTAAATTTTTTTTCCCGCTGCTGCTCGTGGGGCACGCCCCTGACCGGATCCCGCCCGCTCCCTTGAAAGCCTCCCTTCACGTGAATTTGGGTGACTGGCATTTTATTTAGCCTGTTGTGACAAAAAAAAAAGGCCCCCCCCAGGGAGGAAACGCCCCGGACAACCCCCTTGCAACTGTGAAAGGGTGCCTTTTCACCCCTCTGTGCTTACTCCCTCCCGAGCTGTTTTAAAACCCAAAGTAAAGCCATTAAGTGAGGGGGGCTGAATTTCTGTATACCCCTCTCCAGCTCTAAGGGGAATGTTTGGGGAATTTTCGGGCTTTTAAAATCTAGTTCCCCCCATTTTAACACAGTGCTTAAAATCTTGTGCTTTTATCCTTTTTACACAATCTTGTCTCCTGCCTATAACAGAAAAGGGGGGGGAGGGGGGGGCAGGGTTTCATTTCTTTCTTTGTTTCATTAGTTCAGGCTGTGTTTTTTAAATGGTTTAGGGCAGTAAGGACTTGGGGGGCCTGGAAAGGGTCGTTGACAAGAAACACTGTCCCAAAATCCTTCCTTTTCTCCGCTTCGCACACCAAAAGATGATGTCCCAGGTTCCTTTTAGTAAAGGGGAGACAAGGGGCCCCCTGGGGGGGAGAGACACCCTACTGGAGGAGAGATGCCCCTGGATTTCCCAAAATCATCTTTATAGAAACAGCTTTAAGAGCATGAACATTCAAAAAAATAAAATCCCTTTAAGTGGGAGTTGCTGATTCTATACATTATGAATTGGGGGAAAAATTGGGTTTTTTTGTAATAATATTACCAGAATTTAGGGTTGGGAAAACAAAATTTGCCCCTTTTGATTTTTTTGTTTTGCCCAAATTTAAACAGTCTCCCACCACTCGCTGTGAGCCTGAACTTTAAATAGAATGTGGTTATTTATTAGTGATGTAATAAATGACTACCCAAGCATTATGCAGCCCAACTAAGGAAGCAGAATACAGCTGCTTTTAAAGGGGAAAAAAATAGAAAAAGAAAGGCATAGTTGTTTTTTTTAAAGGGTTTAAATTGAGTTTAAATTTCTTCGTGCACACAGAGCCCGCAAAAGCCCCCAAAAAACACTGACTTTAAATTTTTTTGTTTTTTCCCACCTCTGCATCATTATACAGGGAAATTTAAACTTTAATTTTCCCTCTTTATATTATGCATCAACATCAGGGAATTTAAAAAACACAAATTTCCCCTGTTTAATAAATGAAAAAACCCAAAGTTTCACTCCTTTCCCCTAGAAGGAAGCAGGAAAAATCATAAAACGGGACAAATTAGTGAGGGTTTCACTGGCCTGTGGAAAGCCCCCTTTAGCCAACGTTTGGGCCCTTTTTTTAATGAATTAGAGACAATGTTTTTTAACCCCTAAATTTTTAAAAAGGTTTTATATGTTAGTTCCCCCTTTCTTTTTGGAGATTTTTCCCCCATTAGGGATAGGCATTTTTTAATTTTTGGGGCGGGGGGTTTCCAAAAACCAAACCCCTTTTCCTTTCCCCACTCCATTACCCAAATTAAATTGTTTACTTTGGAAAAAAAAATACAAGTGGTAGGGGCAAATTTTAAAGGGTTTTGTTTTAAAATCCCCAAATATTTATTCCTGACCCTTTCCCATCCCCCCTTTGAAAAGCCCCCCCTTGGTTTGGGCCCTATTAGACTTGTTTGGGTTTGAAAAAATAAAGGTTTTTTTCCCCTAACTTAAAAAAAACTTCTTGTAAATAATATATAAACACTGGAAAAATGTATAAACAGGTCCTGCTAAAAAATTATAATTTCATGTTTAAAGGGTAAAATAATACAAAATTATATAAAACAGGTTTTTAAGCTAATAAAAAATCAAAAGTGATACCCCCTTTGGGGATTTCATTATGAAATTACTGTAGGGGTTAACCAATTACATTTTATTACTTCCAATGACAGAAGACACCCTTTCTTGGGGGGAAAAGGAAAGCTCAAGTTTACTGTGAAAGCCTGTACGAGAAAACCCCTTTTAAGGGGCCCCTTAGCAATCTAGAATTTGGGAGTTTTTTCTCCAAATAGAGGGGAAAAAAAATAGTGTGTCAACTGTTCCAAAAATCCATCATTTAAAAGGGAATGGAGATATTTTTAGTAGAAAAAAAAAACTCCAACCCCAAAAAAAAAAAAAAACTTTTGGGGCAAACTAAAGGCACAATTGCTGTTATTAGCTACAGAGCAAGTGCAAACAATGTACAAATCACTAAGTACTGCGAACTTCTATAGAGTCTTATTTGTTCCAGCTTTCAGAGTGTTAAGGCTGCAGTCTATGACTGGGGAGTATGGAGTTTAAGTCCTGACAAGCTCAGTTCCTGACAATACTGGAACACCCCATCAGACAGAAAATAATAAAAATGATTAATACTAACATTATGAGAATTATCTTAATTTTTGGGGGATTAAGTTGACATCTTTCATCTGTTCTCTATATGTAGAGTGAATTATCGTGATAGAATACACACTTGTTAAAAAACACATAGAACTTCCATTCTTTTACTGAATACAACATTTCCACTGCATGAAAATAGTCTCTCTTCCAGGGTTCCCATATCTGTTTAGAACTAATGATATCTTTAAAGGAACTGCCGGGAACACTACCGACTAAACATACACAAGATGCTCAAATGGAAGGGGAGGAGGTTTTATAAAACACTGCAGCTGCTGAAGAGTTAATTAAATATAAAACAAATAAAATAAGTAACACACAAAAGGCCTTGTGTATGTAAACTGTCTAGGTGCAAGACTTTCTTTGTTGCCCATTGCAACCAGTCAAGCTTTATGGTTCAATGGGCAACAAAGAAAATCTTACACCTAGACAGTTTTCATACAAAGTCCAGAAATCGGCTACAGCTTTATTGTAAAATCACAAAACATTTAAAACTATATTCAAATGAACAACCCTCCCAGCAGCGGTTAACCAGAACTCTGACTGCTTTTTTTCCCCACCCCATTGGATTCCACACAGCCCCAAGTGTCAAAAAGGGTCTCTTGTACCACTACACAGCACTCCGACACCCACTCAACAGGAAAAGTGCTTGCTTGATACTATTTTGCAAGCCTGACAAAAAATAGCCCTTTAAAACTGTGTGGGTCAAGTAAACACAAGGGGCCCCAGGGTTATATCGTGTTGGCGCCCGTTTTCGGCGAAAACGGCGCCTCACTGACCCCAATCCCCTGTCGGACGGGGGAAACATGTTGGCCCAGCCTTCCCATTTTCAGCTGCGCCTAAAAAAAAAAGGGCTGAAAGGGGCCCGGTGTGGGCTTTCCCGGGGCTTGATCCCGGCAAAAAATTCGAAAACTCCGGGGGCAGGGAAAGATCGCGGGGCAAATTTGCGGCGCATTGAAAGCGTTCGCCAGCTCCGACGGGCCCAAGACCTATTGAAGTTGGGCCCCCTAAATAAACCGGGGGAGGCGAAGTGAAGCGAAAAACCGTAACATAAAGGGGAAAACCCAAAAAAGATCGCAAAAGAAATCCATCTGGGGTTCTCACCTCCGGCGGCATGGAGTATGTTTCCCCAAAAAAGGGTTTTAATTAGGTGAAAAACCCTTTAAACAGAAAAAGAAAAAAAAACCCCTTATAAAAAATACATGAAAAAAACACTTTCAAAAAACTATAACAACAACATCAGAAATTAGGAAAATTGGAAATTGCCGGGAAATACAGAAATTTAAAAATTCTTAAGCGTTTTCTTTTTGGTCACAAAAACCAGCCAATCAAATTTGGGAGCCCCATAAAACCTAGGGGAAAGTATTGCCCAAAACAAAAGCAAAGGCGGGACATTTCAAAAAAACATTAAAAATGCAGAAATAAAGCGTTTGGTTAAACCCTAGCGGGGGTTTTGGCAATCCTGGCCAACAGAAAAGGAGCGCCCATTAAACCCAAAAATAACCTATTGAGAAGTTTTTAACCAATAAAAATTAAAAGGGGCGGGACATTTAAAATACAGTAAAATGCAGAAAATAGCTGTTTGGGTTGAGCTAGGGGGGGGGGCTTGGTTTTCCCGGCCCAATCAGGCACAGCTACCCCCCATTGTAGCCTATGGAAAAGATCGGGGACTGAAATTCCGCGCCTTTGGGGAAAGGGAGTATTATTAAAAAAAATCGTTTTGAAAAGTTAAAACCTTCTCTGTAAAAAAGCTAAAACCTTCTAAAACCATTAATAAAATCACTAACAACTCCAAATTTTAAACCTATCTGTATATAAAATGAACAATAAAAGGGGGGAAACAAAAATAAACAAAAAAAAATTCAACGATTTTTCGAATCATTCTTTATTTTCGTTAGCCAATGAAAAAATAATATGGGGCTAAAAAAAATTTAAAAAAAAAAAAAATTTAATTTCCCAATTAAAATTTTTTTTTAAATTTGTTTATTTTTTTTCCCTTCCATATTAATTTTTTCTTTTTATATACAGATCGGTACAACTTCGGAGTCTTAACATTTGATTTCCCGGGGATTTAAAAAATTTTTTTTTATAGATTGCATTAGAAAACTCATAAGACGTCGCTCCTCTCCCTTGGCCAAAAAATTTGCGCCTCTTTTTAAATGGCCCAAACACAAACAGAGCTCGCTCTGCATTTCTTTTTCCCCCTAGAACTCTAAAAAGGTAGCTCAGCCCCGAATTTCTAAGCTGGACGACCCCTTTCCCCCCCAACCAAAACACGTGCTAGAATATTTTCCCCCCCGACAGTAAAAAAAATTTTTGGGGGCCCCTTTTATCTCGCCCTTCTTGCTTTTCCCCTCAAAATAGAAAACCCCTACAAAGATTGGTGGTATCATAAACTGCCCGGGCCCGGGCTCAACCCAAACACTTTTTTTCTGCCTTTTTAAATGTATTTTGAACTGTCCCTCCTTTTTTTATTTTATTGGTCAATACTACTCCCCTAGGTTATAATTTGGGTTTACTTTCCCCTCCTAATTTTGAATTTTGGCTGGGGTTTTTCCGACCCCAAAGAAAGAGCTTTCCAGAAATTTTTAAAATTAAATGTTTTTTTTCCCGGGAAAATTTTCAAAAACACTTTTTCCCGAAAGTTGCGCCGGCCGGGGGACAAAAGCGTTGTTAGGGAAATTTGGGTTGATTTAAGTTAAAATAAGGTTTCAGCACTTTATTTTAGATAATATTTTAAAAAAACCTAAAAAAAACGTTTTTTTTAATTTATACTCCCCTGCCGCACGCGCTGAGAGCCCCCAATTTTTTATTGCCCCCCATCTGGCCATAGACTATAATTTGGGGGAAAATAACCGCCCCTCCCCGATTGGTGGGATAGCCAAGCCCCCCGCAAATTTAACCAAAACAGCTCTTTTTTTTGGGTTTTTTTCTGTATTTTGAACTGTCCACCTTTTTATTCGGGTCGGGTCAATACTCCCATAGGGTTTTAATGGGTTTAAATGTCCTCCTATTTAAATTTTTTGGTTTTTTGCCATCCAATGAAAAGACTCCCGAAATTTTAAATTTCTGTATTTTCCCCCCCAATTTTTGAATTCCCAATTCCCCATGTTTTCCCGGTCCCCGGCGACAAAAAAGCTTGTTTTTTGATTTTAATTTTTTGTATTTTTTTAATAGAAGGTTTTTTTCTCTTTTTCAGAAAAATGTTTTACACTTAAAAAAAAACAATTTAAATTTTCAAAAAACCCAAAGCCTCACGGCGGGAGATTTCCAAAATGCCCCTCCCGTCCCCTAACTACATGGGGGAAAATAACTCCAAATTTTGAATTTGGGCCAAAATTTCCAAGCCCCGCTAAATTTTTAATCAAACAAGGGTCTTTTCCATTTTTTTCTTTTTTGAACTGCCCCCCCCTTTTAATTTTAAATTTTCCCAAAATTTCTTTTCCCCCTAGGGTTTTTAATTTGGGGCCTGTCGCTCCTATTCTGATTGGCTGGGGGATTGCCGACCAATGAAAGCGGGTTAAAAAATTTGAATTAAATGTATTTTTTCCCGGAATTTCCACGAACCTAAATTTCCCGATGAAGCGCCATTCTAGATTTTTTGGGAAAAATTTAAATTTTTTTTTTTTTTTTTTTTTTTTTTAGAAGGTTATTTAGCTCTTTTTCTGAAAAAATGTTTTTCCCCCTAATAAAAACGTTTTTTTTTTATTTATACTCCATGCCTCACGGGGCGAAGGGGAGATTTATTTTTTGAGCGATCTTATATGTTTTTCCCCTTTTTAATTTTAAAATCCCCTTTTTAAATATTTTTAAAAACTTTTTTTAAGACAACTTGTTTTTTTCACTTATTCATTCAATCTTTTGAAAGAAAACCCTTTTTTGCTATCAGGTTCATGTTTAATGATTTTTCCCCTGTTTTTCCGCCCCCTTTTCAAATCGAATACATGTTAGCGCATCCCGCCTGCGCCCAATCCCGCACTGCGCCTCACACACGGGGGCGAGGTCCTGGGCTTTTTCACCGCATTTATTATGCAGTACCTCGGGGCGAATCTTTGGGGCCCGTCCCCACTCCCTAAGTCCCGCACGCCCCGGCACACTGGCAAGGCCGTTGGGGGTTTACACCCCATGTAGAGCGCACCTCGGGGCCGACATACATAGGTGCACTTTTACTTTTTACGCCTCGAAAAAAATGCCCCGACGCGGAAGCTTCATACATGTCGCCCAATCTATTGTCCCTTCCCAGGGGTGCCAGACAACCAAAACAACCCTACCCATGATAAAGTGAGATATCTGTGCATTAACTGCAAATCTGGTACACTCGACTGCTCCTGTGTCCTCTTTGCCACACTACCCTGGAGATAATCTCTGACCACACCAGTACCAGTTCTAAGAAAAAAAATACCATACCTCTCCACATCTGACTTTATGAAAGATAAGAGCTCAGCCATCCAGACAATACAGAAGTCATTACCTTCATGTATTATACCAAAACAATTGACCTCTGGGTGTCTCTGCTGATTGGAAAAAATTTTTTTGGGACACCTTAACCATTGCAACCCCAAAGTCTAAAAAGGGAAACAAGGCTTCCTTCTAAACAGCACCTATTCCTCTAAAAATATACAAAGGCCAACCACCACACTTTTACAAAGGGTTAAATGAAATCAATTATTAAAATCGGCTTGTATAACTTGTACACTTTCACCCCAAAATAAAAAACTGCTTACCCAAGTCGACAAGCTCTAAGTTGAAGTAAAAAAAAACCTAAATATGTATGTGTCTGAGCTAATATCCCTGACACCCACTACCCTTTGTAGGTGCCATAGTTATCAAAAATGCACTTCCCCCCCCAAAAAAAAAGGGGAAACAAACAATCCCTGGGAACCCACACACCCCCCCATTCCACCCTTTACTTTCCCAAAACCACCCTTTATCAGGGCCACCAAGGAGAAACAGGCCCGTTTTCCCAAACTTCCATAAGTGTGCGAAAAAAAGGGAACCCCCGCTGTAAAAAACCCCCGGGAAACAGTTCCCAGAATACCCTAAACTGAAAATGCACCAGAGCAACAGCTACATCATTTCACCCACTGGGCACATGTTGTGCCTGAAACCAGTTTTTTGAAGTGGGGGGTTTAAAAGGGTTAAAATACAGGGACCTCACTAGTTTTGGCATCAAGAAAAAACCCTCTTATCTCAACTAAAAACTTAAGCAATATTAGATTTCTCACAAACCATGTTCCCACACCTGAAGCCATTTTGAAACCCAAAATTTGATGCCCAAAACAGCCAAAAATCTAAAACCTGACAAAGCGGAATGCATTTCCTTCTTCCTTAGCCAAGCCACACGTGTGTCCATCGTAACTACATTAAAAAGTTTGCTAAGTGGACAAATTGGCTAAGGGCGCTCACTGTCTAGATCCTGTGGTTGGGCATTTTCACAATCCTCACAGACAGCTGAAGGTTAGCCCCTCCAAACCACCAAGCACCCAGCCTCCACCTCCCCCACTGACAGCACATCTATTAACCGCTTAATCTCCACATCCCTGCAGTCAAAGAGTGCCATCCTGATTCAACATGACTCCCTTCATGTTAACATATCTTTACAAAAAAAATGTAAAAAATCCTCAAATTTACTGGGTAACAAAAATGCCCACCGATAAACGTAGTTCACAGTTTTTTCTCATCCCAACATTTTAAATGCACAATAGCCCTCAATTTTGACAACTGGTTTGGGGTTCAATTACGGGGGAAAGGGCTGGTAAAGCTAGCTGTCATGTTCCCCACTGGCACCAAGGAGGGTAAAGAAAAAAAAGGGGGATTTTAGAAAAGCTGAAAATTTGATAAAAATGGTATAGAATTTTAATTTGGGGAAAAAAATTTAGGTCACATTTGGGGCTAAGGAAAAAAAAACTGTCAGTTATGTAATATACAGCAAATTACTAGGTAAAAATACATCTGAAAAAGACTTAGGGATGGTGGTCAGTAGTCTTAAATTTAGCGACCAATTCCAGACAGCTGTCGACAAGACAAATAAAACCATGGGTTGCATTAAAAAGGCATAAATGCAAAGACAAAATGATTTTGCCCAAAACAATCACATTTTTGAATAGGAAATTGCATGCAGTGTTGGGTGCAAGTGTTTTAAATATTCATACTGACTAATAGGGGTTAGGGAGGTGCGAATTTCCCAAAGGAACAGGTGGGGTTCTACAAGCTTGGTCATTCACTTGGAAAAACAACAGTAAAAGGGGTTTAATTAAATACCACATACAAATTTGTGAAAAGACAAAACACAGATCTTTTGTATGATCTTTTTATACCTATGCCTGTAACAATGACAAGAGGGCATCCTCTACATCTAGAGGAAAAAAGATTTCACCATTATCAAAGACAGGGATTCCTGGGACTACAAGTGGCTGTGATGGTGGAATCATTGCCCAAGTTTAAGAAGGTTTTAAAAAGGCTTAAAAAAGATAATGTACAGGGTTTTTGATACTAATTTTTTTGGGGATAGGAGTTGACCGGATTGGTTTTTCCATGTTTGGAAACAGGAAGATTTTTTTTCATTTGCATGCCATCTACCTCATAGGGCTTTTGCCTTCCTCTGTATAAAATTTGAGAGTTTTTTGCTTTGGGCTTGATGGACTTTTTCCAACCCTGTCTACTGTGTTACTAATTAATTTCCCAATTGGCAAGGTAGGTAATACAACATGAACTTAACCCCCCTTCCTTTACCCATTCCAATCGGCACATTTTTTTTTTCTTTTAGTGTTTGTGGCTTGAAACTGTATGCTTTCGTGTACAGATATATTTATATGTATTTTAAAAACATTTTCCCTCATAATTTCCCCGAAAAATTTTTCAGTCACATTTTTTTTCATAAATATTTCTTATGTTTTTACTACTGAATTTGTGGACTTAAATAGTTACTGGCACCAGAATTGCAGACATTTTTGTACATGTGGACACTTCTATTTTTAGGAGTTGTGTTTCTTAGTCTTTGCATGTGTCAGATATTTTGTCACAAACATGAATATGAATGCATATTTTATCAAACATCACACTTTTATGCAAAATTACTTGAATGTGCAAAAATATAAAACAAAATTGTCATAACTGTTATTGATAACCCTTTTATTTTATAACCCAGATTTTTTGTAACTATGGACCCAGCCTTATTTTATTATTGTCACGGGTGCCCCTGCGACCCTCACTCCGGGTCGCAGGCCCAACCGTGTCTTGCTCGCGAGCGGTGCTGTGACCCGCATGTCGGGTCGCAAGTGCTCAAACTCTGCTGCCCAGTCTCTGCCTTGCTTACCCGGCCACACTCCTGCCAATGTCTCTGTCTCCCAGAGCGCGCGTACCCGCTCCCTAGGGCGCGCGCGCCTGCACTGTTGAATTTAAAGGGCCAGTGCACCAGTAATTACCGGACGATCGATTTAAGCCTGCTCTTTCCTGATCCCCTTGCCGGATCTTTAGTGCTCTTAGTCTACTGTGAAAGCGTTCCCCGTGTCTTGTCAGTTATACCGTGTACCGCACCATTTGCCTCCGTCATTGACCATGAACCATTGCCACCTGTCCTGACCTTCCTGCCTGTCCCCGACTATGACCTTGCCTTTCAACTTTGTACTGCGCTACACCTCGGTTGCCTCCACAAGCAAGTCACGTCAGGGGTAGCGACCTGGTAGGACTCCCACCGCAGCAAGTCCATCCTGCTTTGCGGCGGGCCCTGGTGAATACTGGGACCTACTTAGATTCTGCTCCCCGGCGTGGCTTATACCACCGCTTGCGGTGGTCCAGAGGATCAACTATTGCTTATTTTTACAGTAAGATCCAGCCATGGATCCTGCCAAGGTGCCTCTGCTGAGCGTCGCTGATCTCACCAACATCGTGGCTCAGCAATCACAGCAGATCACACAACAAGCGCAGGAACTCAGCCACCTCTCTGCCATGATGCAGCAGCTCCTCTCCACTCAGCAGCAACAACCGACTTCTGTGGCTTCCTCTACATCTTCGGCTCCCGCATTGTCTGCTGGTCCAAGGCTAGGTCTGTCTATGCCGACGAAATTCGATGGGGAACCCAAGGCTTGCAGGGGTTTTATCACCCATTGCTCCTTGCATGTTAAACTGATGGGCAGTCTGTTTCCGACTGAAAGGTCTAAGGTGGCGTTTGAGGTCAGCCTCCCCCCTCCTCTCCGGGAAAGCCCTGACCTGGGCTACTCCCCTCTGGGACAGAGATGACCTGGTCATGGCCAACTTTGCCACGTTCCTCACCGAGTTCCACAGCGTATTTGAGGAACCAGCCAAAGCCTCTTCTGCCAAGACCGCCTTATTAAATTTGTGCCAAGGGGACTCTTCTGTAGGACTCTTCAAAAAGGGTCTCTCCAGCCAGATCAAGGATGCCCTATCCACCCATGATCTTCCTTCTACCTAGTAATTTGCTATATATTACATAACTGCACAGTTTTTTTTCCTTAGCCCATGTGCTTATCAGAAAGGCAAGAGGAGCTGTGTCTAGAGCGCGAGTCGCCAGGACACGTTGTCTTCCTCGCCTAGCTCCGGTACTTCAAAGGCCTCCACTGAGGCCCTCACTCCGTGTCGCAGGCACATCCTTGTCCTGCTGGTGAGCGGCGCCACAACCCTCATGTCGGGTCGCAGGCACACTCGCTCTGCTGCCTAGTCTCTGCCTTACTTACCCGGCCGCGTTCCTGACGATATCTCTGTCGCTGGCACTGTTAAATTTAAAGGGCCAGTGCATCAGTAATTTCCTATCGCCAGACGCTGCCCCTATTTAAGTCTGCCCTTTCCTGATCCCCTTGCCGGATCTTTAGTGTTCTTAGCCTACTATGACAGCGTTCCCTGTGTCTTGTCAGTTATACCGTGTACCTTACCATTTGCCTTCATCCCTCGACCATGCACCATTGCTGCCTGTCCTGACCTTCCTGCCTGTCCCCGACTACGACCTTGCCTTTTGACTTTGTACCGAGCTACACCTCGGCTGTCTCTGCCAGCAAGTCGGTTCGCAGCCAGAAAACTGTCCAGCTTATTTATGAGCAGGTGTTAGCTCTGCCCACCCAATGCTAGCCCCGCCCACCTGACAGTTCACATATTTCTACCTATTCAACATAATAAATAGGTTAATCAGTTATGAGGTGGGCAGGGCTAGCCTCAGGTGGGCGGGGCATGAATTAAACAGATTCTTTTCATGACTCTTTTATGGCTTTTATGGCTGAAAACTGCAGATTTGAGCATTAAATACTCTAAAACTGCAGCATCTTATACAGCATGTCTGTCACTAGCTTGTGCTGTCCTCAGCGGGGGAGGGAGTTGGCATAATCTATGTGACAGGTTTTCTTTAAATTGCAATCCCACATATTCATTAACAACACTAATCTCGGGATTTTGTGTTGTACTAGATCTGTTATCCTGTATGGAATCACCCTGTGGTTGTTCTATCTGTTCAAAAAAGTCTTTATTGACGGTTAGTAGAAAAGTATCCACGGTACAACACCTTCTGAGTGACCAGTACCCATGACACACTACAGATGTCGTTTTGCAAAAGGTGTAATGCCGAAACATCATTTGTTGTTGACATCTTGTCTCCGACACTTGAGGCACAGATGTTAATTATGTGCAGTATTATGGATCTTCCTCCACCACAATCTGTATAGCACAATCTTTTTGTAAATAGAAATAGTTTCACTCAGAAAGTGGTGTGCAGTGGATACTTTTCTACTGGTGATATTGTCCTTTGGCCTTTCCATGAGCACCCAAGCTCCATAGGTGTGCATAACCATTTATCTACTGTGCTTGACAGTAACCTTGTGAATTTATTAAGGTCTTTCCTTGTTTCAAATAAATTTAAATTGCTATCAGGAACACAGATTAAACATTAGGAAAGTATTTCAATCTCTGAAGATTTAAGAATATGTGAAGTTCGAATAACTACATTTAGTTACTCTTTACTCCTTTGTTCTTGATGGAACTTGTTCCTCTTGGCTCTTCTTCCTCCTCTGTGTGTACGTTTTTTGGATAATTATTTTTTGTCTGGGTCCTCATCATACTCTGTGTAGCATTTCTCACTTCCATTTGCTCAGAGTCAGAAACATACGAATTTGTAGTTTCAACACCTGAATCAGAAAAACTAATATGTTTCTTAAGTCCAGTTTGTTTATTTTTCATTTTTTAGTGTAGATCTTGGGATTGTTTGTTTATAGTCCCGTTTCCATATGTACACTTTATCATTTTTGTAATCCATAGAATCCCTTTGAAATTTCAATTCCTTGGTTTGCATTAAAGATGATTCTAATTTATCAAGGTTTTCATGTATTTTTTTTGTACGCACTGATCATAATTGGGTAAATGTATATATTTTTGTGACACGTTTTCCAAACTTTCTATTTCTTTCTTTTTATTTCAACCAATTTTATTTCTTCATATTCCACTATAAGAGCCATAAGCGATAATGAGCACTTAGGATGTTATTCCATTTTTTAGTGAAATCCTTTGAGTATGACATGGTGCATATCTTTTTCATCCTAAGGCCCCTCGAATCATTTCTTTTTCAATGTACGTCTTCAGGGTCTCATTATGCCACCAGATCTTTAGTTCCTGAGTTTGTTTTTTCTCTAGTTCAAATATCAGATCTTTATACTCCTTAATTAATGGATCAGCCTTTGGTTCTATATTTAAAGGGAACCTGTCACATAGGTTGTGCCCCATTGCTGAGGGCAGCACAAGCTAATGTCAGACCTGCTGTTTCCAGCGCTGTGTCCTTTATTCTGTAAGATGCTGTAGTTTTAGAGCATTTACCCTCAAATCTTATTCATGAGTAGATGATACCCCCGCCCACCAAAGCCTATCCCCGTCCACCTGGCAGTTATTCACATGTTTCTGCCTATTCAAAGTAATAGGTTAATTAGTTGAGGTGGGCGGGCCTAGCCTCAGATGGGCGGGGTTTGAAAAAAAATGACACTCTGAATGACTCTTCGAATGACTCTTATGGCTGAAAACTGCAGATTTGAGCATTAAATACACGAAAACGACAGCATCTCACAGAATAAGGGATACAGCGCTGGAAACAGAATGTCTGACACTAGCTTGTACTGTCCTCAGCCAGGGGGGCAAAAACTATGTGACAGGTTCTCTTTAACACTTGTGCAAGTTTGGCTTTTCAGCTCATTTTAATGGTATGTAAAACAACCCTTGTTTTCAAAGTAACAACCGCAATGAAGTTTAAATCTCTCAAAATGGTTTATACTCGAGGGTAAACCTTTTTCTTACCACACTCTGACTGAAAAGTATACTTAAAGGTGATGTATCGCTTCATCAGTTCGGCTGTTTTCTTGAAGCTTGATTCTCTCATTTCCTGAAATCCAGGGGCGTTTCTTCCCCTCCCAGCTGGGTGTTTCTTAACTGAAGGGGGATGTCATCATCCCCTTCACTGTTCATGCTCACTCCCAAATCAGTGTGCTCTTCCCCCTCCCCTCTCTGTTTGAGTCCACATGTCACTGTGTCCTCTCCCTATTCAGTATTATTTTGTAAGAGCTGTTTACATACCACATGCCTGCATTCAGTCTTGACAGCCTTCTATGAACTCAGAGCACTGATCTCTTCTCCTCTCACAGTTGGAGGTTTGTTACAGTTGAATCCAGTCTTCTATGAACTCATCCAGAGCAGCACAGATATCCCTGCTATGTTTACAACAGGAGCATTTAGGCACAGAGGCACAATTCTGCTGTTTTCTGATTGTAGAAACAGCTGCAGTGTTAGTGTGTTTCTTCTGGCTGTGCAGAGTGAAATGCTGCCGGCCCCTTATTCTGAGTGAGAGAGGCAGCCTAATGCTCCATCTATGTTTACACTTAGGCACAAGGCACAATTCTGCGGTTTTCTGATTGTAGAAACAGCTGCAGTGTTAGTGTGTTTCTTCTGGCTGTGCAGAATGAAATGCTCCCGGCCCCTTATTCTGAGTGAGAGAGGCAGGAATGCGTGCTCCCGAATACGACTGGGGGCCAGACAGAATGTAAATTAGTAGAGCCGTCAGTCAATGAAATGAAAGGAGGTGGAATCCGACCAGCACTGGGGAACTGTGTTTACAGAAACAGAAGATAAGGGATCCTGTGAAAACTAGACAGCTTTGCTAATGACATCCAATTGCAAAGTTGCTTGTTTTCACTGTCCCCTTATTCTGAAGACCATTTAATGAAATGATACAACCCCTTTAAGAGTGAGATATGGATGTAAACACACTAGAGACTTCCCACATATTAATACTTCTTACCTTAAAAGACACTAGAACCAAAGAGGAGTTCTATCCTTCACTTGTGGACAATCCTATAGGCAGATAACCTTAACTGCCTTTATGGAAGGAGCAGAAACAGCACTAGCATCACCTGTCCATGGCCAGCATTTGATAGAAAAAACACACTGCATCATGGGTGTAACTATAGCCATAGTGACTGCTATGGGGCCTAGAGCTTGAGGGTGCAGGAACATTGTCCCTTTTTGTAAGGAACAAGTACTTGGTGGCTTTCTGCTCTCCAGCACTACTATGTGAGTTCCTTGATAAATGGCGGTTATTTACCTTTAGTTATTGCTATTTATCCTACTGTTTAAGTTGATTGTCATTAGGTGGTGGGTCCCTTCTCATTTTGCTATGGGGCCCTATGAATTCTAGTTACGCTCCTGCACTGGATGCTAATCTTCAAGCTAGTTACAGGAGCAGCACATGGTAAATTAATGGACATTTTTGTCTTGATTAAAAGTTTCATCTATCCTGCATAGGGGCTGAAATACCACCCACTACAGTGGTTTTGCTATTGGTGGGACATGAGGGAAACTGAGATTAGTCTGCCCTGCCACTTAGGAGTTTTATCTCTTTATTATGACCAGTAGAAAAGTATAATATTTTGCTTTTAATTCTTAATTGCAGAGTAGTACCAAAATAAATAAAAATGGCACAAATTTCTATATTGTTTTCCAGAAATATTGAATTAAAAAAATACCCCTTTTGATGGAAGTTTTCTTTTAAATTCTTTGCCATTTACCATGCTGTGTAAATAATGCATTACGCTTGCCTATGGGTTGGTAGAGTTATGATTTGTTTAGTTGTGTTTTATTATGTTTACACAATAAAATTAGTTTTTTGGGTTTTCTTTAGAACATATATTTGTGTCTTTGGAGTGACAGAAACATAGATGGAGATGACATATTAGCATAGTCTTGGTACAAAATTAATTGGACAGGTACTACAAGATCGACTTCAAAAGACAGTGACACCAGAAAGGGTAATACTCCTACATTCAAGTGATATTATTATTATTATTATTTATTTATTTTAAAGTGCCATTGAATCCAGGGCGCTGTACATTCGAGGGGGTTACATACATAACATAAGTCAAACGAGTACAATGATAAGTGATTAATGACAATTGGCAAGACAGAGGGAAAGAGGACCCTACCCACAAGGGCTTACAATCTACAAGGAGGGGGAAAGAGACAGGAGGTTAGGGGCAGACATGTTTGTGGAGGAAGTAGTGAAAAGGAGCCTTTCTACTGATTATCAATTGGTGGTTGGTCCTGTGACGTTCTAGCTCGCTGCCTTGTCTCTATTGATGGTTGGTCGTGAGATGTTCTGGATCAATATCTCGGTGCAAGCACTGTGCGTTCCAGGTCCTGCTTCGGATTGTCTATTGGTGGGTGGTCCTAACATGTTCTATGTGATATGTAAAGAAATATATTCTGAATAAAGGTCCTTCCCACTCCATTGAACGCCAGCACCTTCCCATCTCTTAAAATCTTGTGCTAGACCAAACACTGATAGTATAGAAGTGTCAGCCCTGGTGGTTGTTATAAAGGGGCTGCTTGTGATATTCTTAATGGAACCTCCTCCCTTTGTTAATATGGTCATCTGCAATGATTGCTTTTTCCTCAAAATGGCCAGTTTTCTCTCCAACACCAGCTGTTGCTGATAGAGAACGACCATCACAGCTTCTGTGCCATGCAAAATCATCATTATGTTCATGTATATGTAGAAAGGGAACCGTCCCATGGGGTGCATACACATGATAATTTGAGAAAAGGCTCGGGGGTTAAATCCATCATTCAAGATTTTCTTTGTAATAATCTTGTTTGGTTACAGATTAATTTACTGTTGAATTATTATTTTTTGCAGTAAAAGAACCAGAGGATGAGTGTATATATATAAGTAGAAAATAATGATTTTATTGCACTTGGTTAGCTGAACAATACTCAGGGTCTGCTGCCTTCATTAATAATGTAAATTTTGGTTTCTTACAGGTTTACAAGTGCAGTCATCTACCAAGGTCTTGTTATGCGGCTGGGGATTGTGTCTGGAAGTCTGTATACAGACTTTTTTATCTCTGCAGTTGTGGAATTACCGGCAGCTATTCTTATTCTACTCTCTATTGACCGCGTTGGGAGAAGACTTCCATTTGCTTTGAGTAATGCTGGTGCTGGAATTGCATGTTTAATAACTGCTGCAATATCCACAGGTACTAACTTAAAGAGAAGAAGTGGTTGGTCGAATACAATATGCAGTGTCCTGTATACTGAATCCTAAAAATTAGCTTCTGATTTGTGCCAGATGCATACAATATCTCAATGCCTGCATTCTGTTGAGCTTGAGTATTGTCAGTTATACAGGTAATCCCCTAGGTTTGTTCTTAAGTTGAATTTGTATGCAAGTTGGAACAGGTACAGGTATAAATTCGGACAACATTTTATTTAGTTTTGGATATTACAGGGAAGGGTTAACATCACTGTAACATTTATTTTGCTGTCTATTCCCCTGTCCAGAAGAGTTTACTCAGGGGCATTTCTTGGGTCCTAAAACATCTGGGGCATGGGCCCTCTGTGTCACGTTTTGCTCAGTAGGACTGGGTTCACACAACATTTTTCACGTCAAATCCTGAACTACGGCATGTATTTTTACAGAGAAATAAGGTAGGGTGGACATGTATGAAAGCTGTGTAGGTCTAAGACTTTCTTTGTTGCCCATAGCAGCCTATCAGAGCTCTTACACCAACACAGTTTTCATATATGTCGCTGTGAGGAACCGGTCAGGGGCGCACAAGTAGACACAGACTGAGTGAGGCCCTGACGCTGTTCCCAACCCACTGTTTCTGCCTTTTGTGGATGTCCGACTCTTTAACAGGTTGGCCCCAATAGAAGACTGCGAGATACAATAAGTAGGTGAATACACAAGACGCAGATAAAACAAACACTAAACACAATGACGGAAGGTTAAACTAGCCAGGTCAGCAACAGTCGGCAGAAGCAGTACAGAATCACTTAAGCAGAGGAATAATCGGTAAGTATAGCCAAGGTCAGGTAACAGGTAAAGCAAGAAAGAGTAACAAGCTAGCTTACAGGCACAAAAGGTAACCAGTATAGCAGGCAAGGAGAAATGGCACAGGAACCCTTTGCCCCGGTTCACACGACTTATTCAAGCAGGAATTGCGAGCCGGATTGCGCTCGCAATTCCGGCTTGAATAAGGTGCGGGGGCGCGGCCCGCCGGCCCCATAGACTTGCATTATCCACGGCGCGTATTGCTCCGGGATAATGTGCATGTCACGTTCTCCCCGCCCGGTGGATTCGCTGAGCGGGGAGTAGCGACGGAATCCACTGTTCTCTATGAGAACGGTGGATTACCGTAATTACTGCGACGGATTGGCGCCGTACTGCAGAGCAAATCCGGCGCGCAGTACGGCGCCAATCCGCGGCGAAATAAGCCATGTGAACGGCCCCTTTTATAACAGACCAGAGAACAAAGAACACAGGTGATAGCAACAAAAGACCGAGTTGGAATACAAGGCTGTCAATCAAAAAGACTTGCAAGAAAATAAGTTAACTAGCCAAGTGCTGGAGGACACTGACAACGTGCCTTGGCCAAGAATCAATTAACAGAGCAGTGTATGACAGTGTTCACACTGGTGAAAACAAATATAAAGAAACTATGGTCAAAACCGCGGTTCTTGTTGCAACGGCCGTGGCCGGCGACCAGAGCTTAAAGCTGGTGGTCTGTCAGGCACAATAATGACAGTGGCCCAATGTTTATGCCACAAATTTTTGCAGGTATTTTCACATAAATACTGTTCATCATGTCAGTAGTAAACCCTATGATGAAAATCAGCACTGACAAATTTTAATTTTTCAAAACCTCTCACCTACATATACTAGTGTAATACCCCTAAATAATAGTCATACATATACCGAATATTACACCTATACATGGAGCAAATATACCATATGTATGATTGTTACCAAAGAAAATCTTACAATACCGAGACCCAATAATATTACTACTTGCAGACCAAATAATACTACCAGACCATGACCAAATGCAACATCCATATGTGACTACCAGTTGTACACAGCTCTGCAGACAGCCGCTGATGAGATTCATTTTCTTTTTCTTCTCCATCCAGGCCAGACCACCATGAGGACTTCTCCTGGCCACGACTCGTCTCTGCAGAATTTAATACACAAACATTTTAGAATCCTCACTTATCCAGCACTTATATAACTAACTAACCTACTGGGGGAGTTTATATAAGGGTTTATACAGCATGATGATGCCTCATCCCAACAACAACCTTCTTTCCTATATAGTCCCCCGTAGTAGAGATGTTTGTATAACATGTAAGTAGGAACACAGGGGCCTCTGTAGGTAGGTATACAGCCACTCTCACCAGCTAGGAAAGTATATAAGGCCCCTCCACCTATTTTGGGGCCTTATATACCTTCTAAGCTGCTGAAAGTGGCTGTATACCTACGTACAGGGCCCCTGTGTACCTACTTACATGTTATACCAACCTCTCTACTATGGGGGACTATATAGGAAAAGGTTGCTGTGGGGATGAGGCAGGTAAATTATATATAATATTATATATATATATATATATATATAAAATATATATATATATATATATATTATTATCCCAGAAGGCAGGTAGGTATATAGGTCCCATAGTAAAGTGAATGTAAAGGTTGCTTCAGTAGGTAGATATATATACACACTTTCTCAGTAGGCAGTTAGGTATATAGGTCCCATAGTAGGTTGGTAGGTATATATGGTCCTCAAGAAGATTGGTAGGTATATTGGTCCCCCAGTATATACTGTAAGTAGATAGCTAGGTCCCTCCTACCCCTGGGTGGGTTGGTAGGTATACTGGTCGTCCAGTAAATTGGTAGTTTTATAAGGTCCCCCAGTTGGTTGTTATATAAAGCCCCTCACTATATAAATAGCTATATAGGTTCCACCAGTAAATTGGTAGTTGTATAGCACCCCGTAATAGAGTGGTAGTTATGTAGGCCACACTGTGTAAATAGGTATATAGGTTCCCCCAGTAAGTTGATAGTTATATAGAGCCCCTCAGTATGTAGGTAGATATATATGCCCCCCCCAGTAGATTGGTAGTTATATAGGGCCCCGCAGTATGTAGGTTAATATATATGCCCCCAGTAGGCTATAGGCCTCCCCAGTATCTAGGTAGGAATATATGTCCCCCAGTAGATTTAAGGGCCCCCCAGAATGTAGGTAAAGACATGTCCCCCAGTTGGTTATAGGGCCCCCAGTATGTAGGTGGGACTATATGTTCCGAAGTAGGTTATAGGGTGCCCAGTATGTAGGTAGAGATATATGTCCCCTCAGTAGGTTATAGGGCATCCTAGTATGTAGGTAGAAGTATATGATCCCCCAGTAGTTTATAGGGCCCCCCAATATGTAGGTAGGTATAGATGTCCCCCCAGTAAGTTATAGATATATAGGCCCCGGTTACAAATAAAAAACTAATAGTACTTATCTCTCCCTAGTCCCCTGACGAAGTTACGCTGCTCTCTGTGTCTCTGTACAGGTGGCATCATGTCATCCATGATGACATTCTCACGCCGCCTGTGCTGTATACTCCGGAGGGCTGCAGGCTTACTTGCGACACACATGCAGTTGAAAAAAAACGCTGGCACTCTGAGCCCACAGCAGCAACTTAGAAACTGACGACACCCTGGCATTCTGCCCTGTGGGTAGATTGCAGGCTTGAATCACCGCCAGTATTATCCAGGGCACAAGCCCCAGATAAAACTGCCTAGTGACATTATTGAGTTCACCTCGCTTTTTGTCCATCAAGGAAATAATATTGGTAGCGCACACCTTGGTAATGTGAGTCTGTAGGGGCTCAGTGGGAGAATTTTGTTCTCGTATAAAGCTTCAGTAAATTCACAACACACTTCGTCTTTAATTCACTAAGGGCGACATGTCCCATTAGGGCTGCGCCTTTTTTGGGTGTATTTTGTGCCAAAAAACTGTTGACATAAAAAATAGTTTCATTATATGCCAGGCATGACACATTTCAATGCACCTAAAGTAGCCGCATCAAATGTGCTAGCAATGATATGCTATGCGCCTACATTTTGCTATGCGCATAGATTAATTTTAATATGCAAGGTACACCACACATCAGATTTCTGACAAGTTCATTCATTCAGGCGCACTATACACTTATTTAAAGTGCCTTAAAACTGGTGTGTTGTCGCCTCTTTTCTGACATGTCGCCCTAAATGTGTATAGTTTCTGGTCACATCTGGAGGAAGAGTCTGGTGGCACATGTGCAAGTGGCTGTAGAGTATTGCTTGCAATGCTGATAAAGGAGCTAGCTGAGGCACCTGGGGCCAAAGTAAATGGGGTGAGACTCACATTCTTAGTCATGCCCAACAATAGCCTCCATTCTTAAATACTAGTTGGATGTGAGTCGGATGTTTGTAACTCCTGCACTGCCTATACATGGTAAAGTAGTTCTTCATTAAATGGATTTACCAACAATATTAAAAACTCCCCTACTGCCACTTCTGTGCAGAAATAAAAAAATAAAAATGGTACTCACCTGCTCCAGCGTCGCCACAGCTCCAGTGTTTACCACCTGTCCCCCATCAATGACATTATGTCTATTACTTACACAACCATGCAACCAACCACTACCTCAGCAGTCAAGTATGACACATAACTACTGAGTCATTTGAGTGTATGTGATGTCGTCTGTGGGGGACAGGTGGTAAACACTGGAGCTGTATTGGATGAGTACAATTTTTTGGTGTTCATTTCAAGACATAGTGGAACAGTAGGGGAGCTTTGAAAACAATTGAACAAAAAACTTTTTAGGTTTACTTCACACTAACTTTTTGCATAAAAAAATGCAATCAGTTTTTGAGGGTTTTTTTTGGTCTGTTTTTTTTTTTTCATCACAGATCATGTAAGTCATAGATCATGTGATGCCCCTTTGAATCACCTTATTTGTAATGTGGGAAAACACTAAAAGAAACGCCTAAAAAAAGCAACACACACTTACATATAAGTCTATTAAATATGCCCCAAACTGCCCAAAAGAATACAATACCAACAGCATGCTGCATTTGAGAAAACTTATTACTCATCCCAAAAAAATTATAAAAACCACAAATGAAACAATTATGTACTGTATGTAGTGTGTTTTAAATTTACCTATTGAATTCCAGCTAACACCTGAGTACTATTTTTTTCCCAAAAATGTTTAAAACACTCTACCGAATATGCAAATGTGAAGCAGAAAAGCAATCTACTCATCCTGACCCAGGATTGCTTGCTTTATAAGAATCTTTCAGAAGGCATCTATTAGCACAATGCAATTTTTCAAAAAAGGTGTAATAAGATCATAAAAAAGAGGTAATTTTGGTTGAATTTTAAAGGAGTTGTCCACTATAATTTTTCTATTATTATTTTTACCGTACCGCTGCCCATTTAAAATAAAAATGCACCATCCTTAGGGAATGTTCGCACGGCGTGTTAGAATGCGTTTTTAGATGCGTGTTTGAATCAGTGTTTCGGAACCTAAACGGACCCAAACACGCATCTAACAATGTACAGTGTGATTTACATTGCTTTCAATGTAAAACACGCATCAGTGTTCAGACGAGTGAGTGCCGATGCGTGTTTTACATGTCAATTCTTTATCCGTTTGACGCAGCAGACACCCCATTTAAAACTATAGGGTGTGTTTCTGCTGCAGCAAAAACGCATTCAAAGACATAACTGCGTGTTGGATGCGATTTGCGCAGTGCTTTTGAATGCACTTTTCGAATCCAAAAGCGGATCCAACACACCATGTGAACATACCCTCTCTCTCCAACGGTCTTATGATTACTTTTTGCTTCTTCCAAATGGTCATATGCCACTGCCTAACTTTACCTTGAGCTCCTTTCTGCAGAATCAAGTAGTAAATAGAAGATCGGCAAAAAGTGTGTACGGAACAGCTCTGGAACAGAATTTTCTGTTGGTTTTGTTTTTAAATGGGAAGTAGTATGGCAAAAATAAAAATAAAATAGTGGACAACCCTTTAAATCTACATAATCTACTAGTGATTATATTTAAAATAAATTTACTTACAATTGAACCTCTTTGGGTCAAGTAGAAATTTTACTTGCTTTAATGTAAAAAGACACTGTTTAGATTTAACAGAATGTAAATTAACGCATTTTATTGTTTGCAGATTTCTTGTGGCTAAAAATAACCCTAGCCACTTTGGGACGACTTGGAATCACCATGGCGTTTGAAATTGTATATTTTATAAATACGGAACTATATCCAACACCCCTGAGGTAATCCAAATATAGTCCTGTTTTGAGATTTACCTAAATACTTTATTGTTATTACTATAAGGATACATTCACAAGTCATTCGGGCTGTTGAAAGAACGCATACTTTCAACGCGAGGCAGCGCTCTCCGTCTTATAGCTTTCTATTTCTTCTTTCTCCTGAAATAAGTGACTGGTTACTTCTTTTTATGGGCATACATTATGCGCCAAGAAATACGATCATAAGATCACT
This sequence comes from Phyllomedusa bahiana, assembly GCA_025379985.1. Classification (NCBI taxonomy): domain Eukaryota; kingdom Metazoa; phylum Chordata; class Amphibia; order Anura; family Hylidae; genus Phyllomedusa; species Phyllomedusa bahiana. Next base: position 105,699 of record JAODAL010002712.1, read on the forward strand.
GGCGACTGAACTTTCTACTGTATTTGCGGGGCATATTTCGGCGCAGTTACGTGCTGAAATACGCCCTGCAACTATGCCGTATGAACATAATGGGGTGTTCACAACATGTTCACATCATGCTGTTTTACAGCCGGCTTCAAACTCACACTTCCTGGTTAGGCTGTGGATAGTTCTATAGCAGTGATTGACATATCAGCACATATTCCTAGGTAAGCCTATAAAAGTAACATGAGTGCAGGAGGTTTGTAAACTATAGTGCACAAGGTTACAGAGCTCTAAAAGGTTAAAGCTAGTCAGTAACATAGATAAACAAACTCTGGATGTCACCATGGTCGAACAGGGCAGCTGGAGCAATGAGAGCAGCGAGAAATGGTCGGTAACCTGGGTAAACTTGGGTATAAAAGCAGGATATGAGAACTGCTTTTTCTCTTTAACCAAGCAAAATTGGAGCAGCAGTGTATTTGGTATTAGTCTTTATTTAGATTTTGCTATGCGCCTAGATTAGGTGCATCAATTATACTATGCAAGGTAGACCATACACCAGATTTTTAACAGGTTCATTAATTCAGGCGCACTATACACTCATTTAATGCACCTTACAACTGGCGCCTCTTTTCTGACATGTCGCCCTAAATGAATGAGAAACGGTGCCGCTCACTCCGATCGGGGCCTCCGCACAGAGATCATGGAGCACGATCGGTTTACATGGCGGCTGGAAGCCTTGTGAAGGTTTTCATCGCCGTCATGTTTTATTCATTTTACTAGTAAATAGTAAAGTAGTCAAATCGCCATCTTTGTACACCCTATTGCATTTGTTATACAAATGCAATATGCTGTGTAAATGATTGCGCCCCCTCATAGTCAAGCAACCTAGGGGAACTTAAAGGGGTTGTCTCGCTACAAAGAATAGCTTTCAAATTGTAGGGAACACAAAATAAAGACATTTTCCAAATATATTGCTTTGTTCCTCATTTTTCCCTAAGGAGATACAAGTGAATTTATGAACTCCCTGGCTATTTCAGTTCCCTCAGTAACAGACCTGTAAACAATTCTCCCCCTGCTGTTTGTTCAATGAGATAACAGTGAGTGAAGTAATCACACAGGTCACAGCAGTGTCCTGTGCTGCTCAGCAGTAAAAAGCTTGATTTATGTAAAATAAACAGAACTGTATTAGTGCTTTTGTTTTTTGGGGATCAGATAAGAAGTCCTGTTAGTAGTTTGAGAAGCTAATCTGATCTAATTTAGCATCTGAAGCACAGCACCAAGGGAGCTGTTAAAGCCATGAGATGTATGACATAAATGAGTCAGTATGAACCAGGAAGTGACAGAGATTTCATCATGCATTCTCTGAAACTTGAAGGGAGACAACTCTTTAATGTGAAAGTAAAAAAAAAATTCAAAAGTGTAAAAAAAAATTGGAAGTTCCAATCACCCACTTTTGCCATTTTACAAATAAAAATTAATAATAAAGTGACACATAATTGACTATTACCATGGTTACATAGCTCTTTTGATTATGGTTTGTTCAAGAGATATAGATTTTAACTCCTCTTAGAGTACACAAGTTTCTTTGGTTAGCCGGACATCCTCTCCCTGATCTTTCTTATCTCTCATTGCTCCAAGCTGCCATCAGTCATTTCAACCATGATGAGTCGCTCCCTGCAGAGTCCTATTTCTAGCAACGGAGTTTGTTTACCTAACTAAGTGACACGCTTTTACTCTTTGCTGCTCTGTTTTAAGGGGGCCCACTTGTGTACTTAAGATATATAAAATCTCCATGCCGAGTTATATCTGTTACAGGGAATAGCTTGAATAGCAGAGATGATATCCCTATCATGACTAGGAGCCATCCCTCGGCCTGACTTAAAAGTACAAGTCTGAAGCTGCCTGTGGTTCTGTGAAACTACATGGTGAGAAATCCCTTTAAGAGTGTCAGCCAAAACGGTTATGTTCTCATGCTCCGATTGGTTGGTACACCCATAATATTATTACAAGAAGACCTATGCCATTACACAGTACAGACACCCAATTTTACCCCCAGCATCATAGGGTCAAGCTACATTTTGCAAAAATGATACACATCAGGCATGAGTATATATTTCGGCCAAAAGTAGGCAAAAATGCAACTAGCATCAAGGACCCTCATTTTCTTGCTGGTAAATTGGATCCCATTTTTTGGTGATTGGTTTGTAATGTTAATAGAGTGACTTGTAAGACACTGAAGATCCTTTAAAGGGTTTTCTCACTATACTGTTTTACAGAAAATCAGGCAGCTTTCAGACTCACGACATGGCTGTGGTATAGGGCATATAACATGAATAGCATATCATATCTGTTGTTACTATCTGATACTAATAGAGTAACATGGGTGCTGGAAATTTGTAAACTGTTGTGCACAAGGTTTTAGAAAGCTATAAGGTTAATGATCATCTGTATCTATGTAATCAAGCTCTGTTTTCAGATTAAGAAAGAATGTGACGTGTTGTCACTATTTACAGACACTGCTTTACAGGCAGTAAGATGAAGGCAGATGGTGGCTGGTAACTAGGAAACCTGTGTGCAAAAGCAGGAGATAAGATCTGCTGGTAACTGTAAAGATAAGCAAAATTAGAAAAACAATCTATTTGTTAAAAGTTTTTATTTTCCTTTGTCTACGTGTTTAAAGCTAATCAATGAAACGGGAACAACCCTTTAATGCAAGCTACAAGCTTAATTTGGCCAAAACATCAGTTAATACTTTTTTCTTAAAGGGGTGTTCTTACCATGCTGTGTCACACAGCTTGCTCCACACAGTCAGCTTCAGATTTACATTTGGTGGAGGGTTCTAAACAGCAGGGGCACAAAGCTTCGAATATGTGTTACACACGCAAAGGGTATACATATAACACCCCCCCCACTCCCACCCCCCCACCAAACAGTTCTGATTTTCAGCGGTTTTAGTATTTTGGATCTGCTGAGAATCCGACGGTGTCCTGTGCTGCATAGACAGCAATGAAAAACCCGTGCTATAGGCTACACAGCACAGTTTTTTTTTACCATCGTGTTAAAAATCTGTCAAAATATGCAACATGTATATTCTGCTGGATTCTGCTTGGACTTGCCATTGGCCCCATACATTAAATGTACGGGGCCGACGGCAAATCCAAAAAATGGTACAGAAATAACAAGATTTTGGATGGTATTTTGTCTTATGCTGTGTGGACCTAGCCTTACAGAGCTGTAAAGGGTTATAGTTTTTCAGTAAGAAACATAAATAAGCTCCTGTGCTGATGATCAGACACAACCAGGGAGTACCTATCTCCTTCCTGCAGATGGAGCTACGTGAGGTGTTATGGGCAGAGAGAGGTGGTTGGTAACCTAGGGAAGTTAAAGATAGGTAAGAATACCCCATTAATTTAAGATGCAACTTGAGATGATGGGGAAAATTAAGACATTAAAGGCAAATGTATGAAAAATGGATAGGTCTTAATCATAAATTTGTTTCCAATTAGCACCAATCAGAGCGCCCTCTAATTTTTTCCGAAGCACCATATGAAATGAAGGGGTCGCGCGATTGTCTGCTTATGGGCAACAAAGTGAATTTTAGACGTAGACAGTTTTCATGCACATGGCCCTAAAACTTTGTGGGGTGTACTTAGAAGAAGCTGGACAGCCCATCTGATTTAATGGCATGGATGTGACCAATAGGCTGTAAGTGCACTTCAGTATGCAGTGTTTTTTTTCTGTATTCTGTTGGGAATTGCTATTCAAGCTTTTGTATTTGCAGGTATGGGGAGTATGGGTTGTCAATATTGGTGCTGAGCATTTGGAGGGTGCTGGACAGCTCGCCCAATCGAATAGTAGGGGCGTCACTAATGGGCTTTAACGCTAGCATGATGATATACCTAGCTGTATGTAACATTTTTTATCTTGTGAAAGTATGTGATTTTAAAAAGGGTTTTGCCCATACAGGCATGATGGGCATACGCTAGTGTCGGGAGGGTGCGGCTCACTCCTTTGGGGCCTGCTACCTATCTCTTTAAAGGGGTTTTGCTATGAGTAAAAATTGACGTGGGAAGTGCACAAATGAAATAACAAACCTTTTCACCATTCATTATTTTTTATTAAACAATTCTGCCCAGTTTTGTTTTAGCTGATCTTAGTATATCCATTGTTTACTGATTGTCTAAAGGGGATACGACCGGGCTGTGAGATCCTCAGTCCCCCCAACCCCATGGTCGTCATGCTCAGGACATCAACTTCTCCTCTCAGGGCAGCTACTGAGTGTTCAATTCCCCATGTGCTGTCATTCTACTCCAGTCCTCTGTACTCCTTAGTAATTAGTGAAACAGTGAAAATAAATCAAAATGAAACCTCAATCAGGTCTGTGCATTGATAAAGAGAAAAAACTTTACCTCTCAGCTGATGATTTATATAAACAGACCTTTCTTTGACTAGAGAGAGGAAAGGCCTGGTGATGTCATCCTGCTGGGTCACATGATATGCAATTCAAACAAATCACACACGCCTCCTTCTGAGCACACAGAGCTGGATGCAGGAGGTATGAAATGAGATCGTGGCAAAACCCCTTTAAGAGAGCACTGAAACCTCTCCTTTCTCAGAGCATTTCGAGACTCTCCAATTGAGGTCAATGGGAGTTCCGATTACAGCCGAATATCGCCACTCGGCTAAACCTGAAATTCCCTACAGGAGAGTCCAAACTGCTCACCGTTCAGAATGCATAGGATACAGGGTTTGCATAGGAGTTAGGTGTGGGTCAAAGGGAGGTGGACATACTCCTATAAGGTCATTGATCGTATATACTATCTCGATGTCGATATTCTATCTATGTGTGTGTGGTCTGCCCCTTTAACCCTTAACGTCCTTGCGGCGTATCCATACGTCCAGTCGTTTGGGGTTAAGATCATGGACGTATGGATACGTCCTGAGGATCGCGCGAACTCTAAGCAGAGGTTCGCGCGAATCGGCGGGGGGTGTCAGCTGTTTATTACAGCTGACATTCCCGCACATCGGCCACGAACCCCGGAATCGCTCCGGGGGGGGCGGATAAGCTACGTAAATTATAGCGGCAATCCGGTCGCAATAACTAAGAGAGAAGCAGGAGGGAGATCGATCCTCTTGCGTTCTCTGTCGGGGGGGTTCCTTTTGCGTGTGGGGCGGAGGTGGGGCCGAGGGGGGGCGGGGAGACGGCAGATGCGCAAGGATCGGGGGATCAGTGCGGTCCTGCCTCTCTTACAGGACAACACGGAAAGGCCAGAGAATGCCTTCACGGTTGTATGTTGACGTCACGTCGCCAGCCTGCCTGTGGGCACGCCCCGGGCATCGGAACTGCGTCAGTTGTCAATAGGGAACCAGTCCATATGCAACCAAAGATATGCACTGAATTTCATATTGAATGAGAGATTATAAAAGATCTATCATTTCTATATTCCCCTATGGGGAAAAGTAAAATAATAAATGTGAAAAAGTGAAAAAAGTAAAAAAAAAAGTGAAAAACAAGAAAACACAAACAGAATAATAAAACTATAAATACGTAAACAGCAACTTTTCCTTACCAAAACGCCAATCGCACCAAAAAAGATCTATAATAAATAAAAATAAATAAAATATATTTGGATCGCCGCGTGCGTAATGAACTGCCCTATAAATCTGTCATGTTAATTGACCCGTACGGTGACGCCGTAAAAACATTACAAAAAAAACTATATAACGATTTAAGATTATTGTTCATCCGCAGCACATAATAAATGGATAAAATCGACAATAAAACCTCCTATAAACTCCATAGTTGTACCAATTAAAAATGTCTGTTCATCCCGCACAAGAAAAATAGTCCTTATTTCTGCTCTGTATACGGAAAATCAATAAATGTATAGCTTCAGAATATAGCGTTGCATAAATATTGTTTTAAACACTAAAAAAACTTTTCTTTTTTTTTTTTAAATTTCTTCAACATAAAATAAAATATATAAATAGGGTATCCCCATATTCTTGCGAACCCACACACAGGTGTAAAGATAATTACTTATCACGGGATAATGCATCGGTGACGCACTGTTAAAAAATAAAAACAAAAACACTACATAGGATTTCAGTATTTTCTTCACCCTGGCCTCCAAAAAATGGATTTAAAAGCAATCAATAAGAAAAGCCTTGTCCACCAAAATGATACTAATAAAAACGTTCAAACTCCTCTCGAAAAATTACTACGCTTCCCTCTAACAGCTACAAGATCAGAAAAAATTTATATAGTTTTGTCTCTCAAACTTTGGTGATGCAATAATTCGTATTTTACTGTTGAATAAAAGTGTTTTTATTTGTATAAATGCAGTTAAAACATAAAAAAATATACAATTGGGTATCGGTGTAATCGTTTGACAGGTGGTAAAGCTACCATGTCATATATACCGTACAGTGACCGCTATAAAAATAATTAATAAAAAAAACTCACCAAGTTTGCTGTATTTTTGTCTCAAATACACATCTCCACATATAACCTTTATAAATAGTGAACATAGCTGCATTTTGCACCAAGAATGGTAACCATTTATAAATCTTCAACTCATTCCCGCAAAAAACAAGCCCATACACAGCTCTGCACACAGCTATATAAAAAGTTTTGGTCTGTCAGAATTGGACAACATAAAAACGTATTTTTTTATTGACGTATTTCTACTGGTTAAAGTAATAAAACAGAAAAAACATATAATAATCTATATTAATTGTAATTGTACAGTCCCCCTTAGCTAAAAGTTATAACCATCATTGTACACGGAATGGCGAGTGCTGTAAAAATTGATCTCAAAAACAATGACTGAACATGAGTTTTCTCACACCAAATTTCATTGCACAAATGCTAAAATACGAACTATGGAAAATGTGTGCCTAAAATGCAGAATACACCCCTTGTTGAGACCCTGATGGGTGTTGAATCCTAAAATGGGGCGACTTATGGATTGTTCGCCTGTTCTTCTACTTTGGGGGGCTTTGCATATGCGACATGGCCACTACCAAAATCTGCGTTCCACAAAAGCAAAATAGCGACATAACTACCTTATTACGCCACTGCCATGCGCCCAAACAGTCAGTTTACACCCACATGTAGGGTTTGCCGAACTTGGAAGAAATTTGCTTTATAACAAAGTTTTAGGGTTCTGTTTTCCTGGTTTCCTTGTTCTTGTAGACTCAATTTTATGCTATAATTGCGATTTTGGTAAAAATAATGTTTTTTAATTTTAAAAGACTTATTGCTAAATAATATTTGTGTATCACCTGTGGGGTCTATTATAATCAAATTGCACCCCTGGCAATATTCCTTAAGGGGTGTAGTTTCCAATTATGTGGTATATTAGGGGTGTTTATGTAAGTTTTTGCACACTTAGGGGTCCCTAACCTGAAATTGGCGACTATTATAAAATCGTATTGAAATGAGGAACTCTGAGTTTGGTAGGTGCGCCTCCTTTTTCGGGGCTTATGGTGGAGCCTAATTCTGAACTAGGGCATACATCTGGGATTTATATATTTTGGCAGAATGGGGGAATTGATAGTATGTTGCTTTGTATTGGCACTTTTTTCAGTTGTCCTGTGAATTATGGTTAAATATGAAAATCTGCACTATAAAAAGTGTAATGTTTGATTTTTTCTACTACACTTTGCTTTCAATTTCTGTGAAATATAGCTAAATGGGTTAGAATCGTCTAAATAGTGTTGTATATTTAGGTATGGGGTCTAGTTTCTTAGAGGCATTTTTATGGGAGGTGATTACAGGCAGCCCTCAAAGCCACTCAGACCTGGAGTGGTCCTAAAAAAATGTATTTTATGAATATGTGAGAAAATTACTTATAAATTTACTAAGCACTCTATGTACGTAAATCAAAAAAAAAAGCATTTAAAAAATGATGCTAACTCTTTTAGTGGACATATGGTAGATGCTAGTTATAAAACTATTTTGTGGGGCGAATATTTATATGTAGTGAAAGCCAGAATTTCTTGCAACTTTCATAATCGCAACATTTTTTCCAAATTTTCATGATAATTTTCGATATTTTTTTCACCAATAAACAAGGTTTGTATGGATATAAATTTATTACTAAATTATAGCACAATGTGTCTCGAGAAAAACAATCTATGATTCAAATGGATAGGTATAGTGTCAAAAAGTTATTCTCACACATAAAATGGAAAAAATGTCAGATTTACAAAATTGGGCGGGTCATTAGGCAAACAGCTGGGGTCCTTAAGGGGTTAAGGCATCTATCCTCCTCCTGTATAATAGGTGTGTGAGTGGTTCACACATCAGTCTTTTGCACCTGTATAATCTTTTCCATATAGCATTGTGGCTTCTGTGTCTTGTTGAGAATTTTTTTTAACATGCCTGTGAATCAGTTAGTAAGGCTGCATTTTTTCTAAGGCAGTGTTTCTAAACTCCAGTCATCAGTCCACATTAAAGCCAAGTTTTCTCGGATTTCATCAGTATTGCAAAGAGTGATAGAATTACTGTTCAGTGCATTAAGTGGGAGATCCTGAAAACATGACCTGTTGGTGGGTCTTGAGGACTGGAGTTGAGAAACACTGTTCTGAGGTTTAAATAGGCTGTAAGCCAACATGGTGCACTACATGTATAACCAAAAGAGCTCTTAAAACATTTATTGGTCAGGTAGATCACTTCAGATACACTATACCTCCATCAAAAAAGGAGGAGGGGGGAAAAATATCACTCCTAAATACACAGAAATAACCAAAATAAAGAAAAAGAGGACTTGATGCCATACAAAAATATTAACAGAATTTTATTATTGAAGAAAAATACAAGAATATAATATTAATTGTTTTAAACAACAAGAGACGATAATAAAAACTAACAGGTATCCTTACAAAGTGTGAGAAGTAATTAACAATATATAGGACGTATATAATTCACACTCATTAGTACAATGTAGTAAGCATCTTAGTATCCTATGTAAACATAGATGAGAGAAACAAAAAATAGGTAATTAGTAAGTATTACCCATGGTCGTAATCTCCACAAGGGACATGATGTTCATTTCGCAGTCGCTTCCTCAGGGGGGTGTGTCAGTGTGGACTGATTCTAAATTCTGTTATGACCAAGATACAGTCACATGGTATCAACGGCCTATAGATTAATGGATACTACTCAGAAAAATGATGGTCTTTCAGATTCAATTGGTAGCAAATGCATCTTGTGAGGCCGATTGGCTATTCCTTGTTTTGTGTGTCCAAAATGTATTCTATTGCTGTTTTGATCCTTGTTGAGTGACTGGCCAGTTATGTTATGTGTAGTCACCATGTAATTACCATGTAGATTATTATGGTGCTTATTACATTGTACTAATGAGTGTGAATTATATACATCTCATATATTGTTAATTACCTCTCCCACTTTTAAGGGAATGTTCACACGGTGTGTTTGATCCGTTCTTGGATCCGTTATTAGATGCGTGTTTGGATCCGTGTTTCGGACCCTAACTGGGCCCAAACACACAAGTACAGTGTGTTTTTACATGTTTAAAACAAGGCATGGCGTTTGTCGTGGTGATCGCCGATGTGGTTTACAGGCATCTTTCTGATGCGTCTTTCTGATATGTTCATACTATTGTCATGTCAAATTCTTGATCGTTTGACGACAGCAGGACGCACTAATTTAAATTCTTAGGTTTTACCAATACGTCTGGAAAAAATGACAAGCATACGCTCCCCATTGATTTCATATGGATAATTGTGCAGCGGTACCCATTGCACGGTTTTTACGGGGGACCTTTTTCTTACACCCACCGGCGGTCCAAAAAACTTAGTATACAACCCCACCACCCTTGTTCATTCTTCCTCCCGGTTTTCAGGCGGAACATGAACATGAGGGTGCAAAGGGGAACAGCTTAAATCCTCAAACCGCAGAGGAAAGCCGTCCCCCTGCGTGCCAAAAACAGAACAAATATATTTGGTCTGTGCAGGTATCACGACGGCCTTTTTTAGCTACCAGTATCTAACAGGTATTTTTAATGCCAGCCTATAGTGTGTTTTACTTAGAACAACTGTAATGTATTTTATAGATTCACAGTTTGAGATAAGCTGAACATGGCGGAGGGGGGGGGACAAGGGTGTAATGGTACAAGGGACCAAGGGTCTAATGTGTGGCTTCTATCCCTTTAGCTTTACAGACTGGTCTTTCCCCTGTTTGCTTATAGGGAGAGACTTGTCAGTTAAACTCCATTACATCCTATTTTCTGTGTTTTTTGTTTTTTTATTGTACAAATATGTAAGAGTGCATGTTCTTAACCACGGTTCAGTGAAATAGACTTTGAAACTAGATCAATTTTTATATATATATATATATATATAAATATATATATATATTTTTTTGTATCATTGTGAAATGTATAAAACCCACTACTGCAGACTAATGAGCCAGTTAGTATTAACTTTAATTTTGTGAAAATCTAAGAGATTGTGTTTGACACAGAGCAGATTTTTAAGTCTTTGACATAATAGCTCTACCAAAAAGGCTGCAGACCTGCTGCTGGGTCAGAGAGGAGAGAAGTCAAGTCTGTGTGACAATCACCCATGGCTTCAGCTCATTATATTACAAAACAGATGTTGTGTTTAAGAGCGACTGTATCCGACCGGATATGCTGGACGCACTGTTAGAATAAAGACTCTTTGAAGGATTTTTTGTAAGGTTTTCAGACAGCACGGAGAACATAACACTGTTAGAATTTGATGTTAAAGAGTTTGCATTTAATTACAAAATGTCTTGTTTTGTCTACTCTCATACAACCCTCTGTCCTCACTAGTACACACAGTATAAACATGAGTACATTTCTCTTCTAATACTTCATTTGAAATAATTTGCATAAATAACGACTCAAGCTTTAGTTGAGTTGAGTTTAGTTGAGACATATGTGTTTTGAATATAAGGTTATTGCCACAGGATGTGAACTATTTTAAGTATGCAGGGAAAAAGCAGTGTATCACTTAACCTGATGTTACCATGATACTAGGAGCTAGGTGGTGATGTCACTGACACATTTGCTCAACAAGCTCTTTCATGTGTACTGCTAAGATATAGGCAACTTTGCTGCCAGCCCAATGGTCATTTTGGTCTAATAAAATGGTCAAGTATGAATCTTCAAGGGAAATGTTTATCTTTCATTTTAATTGAAATAAAGCAATAAATCTGCCAATTAGATAGAAAGTTGCACGAAACAGCAGGTTTTGAAAAGCAAAATAAATTATACTGAACATGCCTCTGCCGTTTACGTGATGAGAAGGTGATGACTGGCAAATGAGACAGCAGAAAGCCAAGTCAGTCAACTGCATCAAGTTGATGAAGGTCATGCAATGATATTATTGTATTATTATTGACTCCAGATTATGTATCTTTCAGGGAATGAGTAAGGCTATGTCCACACTGCACATGATTACGATCGTATCTCCGGCGCTTTTCGTTTTTTAAAAGCGCCGCAGATACGATCGTCAGTGCGGTCCCATAGACGGCAATAGAAAAGACGAGTTGCTGTCTACTGTACACAGCTCGTCTTTTCTCTGCCCGTCTTTCGGCAGCGGCGTGTTATACAACATGTTGTATAATATGCCGATGCTTCTCGTCTTCTTGACGTCTTCCCATACAATACTATTGTATGGGGGACGTCGGGAAAACGAGAAGCGGCCGCGGCTTTGCACAAAGCGTGACAAAAGCCGCGTCCTGCATCAGAGAAAGAACGGCCGCTTTTGGGGCTGTTTTTTCTCTGATGCAGTGTAGACATAGCCTAAAAAATAAATAAAAAAAAAAACAGAACATAATTCACCTATTCCTGTTGCGGGTATGCTAGAGATTTAAAAAGTCACAAGTTTCATATAATACCAGTCATACATTTTATCCATGATTCAAAACATTTGAATTTCTCTGTTATCTGTCTATGTTTTATAATCATATTGTTAAAGTTGTGTGTTTTCTTTTTATCCAGTGTTATAAATTAACTGATTCAGTCCCTTTTAAACATTGCAGAAACTTTGGTGTATCATTGTGTTCAGGCATGTGCGACCTTGGAGGGATTATTGCTCCATTTCTACTTTTCCGATTAGCAGAACTGTGGGTGGAACTTCCTCTTATCATATTTGGTAAGATTTGAATGAGGTAACAATACTGACACAACCATAGTTATGGTATGTATGGTACAGGGTGGGCCATTTATATGGAAACACCTAAATAAAATGGGAATGGTTGGTGATATCAACTTCCTGTTTGTGGCACATAAGTATATGGGAGGGGGAAAACATTTCAAGATGGGTGTTGACCATGGCGGACATTTTGGATTCAACTTTATTTTTTCCAATGGGAAGAGGGTCATGTAACACATCAAACTTATTAAGGATTTCACAATAAAAACAATGGTGTGCTTGGTTTTAACGTAACATTATGCTTTTATGAGTTATTTACAAGTTTATGACCACTTATAACATGTGTTCAAAATGCTATCCATTGTGTTGGATTGTCAATGCAACCCTCTTCTCCCACTCTTGACACACTGATAACTACACCGCAGTAGAAATGCTAGCACAGGCTTCTAGTATCCGTTGTTTCAGATGCTGCACATCTCGTACCTTCACAGCATAGACAATTGCCTTCAGATGACCCCAAAGATAAAAGTCTAAGGGGGTCAGATCGGGAGACCTTGATGACCATTCAACTGGCCCACGACTAATCGATTTCCAGGAAACTGTTCATGTAGGATGCTCGGAACTGACACCCATAATGTGGTGGTGCACCATCTTGCTGAAAAACTCAGGGAACGTGCCATCTTCAGTGCATAAAGAGGGCAACACATCATCTTATAGCAATTTCAGATATCCAGTGGCATTGAGGTTTCCATTGAAGAATGGCCCCACTATCTTTTTACCCCATATACCACACCATACCATCAGTTTGTGTGTCCCAACAGTCTTGGAGGGATCTATCCACTCTGGGTTAGTGTCAGACCAATAGCGATGGTTTTGTTTGTTAACTTCACCATTCACAAAAAAGTTTGCCTCATCACTGAACATAATGTTCTGTGTAAACTGAGGGTCCTGTTCCAATTTTTGTTTTGTCCATTCTGCAAATTCAGTGCGCCGATCTGGGCCATCCTCGTTGAGCTGCTGCAGCAGATGGATTTTGTAAGGGTTCCATTTGTGAGTAGTTAATATCCGCCGAAGGGTTGTTCGATTGATGCCACTCTCCAGTGACATGCGGCGAGTGCTACGCTGTGGGCTCTTGCTGAATGACGCTAGGATAGCCACTGATGTTTCTTCATCTCCTCCCTCATTTCTGTCTACCACCCTACTGGGCTCTCCGCTCTCCTACTGATCTAAGATTACACACCTCACTCATCCGAACCTCCCATACCCGTCTCCAAGATTTTGCACGTGTTGCACCAGTTCTCTGGAACATGCTACCCCATGTAATCAGGCACACTCACAACCCTCACAGTTTTAAGTGCGCTCTGAAAACTCATCTTCTTAGACAAGCCTATCAAGATCCCTAACGGTTATCCCTCCAAATTCTGTCACACATTCGTCACTGCCTGCATTTTGGCACCCACAGACAAATATATAGATGTATGGTTGTGATGGTAGGTTCATCCACTTTTTTTATGTGTACTACCCGATATTTATGTAACATGGCTGGACCATGTAAACCAAGCACTTGTCACCCTTTGTTTCACCCATATATCCTAATAGATTGTAAGCTCTTGAGAACAGGGCCCTCACACCTCGTGTTTCATTTGTAAGTAGCTTTTTTATAATGTAATGTCTGGTTTGTCTTTGCTTATACCCTCTATATTGTAAAGTGCTGCGGAATATGTTGGCGCTATCTAAATAAAGATTATTATTATTATTTTCTTGCGTCCACATTTTGGCAAATCCAATACTGAACCTATTTCATAAAATTTGGCAAGCAGTTTGCTAAATTGTAGCTTGGGAGATGGGTGGTCTCGTAAAGTGTCTTGCACTGAAATCTGCTGCAATGACCCGGGTACTGCGTTCACCAGACATCAATTTTTATCCGCTCATGTGTTAACCTGTGCAACATGTCAATGGCTGTAAAAAAAGAGAAACTTGTAAATACCTCACGAAAGAATAAACTTACGTTAAAACCAAGAACACCATTGTTTTTCTTGTGGAATTCTCAATAAGATGTGTTACATGACCCTATTCCCATTGGAAAAAATAAAGTTGGATCCGAAATGGCCGATTTAAAAATGGCCACCATGGTCAACACCCATCTTGAAAAGTTTTCCCCCTCCCATATACTAATGTGCCACAAACAGGAAGTTGATATCACCAACCATTCCCATTTTATTTAGGTGTATCCATATAAATGGGCCACCCTGTAGATAAACACCTCATTAGTACATGTACATATGTATCATTATATCCACTGTATACTGAACAAAAGGGGGATGAAACAAATTAGTTATTGTGAATATATTTTAAACAGTTTGCCTCAGTTTGTCTCATTAATATGGGAGCAATACGCCAGAACCCCCAGCTGCAAAACAAAAGTATAACTGTTAGGAAACAACCTATTTTTCTTATACTATCTGTATTACTAGGGTAGATCTATGTCTCACCAAGACTGCCTGCCCCTGTATGTACTAGAAGCTATAGATATACACCGGCACATTAAAAGATAAAGAAGGGGTATATTTATTTACAAAGCAGACAGAATTATGCCAAGTTACTCCAGAATAATAAATATATCAAAGGCAACGAGCACATCTGGTCAATGGTAAGGAGTAGCGCTACTACTTACCACTGAGTGGACGTGCTCCGGACATCCTACATTCTATTTAGCCTTCTTCCTCGCCATTTGATACGGGCTCCATCCTACCACCATCATTTTTCTGCAGCTGCTGCTGCCTTCCTTATTCTCCTCCCTTACCATTTATTACAGATGCTGTTTGATAAAGGCCTGCCGACTGAAACATCACGGACATCTCCTTCCAATTCCTATATGATATCCATGTTTCAATTTTGTGCAGTAATCTTTTCCCTTACCTTTGACATATTTATTATTCTTGATTAATTTGTCAAAATTCTGTCTGCTTTGTAAATAAATATACCCCTTCTTTATAGTTTGGTGTGCCAGTGTATATCTATATCTTCTAGTGTGTCAGTCTTTTTTGACCATTTACACCAGAGCACCCATCTCCAGGTCCCCCTTTTGGTGTGCATGGTATATACTTTATTGCCCCTGTAGGTACTTCCTGGAAAATGAATTAGAGACTGCAAGAATGAACTCTACTGAGCTGTTTGGGCTTAAAGTGGTTTCCTTATCAGGCTGTTTCACATGCACTTCACCAACTTCTCTCACTTCCTGGTCAGGAGCTGGGCAATTCTACAGCAGTGATTGGCATATCAGCTCGGCTTTTCCTAGCTGAACCAGAGAGTCATTGCTAATAGAAGGGATTAAACAGTAGGACAGAAGGTTACATAACTCTAAAAAATTAAAGTTTGTCGGTAACATAGGTAAACAAGCTCCTTTGCTGCTGATAAGATATAGCAGTGAGTGACGTCACCACGATGGGCCAAGGCAATTGGAGCAATGAGAACAGAGAGAGATGTCGGTAACCTAGAAAGCTTGTGTACAGAATCAGGAGATGAGATCTTATCTAGCTCTGAAAACAAACAAAATCAGAACCATAATGTATTTGGTGATAGTTTTTATTTAGCTTTGCCAGCTTGTTTAAAACTGATCATTGTGGTGAGAAAACTTTTATTGAAATTAGCGCAGTATAGATTAGATAATGCACTACCACTTTTGGTCTGGGGCTAAATTGTATTATCTAAAAATAATCAACAGAAACAATATGGTTGTTACTAAAAGGATATAAGAACAGGGCTTGTCCTTAGAAGAGCAACCCTTGTAAACTGCAAGTGATGTAGTTTTGACCCCAGGGCTATGGCATTACGTGCACACTTAGTCTACAATAGTTGCTTCCTCTGCCAACAGCCCTCTGTGCTTGTGACTCAACATTTACATGTACACGTTCTAATTTAGAATTTTAAATAAGTTTAAAATAATAGACTCGTTGTGCGGATATCCTAAAGCAAAATTCAGTACAAAGATTTCTCTGTTGTGCGTAGCAGAACAAGCCTGCAATAAAAGTTATGATTTACAGAATCTTTTTTTATTTAGCCGCTTGCATATTCTGCATTGCACAATGGAGTAAAATGATAGTATTCTAGTTTCAGGCAAGCACACATATGAAAATTTCAAGCAGCATTAGTTTACCAATGTCTTTGGAGTTTTCATTAGTGTCAATATTCCCATTTGGTAAAATGTTTTGTTTAATCTATAGTTCATTGTAAATGAAAGTAGAAACAAGAAATTAGCAAAACCTACTGAATTTGCCGGGTGGAATAAGTGAATATGCAGATATGATAGAATAAACTTTGGTAACATAATTTAATACAATCTACATATTTTTTTGCCTTTAGGAATACTTGGCCTAATTTGTGGTGGTCTAGTATTGTTATTGCCTGAGACAATGGGCATTTCCTTACCAGAAACAATTGAAGATGTTGAGAATCTTGGAAGGTAAAGAGTATGTATGTTTTTTGCATAATTAGCCCAGTGGAGCAGATTTTTCAATACTGTCCAACTTTTAGACAGTGTAAACAATGTAGACTAAATAGTCTTATAGGGCACCACATATACAGTATCATAGTGTTGATAAATTTCGCACATGTTAGAACTCTTTGGCCGCGGAGCCTATTGATAGTCTGATACTTCCTGTTTTGTAGCGGTAACTTCAGCTGTCTCCTCGGTATCTTTATAATAATTTAACTACGGTAATTTATTTAGAATGATATAATTTAAAAGTTAAAATATAATTTAGAATTAAATTTCTAATTAGTAAAAATAATTGTTGATTGTTTTTTTTATTTACCGGTGTTTATTTTGCAAACAGCTGAAAGTTAAAAATTTTACAAAAAAACTAATTTTCAGTAAGCATGGAATAAGGACTTTTTAAATACACTTTTTAGACTTTAGTTTGTCATAATGATTTGAAAGAGATGAGCTGCAGTACCAATCACACACATGTAGGCAATAAAAAGTAAAATAATCTGATAATAATAATGCCATATAAATTAATTACAATCTGTAAAAAAAACACAGTAATAAATAAAGTCAAAAAGTTACACAGTTACAAAGTTTGTAAGGCCGAAAAAAGACAAGACGTCCATCCAGTTCAGCCTGTTGTGCTAAAGTGTTGATCCAGAAGAAGGCAAAAACCCCCAATGAGGCAGGAGCCAATTGTCCTCATTTTAGGGAAAAAATTATTTCCCGACTCCAATCTGACAATCGGAATAATCCCTGGATCAACGACCCTACTCCAGAATCCTAGTCATTGTAACTTGTTATATTATTGCTGTCATACGTCCAGGCAGGCAGCCTTCTGTTTATGTGCGACAACGCCCAGTAAGGGTTAAACCCTCTGCTCTGGACCGACGCCCTGGGAGAGGTGCTGCTTTGGAGCTCAGGAGTGACAGCTCTGCAGCCTCTCCCAGCAAGGGGTGTTGCGATCAGGCCAATCAGAGGGCCCGGACGCCGCACCAATCAGCTGCTGGGGCGGTGTCCGGGAAAACTACTTAAACTGGCTCAGTCCTCTCAGGCTTTGCCTGTGATAGGTTCCCCCTGCTGTTTCTTGGTGTGTTGTTATATTGCTTCCTCTGTTATTGACCTCGGCTTGCCTTGACTTCGTGTTGGACTCTGTCTATGTACTTCGTTCCCGCTCGTGTATGACCCTCGGCTTGTTTCCTGTTTATTCTTCGGATTCTGTTTGTGGCTTTGGCGTTATTGACCGTAACCGACTCGGACTGTTTGACCTTGCGTTTTCCCTGACGGCCCTGCACTTAGCAGCGTAGGGACTGTCGTCCACTTGGGGTCTGCCATCTAGGGAAGCACGCCAAGTAGGCAGGGACAGTGGGCTGGGTGGCAGTCAGGGCCCACTGCACCTCCTCTGACGTGACAATTGCGCTCCAGAAATGCATCCAAACCCTTTTTGAACTCTGTTAGTGAATTCACCATGACAATTTCCTCTGGCAGAGAGTTCCACAGTTTCACTGCTCTAACAGTAAAGAATCTCTTTCTTTTTTATGTAGAAACATTCTTTCCTCAAGACGTAGAGGATGCCCCCTTGTTCTTAATACAGTCCTGGGTATAAATAAAGTTAAGCCTTTTATAATGCAGTGAGGAAAAAATGAAACAATTTGATATGTTCTGAAGGACACAGAGTTTGCCTTTAATATTTGTTTGACTTATCACTCTCAGTATATTCTTACTATGTATACCAATAAAGGGCGAGAGCACCATATAGGTGTGTAGGGATTTGAAATTGAAAATCCCACACACCTTTATGGTGCTTTCCCCAAGGAGAGATATTCCCCTTTCTAAGCCACTCATTGCCTCTCACCCAGCTAGTAAGCTCTGCCCTGCACTGAGGAGGGACAAAACCCCCGAAACAGCTGTCTGCAGATGAGCAACATTGGCTTGGCTCACATCCCTTTTGCTTTCTAAAGATTAAGTGAGTCACAAGTAAATTTTTTGCATCCAACAGAGGGCACTTGAGCTTTCAGCTCTTTTCTCATAATGCCTTGTGATATGTATACTAAGACATAATTTTCATAGTGCCACAAATGCCATGTACTGTGCCACCAGTATAGTAATGCTATACTCGCTGAATGTGACAACAGCAGATACTGTGACCCCTGATTATTAAAGCATTACAACTGCGGTATCTAAATATAAAGGTGTCACACACTATGCCCGCTAAAATAGTGTTGGACATTATGCCCCCATGATTCTGCTTGTGACACACTCAGTGAGCTGCTTGAATATAATTGCTTTATACACAGTGTCACCTAATTAGAGCAATGCTGCACAATGTGCCACCTTACCATAAAAGGGGTTATACAATTGGCCCATGAATATAATAATGTTACGCACTGTGCCTTTCAATAGGACTGTGTCAGAAATAGTGCCCCTATGACACCAAATACACCATGACCCTCAAAAATGTCAAATATCATGCCATAGAATTGCCCCTCAAAAATGCTAATGCTACACAGACGCCCACTAGAAAATGATAATGTCACACATGCTCTCAAACATAGTAGTGCTGCACAACTACCCCCTTAGGGCTTGTTCACACAGGGTTTTTAACTCCGTGTTACAAGCGCTTTAGAGATCCATCTTGGGGTCCGCTCTGTCGGTTCCCAAGACGGAGCTAACAATTAGCAGTGAGATTCTTACTGCTCACTGTGCTGAACACACAGCAACGTTCACATGAGAGAACGCAGCTGCGTGTTTCAATAGCGCAGCTCAGCTCCGTCTTGAAAAGAATTGACATGTACCACAAGTACCAAATAACTCCCAAAAATTATATTTCTATACAGATGTCCACCAAACACAAAAATGATAATTTTGCAGAAATATTAATTAAAAATGATAGTGGCCCTCAAAAAAATATTACTACACAAGGGCCCCCACAACATAATTTTTCAATACAAGTGCTTCCCTGTTTAATATTTTTTGTAGGACACTACATGGCACTAAATTAAAAAGACAGAAGCTATTCTCAAATATGTTTTCTGTTACCTGTCTTGGCTCCTCTGGGCAGACCTAGTTAATGCAAAATGATGGAGACTGCCTAATAATGTCACCTCACCTCACCACCTGTAATCTTGACCCACTGCCATGACACCTTATCCCAGACCTTAGTGCTACTTTCATCCCAGCCCTCACCCATCTTTTCAACTTATCGCTCACATCAGGCATCTTCCCTTCCTCCTTTAAACATGCACTGTCACTCCCCTCCTTAAAAAACCATCCCTTATCCTCCTTTCTGTCCAACTATCGCCCCATCTCACTGCCCCCTTTTGCCTCCAAACTCCTCGAGCAGCACGTCTATCTTCAGCTCTCCTCCCACCTCTCCTCCAACTCTCTTCTTGACCCACTACAATCTGGTTTCAACCCACCACTCCCACGAAACCCGCCGAAACCAAAGTCACCAATGACCTAGCAACTGCCAAAGCCTCACGGGCCCGTACTCTGTCCTTCTCCTTCTAGACTTGTCCTCTGCCTTTGACACTGTCGACCATTTCCCTCCTGCTACAAATCCTTCCTCCCTTGGCATCACAGACTTGGCCTTTTTCCTGGATCTCCTCGTACCTTTCTGATCGGGGCATTCAGCGTCTCTCATTCTCGCTCCCACCCCCTCCCCCCGGCCTCTCTTTGGGTTGGTGTCCCCAGGGGTCAGTCTTTGGGGCCTTTACTCTTTTCTATCTACACCCTTGGTCTGGGTCAACTCATAGCTTCACATGGCCTTTTTATTTACCACCTGTATGCTGATGATACCCAGCTTTATATCTCCGGCCCAGATGTCACCTCTCTTCTCTCCAGGATCCCAGACTGTCTATCGTCCATTTCCCCTTCTTCTCCTCCCGTCTCCTAAAACTAAATGTGAGAAAACAGAATCATCATCTTTTCCCCCGTCCCTCCATCCCTCCACCTGATCTTTCTATCACTGTCAATGGCTGCACACTCTCACCTGTTCCGCAAGTCCGCTGACTTGGGGTAATCCTCGACTCCGCCCCTATCCTTCAAACCACACATTCAAACCCCTCACCTCTGCCTGCCGCTTCACCTGAAAAATATCCCCTCGCATCCGTTTCATTCCTCAACTTCGACACCCAAAAAATGCTCGTTCATGCCCTTGTCATCTCCCGCCTTGACTACTGCAACATCCTTCTCTGTGGCCTCCCATCTAGCACTCTCGCCCCCCTCCAAACCATCCTTAACTCTGCTGCCCATCCCTTTTCCACCTTCTCCTGCTACTCCTCTGGGCCTCTCCCCTCTGCCAATCCCTTCACTGGCTACCAATAGCTCAGGGGAATTCATTTCAAGTTGCTAACCCATGACCTACAAGGCTCTCCATGACCTCTCCCCTCCATACATCTCTGCCCAAATCTCCAGATATCTCCCCCACGCAATTCTCCGCTCCTCACAAGGACTTCTTCTCTGTTTCCTCTTATCAGCTCCTCACATAACCTACTCCAAGACTTCTCCCCGCCCCTTCGCCCACACTCTGGAATGCACTGCCCCAACACATCAGACTCTCGCCACACTCACCAGCTTCAAACAACCTGAAAACCCATTTCTTCAGGATTGCCTATAACCTACAATAACCCTGCTGCCCTGTTTCTACCCCACAAACATGTCTGCCCCTCTCCTCCTGTCTCTTCCCTCCTCCTTGTAGATTGATAGCCTTCGCGGGCAGGGTCCTCTCTCCCTCTGTACCAGTTATACGTCATTCATTGTCATTATTTGTACCACTTGACATATCATGGGATGTGAACCCCCCCCCCCTCAAATGTACAAGCGCCCAAAGGAATCAATGGCGCTTTAAAATAATTGTTAATAATAATAATAATAATAATAATAATAATTGCACCACCTATGCCTCTCTATGGGATTGCACCTGTTTGGGTACTTTCACGAAAGGATCGACCTGGGTGTGCATCCTGTTTCTCCTAATCACCAGATCATTTAACACCTGAGAAGCGGCCAGAGCCCATGCCTTGTGGGCAGCCCAACAGTAATCTGTCTAATAGGGCAGATTACTAATCTGGACCTGGTCATAAAGAAATAAGAAACAAACACTGTATGTATGTCTGTATATACACAATACATGGACAGCCGTATACAGCTAATAAGGCATATATAAATGAATTTGGAAGCATTTCAAATGTTATAGCATGTATTTTTTTACATTTTCTTGAGTTATTAAGCTGTTTTTATTTTGTTTTAATTGTAAATTAATTATAAACCTTACATTTTAGGCCAGTGAAAAACGACAAAAATGAGAAGATGGACATACCTATTCTTGACAGTCATCTAAAAAGTGATGGTGTGAGATTATGACCTTTCTCCGGGCACATTTTAAAATATTATAAAAACAATCAAAATAAATAAATATCCTTATAGTTTTGTAAATGTATCCCCAAGTATGTATAGCTTGCTAGGTCTAGAACGGGCCAGTTTAAAAAACATTATATTACAGTACCAACTAGTGTGAACAAGTGTTATTTTATACAATGAAATATATATGACTTTTTTTAAAATAAAATTTGTATTTTCACACAGTGCACAACTATTTTAAGTTATCAATACAATTTGTAAGGAGCTGTAATATAGCTTTTGATATGGAGAAGGAAACTTGGCTAAGTTTATGTATGCTCTATTTTGGATTTTTAAAACACCTATGCAGTGTCCAACTCCGTACCTTATTCTTTATTGATGTAGGAACTAGAGCCACCATCAGGAGACTATGGGTTCCAGTCAAAGAGTCTTGGATACATTGACTCCTGTAAATAATGAGAATCAGGGATCATAGGGAATATACTGACAGTGGTTCTAGAGAGGGGGAATATAACATTGTGGCAGGACAGTGTGGGGGACACAGAAGCAAACAATAGATGAAAGGGCTCTGTTACTGGTAGTAAGGTTGCACAGAGAGGCAGGGCTCTGTTGAGGGAGAAACAGGCTGTAGGAACAGAAATTGGTGGGAGAAGAGCAACGTGGCAGGAGCTGTGTGGAGGAGCAGAAGAGTGGATATCTTGAGCCACTGTAAAAAAGGCAAGGTTTTGGTCTCGAATAATAGAAGTAGCAATGCTCTTTGGCAAGAGAAAGGCACCAGGGCAACAGAAAGTTGTAGTAAGGATATAAAACCTAGTTGGGCTTCTTTGGAAGGACAGGGCATTGTTAGGGGGCAACAAGGAGACATCACATGCGAGAGCTCTGTGTGGAGAGGAGGGGACTGGAGGAAGAGAACGTAGTAGGGATGGGAAAGGGCAGGGAGAAAATTCAACAGAATGGGAAGAAATTAGATGGACAGGGGCTTTGTGGGGGACAAAGGAGGCAATTGATTGAAATTGGCCCCATAGGGGTTAAAGGAAGACAGTAGGTGGAAAGATAGGTGGCAACTTCAAGACCTACCTTCTAAAGTTATTCACTTTAAGCTGTCTGCTGTTTCTAGCACCTGCTCTCTCTCGTACATCACCCCTACTCTGCCTGAAGGTAGTCTCTGCTTTCTCCTTGAAGCTTGCAATTCACACAGGATACATATAACATTTTGAGAAAAAGATGGACAGGCTGTTTGGTCTCTTAGGGCTGTTATAGTTAAAAGGCCTTTCAGTGTTATGGGCCAGTTTCTTTAATGAAAATAGCATTATATGGACCCACCTGAGTTAGAGATTTAGATGGTGGCTGTATAGTGGGCATGATCCAACTTTGTAGCCATTTATCTTATTGCCTAGATGACGGTCCTGTTGGGGACATGTACATTTTGTCAAACTAACTGTGACACCTGCTATTTTGAGCAACAAAGCATTTTTTTCTTTGGCAAACACTGTAATAATCCACAAATGATGTTTTATTTATTATATAAAATAAATGCTTCCATCTCATTTCTTTTTGTACTTGTAGGTGTGCAGTGATCATTTTGTTATTTGCTTTAAATATCAAATCCAAAGAACAACGATGCTTAACTATTTGTAAATTCTACTCTATGGTCCATTGAACATATTAAAGCTATGTTCCCATGGTGGAATTTTATATAGATTTGGTGCAAAATCTGCATATATTTTTATAACGGAGTTTTAGAATATAGATTTGTAAATACATAGGAATAAAATAAGTTGTGTGTCACTTATTGATGCAGATTCCTCACAGAAACTGTATCAGCTAGACATGATGCAGATTAGCCCTATTCAGTGGAGCTAATCAGTATGCAAATCTGCAGTGAAAGCCAACGCTTGCAAAATAAAAATCCACGGCAGAATTATGTTGTGTGAATGAGGCCTAGTAGTTGTCTAACACAAGGACTCTTTATAGAAATGTAAGGCCTCATTCATATAATGTTTGTGCTCTCTGTTTGTGCTCTCTGTTGGTAAATTTATCCTGATGGATTAAGTGATAATTCCATAGAGATCTAAAGGGCAAATGTAGTCCTATTCAAACGTATATGCTTTCTGCAATGGACACAAGAACTTGGTAGAACATGCTTTTGTGTCCAATGTACAAAGCGTACATATTTGGCTAAAAGGACAGATGTAGTTCAATTCTGACTACATTTGCTCTGTAGATCATTATGCTTCCGCCATGGTATCCATAAGGATACATTTTCACAGTATTCCGATGTTGTGGTGTGAATCTGCCTAATATGTTTACTAACTAGGCGAGATAAAACTCCAATAGTAGGCATCCGACAGGTGAGGCAGGTTAGCAAGATATTAATTTGCTACAAAAGAAAAAAGTTGAATACTTTGTTATCCAGTTGAAAAAAGAGTTTTAATATTCTTCAGTGAGAAAAACAAGTTTACTATCTTTATCATCATTTCTTTTCATTTTTGTAAGCAATTAAAAAGGTTATCTCCAAGATTAATATTTCGTTTTTTCTCACAGAAGAACAATGTTGGCACAGTGAAACTTCCAAATAGGTCTCACATGTTAAAACCTGAAATATCAAACCGGGTACAATGATATAATATGACCTGCAGAATATGAAGCTGTCCTTAGTATTAAATGGGTTGTCTGGTAAAACTAGAAATTAAATACTGTTGCCAAATAAAAAAAAATAAAAAAACTAAACTCGCCTTCCTTTGCAATTCCATTCCAGCCCTGGCTTTCCCTAGTCTTCTATTTACCTTTCATTCTCTTCGAAGCCCTGATGATAATGACAGACACAGGCAGCTGAAAGCCCCTTAGTGAGAACAGTATATGGGTCCCTTGTTATCCAGTATAGGATTATAGATCACGCCCTTATATAACAATCTACCAGTAATTGTTAACCATGATATTCATTATCTGCAGTCAAAACTGCTTTAACGGTTGTACCCCCATCTACAGTCATGGCCAAAAGTTTTGAGAATGATATAAATGTTCATTTTTACAAAAAGTCTACTGCATCAGGTTTCTAATGGCAATTTGCATATACTCCAGAATGTTATAAAGAGTGATCAGCTTAACAGCAATTAATTGCAAAGTCAATAGTTGCCTAGAAAATGAACTTTTTCCCCCAAAACACATTTCAACTTCATTGCAGGCCTGCCTTAAAAGGACCAGCTAACATCGTTTCAGTGATTGTTCCATTAACACAGGTATGGGTGTTGATGAGGACAGGGCTGGAGATCAATCTGTCATGATTAAGTAAGAATCACAACACTGGACACTTTAAAAGGAGGCTGGTGCTTGGCATCATTGTTTCTCTTCTTTTCACCATGGTTATCTCTAAAGAAACACGTGCAGTCATCATTGCACTGCACAAAACTGGCCTAACAGGGAAGAGTATCGCAGCTAGAAAGATTCCACGTCAGTCAACAATCTATCGCATCATCAAGGAATTCAAGGAGAGAGGTTCCATTGTTGCCAAAAAGGCTCCAGGGCGCCCAAGAAAGACCAGCAAGCGCCAGGATTGTCTCTTAAGTGTTTCAGCTTCGGAATCGGGCTACCAGCAGTGCAGAGCTTGCTCAGGAATGGCAGCAGGCAGGTGTGAGTGCATCTGCACGCATTGTGAGGCGGAGACTTATGGAGCAAGGCCTGGTGTCAAGGAGGGCAGCAAAGAAGCCACTTCTCTCCAGAAAAAACATCAGGGACAGATTGATATTCTGCCAAAGGTGCAGGGAGTGGACTGCTGAGGACTGGGGTAAAGTCATTTTCTCAGATGAATCCCCTTTCCGAATGTTTGGAACATCTGGAAAACAGCTTGTTCGGAGAAGACAAGGTGAGCGATACCACCAGTCTTGTCTCATGCCAACTGTAAAGCATCCAGAAACCATTCATGTGTGGGGTTGCTTCTCAGTCAAGGGAATCGTCTCTCTAACAGTCTTGCCTAAAAACACATCCATGAATAAAGAATGGTACCAGAATGTCCTCCAAGAGCAACTTCTCCCAACCGTCCAAGAGCAGTTTGGTGATCAACAATGCCTTTTCCAGCATGATGGAGCACCTTGCCATAAAGCAAAGGTGATAACTAAATGGCTCAGGGAACAAAACAGAGATTTTGGGTCCATGGCCTGGAAACTCCCCAGATCTTAATCCCATTGAGAACTTGTGGTCAATCATCAAGAGACGGGTGGACAAACAAAAACCAACAAATTGTGACAAAATGCAATCATTGATTGTGCAAGAATGGACTGCTAAAAGTTAGGATTTGGTCCAGAAGTTGATTGAGAGCATGCCAGGGAGAATTGCAGAGGTCCTGAAGAAGAAGGGTCAACACTGCAAATATTGACTTGCTGCATTAACTCATTCTAACTGTCAATAAAAGCTTTTGTTAATCATAATATGATTGCACTTGTATTTCTGTATGTGATAAAAACATCTGACACAAACACATAAAAACCAGAGGGCAACAGATCATGTGAAAATATAATATTTGTGTCAGTCTCAAAACTTTTGGCCATGACTGTATTATTAATGCCAAGTTGTCAGGGAGAAATCTATGTCGTCAATGCATAAATTAGTCGCGGGCTCAACAGGGAATAATTTGGGCAAGCATAACATGGTGTTATATGCAATGTTTGTACAATGCTCTGGTCATTGACTAATATTTTAAGAGTCACCATTTTCTAAGGAAATATGTTTCTAAAAGTGCTATGGACATAAAATTCTTACCAGATGTCGGTAACAACCCATCTTATTCACAAAGGCAAAGAAATCAAACTATAGATGTCCATAAATTATGTGTAATAATAAGATATGGCACAGGGAAAAGTACTGAATAAGACATTTATTTAATACTTCATACAAGAGCCTTTTTTGGTGATGACAAGATGCCTCCTGTATGGAGAAACAAGTCACATGCATTCCTTAGGTGGGATTTTGACCCAGTCTTTCACACAAAGACTCTTCAGATTCTGAAGCTTTCAGGGGCTCCTTCTGTTAACTCTGAGCTTTAACTCTTCCCATTGATTTTCTATTGGAATCAGATCGGGCTGGACCATTCTAGCAGCTTTATTTTCTTTCTCTGAAACCAATTGAGAGTTTCCTTGCCTGTGTGTTTGGGATCATTGTCTTGCTGAAATGTCCACCCTCATTTCATCTTCATCATCCTGGTGGACGGTGGCAGATTTGTTTTTATCAAGAATGTCTGGGTACATTTGCCCATTCATCCTTCCTTCAATCATATGAAGTTTGCCAGTGCCATATGCTGAAAAATAGTCCCACATCATGATGTTCTCACCTCCAAACTTTACTGTTGGGATGGTGTTTTTGGGGTGATATATAGTGCCCTTTGGCCTCCAAACATGGTGTATACAGTATTATGGAATCCAAAGAGTTAAATTTTGGTCTCATCTGAACAGACTATATGCTCCCAGTATTTCACAGGCGTGTCTTAATGTTGTTGTGCAAACTTTAAGCATGCTTGAACATGCTTTTTATTCAGCATGATCAGCGTGTATACAGTCCATGGAGGTTGAGTGCATTACTTATTTTTTTCTTGGAAACAACTGTACCTGCTGATTCCAGGTCATTCACAGGTGATTCTTGGCTCTTAGACAATTCTTCTGATAATACTTTTCACTCCTCTGTCTGACGTCTTACTTGGAGCACCAGGTCGTGACCAGTTTATGGTGAAATTATGTTCTGTCCACTTCTGTATTATGGCCCCAACATTGCTTACTGGAAGCTTAAGTAGTTTAGAAATTCTTCTGGAACCAATGCCATCAGTATGTTTTGCAACAATAGAGTTGTGAAGGTCTTGAGACAGATCACTGGTTTTACCCATCATGAGATGTTTCTTGTGTGGCACCACGGTAATGAGACACCTGGCAGGTGGCAGGATTGCTTTCTGATTACTGAACGATTTCAGGTGGTTTCATGACTTTTCATGTCTTTTTCGCTTCTCTTTCTTCATGTGATCAATAATTTTTCCCTGTGTCATTTCTCATTATTACACATAACTTAATTTATGGACATCTATGGTTTGATTTCTTTGCCTGTGTGGATGGGATGGTTTGTTACTGACATCTGGTGAGCATTTCATGTCAATAGCACCTTTAGAAATATAGTTAGAAAATTGGTGACATGTTCAATACTTATTTTACTCGCTGTATATGTATGTTTGCTGTTGTTCTAAGGCTAACAAACCCAGGCACACATTTTTAAAACATAATTCTTACGGTCTATGTTCTGGGCTCTCCAAACATTGGTAGTGCCCACAGGAAGTTGTAAAACAATTAGTAACAGTACAAATAACCAAAAGAAAAGACTAATTCTAACTTTCTAAAGTATTTTTGCTAGCAAATAATATTCATGTTAACATATAGATTTGATTAGGTACAAACTGTAAGAAATCTAACATTCCAAAACCTGAATGAGAAGTCCATATTATTTAGATGCCTTTTCAGTTTTACTGAAATACAGTACAATTGTGAATACAATTTTGAATACTTGTCAACTACAGGTTATTGTATAATAATGTATGTGCATATGCTTAGGTCCTATTTATGTATTTTTGTATCTTGTCTGTATGTCATTTTATATATTTGCCACAAATTCATGAAAAGTAAATATTAAAAAAAATTAAATTTAAATATTATAAATATTTTATATAATAATTATATATATATTATATAATATATTATATATATATATATATAGTCTGTTTTCATTTTTATGCAGGTTATATACTTTCCCTCACTAGACTCTTTTTCAACAATAAACTTACTCTTACTATTCTACCATGTCAAACCTCTTGTGTAATTCTGTTACTCCTTAATAGATACCACTGGTAAAAAAAGCTCCACACTGCATGAAATGGGGCTTGTTGCATAACTGGTATACTATTGTAGATATATGCCTCTCCTATTTTAGTTTTTGAAAAATGCATGTTAT
Organism: Phyllomedusa bahiana; assembly: GCA_025379985.1. Taxonomy (NCBI): domain Eukaryota; kingdom Metazoa; phylum Chordata; class Amphibia; order Anura; family Hylidae; genus Phyllomedusa; species Phyllomedusa bahiana. The sequence continues at coordinate 134,659 of JAODAL010002712.1, forward strand.
TTTTTCTACAGTATTATGTATCTGTAACAGCTGCGTGGGTACATGAAGTCTGACCAGGCTATGTAAAACATTAAAAAATCAGTATTACGATTTGATAAACTTTAAACATTTGTTAAAGGTTAACAACTTTTTTATTATTCCATAATTATGGGAATTTTTTTAAGCAAATTAGCAACTTTCTAATAAGCCTACATTCAAATATCCTACCATTTTTGGAGCTGTAGAGTCTGTGTAAATCCTCCGCATAGCTGCTGCTGCTGCTTCTGACATAGAACTGACAGACCACTGCAGATGATTTAAGCAACATATACCAGGATCCTGACTCAGATTTTACATAGCATGCAAGTCAGTTTTTGGTTTAATTAATTATTAGATACTTTGGAAAAGAGACTATAAAGGGCCTGGCTAAGCAGAGTTGTAAAATGTGCAGGATTCCTTTATTTGAGACTGTATTTCTAATTCTTCCCCGCTGTTTCTGACTGCTATGGGCTGTCATATACTCTTATTGCTTTACCTCTCTCTCTTTTCAGTGTTGGAAAACTCTGAGGGAGGGAGAAGGATAGCGGTAAAGAGATCGCATAGCTTCTGTAGTATTAGGAGTACCCATTACAGAAGCTGAAGGGAGAGGAGAGAGACATCACAGAGGAATTGCCGGATTGAAGAGAAATCTCATGCACTCCTTGGCATGATATCAGCATGTATGTACAAGAAGGAGAAAATGCAAGAATGAAGCTGTAATGATACATGAGAGCTTTTGAATACAGCAGCATCCTATATGCACAGACCTCACACCCACCATATGGAAGGACACACCCACATGAGAAAAGTCAGAAACTAGGAGCAGGTTGCAAATTGCATAGGACCATTAAATAACAGTAATAGGAAATGGGTCACTGGGGATCAGGAGAAGGCTGAGCTACTAAATAGGTTCTTCAATTCTGTATATACAAAAGAGTAGAACGTAGTTGATGGAGGTGGGGGTCTCTGCTGATGTTGGCGGGCCTAGAGCGATGTAGGCCAGTACTGTTAATACATCAACTGATATAATAAATTGGCTAGGTGTAGAAATGGTCCAAGACAAGTCAAATAAACTGAATGTGAACAAGGCTCCGGGCCCAGATGGCTTACACCCAAGCGTTCTTTAACAGCTCAGCTCAGTTTTTCTGTGCCCCCATACATGATATTTAGTGTAACGATGCAACGGTAACAGCATGTGCGCTCGCTGGAATCCAGGTGTGGATCCACTGTGATCACCGAAAGCAAGATGGTATGTATAGATCCACGCCAGGGAGCCTAAGAGGCCCCGGTCTTCACCGGAGCCCGCCGCCAAGCAGGATGGACTTTGCTGCGGGGAACCCCCAGGTCACTACCCTGACGTGGCTACCTGCGGTGACAGCCGAGATGCGGAACAGGATCTCCAGACACAGAAGTAGTGGCAAACAGGTACAGCAGGGTAACATATGCAGAGCAGGTTCCAGCAGGAATAAACGTACACATAGCAGGAATCCAGCAGGATACAGAACAGATGCAACATCAGCACATAGCAGGTACTGGACAGGTGCCACGGCAAGATACAGCAGGTTACTGAATAGGTATAATGGCAGGATACAGGAAGGGTTCAGAGACAGCAGACAAGACAGACAGGGTGGTCAAGAGCTCTGGTGAACTGCAGGAACTGGACCAACATCACGGGGGTTAAATCCAGAACAGCAGAACTGAGATGCAGGCAGGAGCTCAAATGGAACCTCTCAGCATAATGCACAACACAAACTGCAATGGACTGCCCAGGAACTTCCTCTTATAGCCAGGGGTCACAGGTCAAGAGGAAGGTGATCAGAACAGAGGACCTATAAAGGGCAGGAAGCTGCCGCGCGCGCTCCCTAGGAGGCGCAGTGCACATACAGGACCCTAAGAAGCAGGAGCAACAGAAAAGGCAAGTAAACAGCAGAACACAGACTGCCAGGCCCCTGCACAGGGCTCCCCAGCAGAGACATGGCAGGCACGGACAGGCTGGCGGTCCAAGGCAGGGACCGCGGCGTGAGCCGTAACAGATATTCTCTAGTGACTGGTATAGTGCCAGGAGACTGGCAAATGTTGTTCCCATCTTCAAAAAGAGTTCTAAATGTTGCTCAGGTAATCATAAACCAGTAAATTTAAAGAGAACCTGTCACATAGTTTATGCCCTCCTTGCTGAGGACAGAACAAGGTAGTGTCAGACATGCTGTTTCCAGCACTGTGTCCCTTATTCTGGAAGATGCTGTAGTTTTCGTGTATTCAATGCTCAAATCTGCAGTTTTCAACCAGAAGAGTCATTCGAAGAGTCATTCAAAGAGTCAGTTTTTTTCAAACCCCGCCCATCTGAGGCTAGCCCCGCCCACCTCAACTGACAAACCTATTACTTTGAATAGGTAGAAACATGTGAATAACTCAGTGGGCGGGTCTATCCTTTGGTGGGCGGGGCTAACACCTGCTCATGAATAAGATTTGAGCATTAAATGCTCTAAAACTACAGCATCTTACAGAATAAAGGACACAACATGTCTGTCACTAGCTTGTGCTGTGCTCAGCAAGGGGGGCAGAAACTATGTGACAGGTTCCCTTTAATATCTATTGTGGAAAAACTGAGGGGCTCATAAGGAACCATATACAGGAATATGTGGTGATACCAATTATGTGTAAAGTTTTATTTTTTTTTCTTTGTAAAATGGCAAATGTAGAGTGATTTAAACCTTAATATTTATTTATTTACATTTAATACTTAGTCCCCCTAGGGAATCGGGCAGAGTGCCTTTTCCTATATACAGCAGTACTATTGTATTGCTGTACATAGGATTTTCATTCATTCATTCATTACCTATTACACCCCAGTACTTGTTGAGAAGGATTGGAGTGTACTTGTAGATCATAGACTACAGAACAGCATGTAATGTCAAACAGCAGCCCCTGAGGTCCTCAGGATATTGGTGTACACTAAAAGAGGAATGGACTCATGGGAAAGGGATGTAATATTACCGCTGTGTCAAACATTGGTGTGGCCTCATCTGGAATATGCTGTTCAGTTCTGGGCTCCAATCTATAGAAAAGATATAATGGAGCTAGAGAAAGTGCAAAAACGAGCAACCAAACTAATAAGGGGAATGGAACATCTTAGTAATGAAGAGAGGTTAAAAGGTTAGAGAGGTTAAGAGGTTAAACTTTTTTAGCCTTGAGAAACGATGGCTCCGAATAGGGGCGTAGCTAGAGACTCATAGGCCCGGGTGCAAAACTTCAGCTTGGGGCCCCTCTACCCCCAGACACCGTCTGTGGACCAATTCTTTTCAACAACAGGTTCCCTACTGCAGAAAATTATTTCTGTTAAAAAGAATTGTCCAATAGAAGAAAATTAATTTCAAATGGGGCCAAAGAAAAAGAAGTTATACAACCAGTGTCTGTTCCCTCTTTCCCTCCTCCACCTCAAATAAAAATGTTGTGAGGTGCTTTGCCTCACCTACTGCCTGCCTGCACCTTGCAGGCTGCGGCTGTGAGCGCTGTATCGCTGGTTCTATGTGACCTGACCCAGTGATACTGTGGTGTGGCGATGGGGCTTCTGGAACCCCCAGCTCAGGGGCCCAGCTCATGTGACCCCTGTAGCTACGCCACTGCCACACAAACACACACACATATGCATGTTTTTATGGGAACAATCACTTTTAACTAATAAACTATCCTAAAAAGGAATAGTGATTTTATATTACCCTCGAGGAGCGCTGAAAGTCCGGTTTTTCTATTTCATTATTGATTTTTACCGTGAGCGTGCTTGCACACGGGTCCACGGATACCTGGCTGCCCAAGACAAAGGGAATATCGAGGAGATACTATGCTATTTGAGAGTTGTGCCTCATTTATCCGCACAACTCCTAAAGGTAAGCGCAACCGATATATTCACAAATACACACTGTGTACATATTTCACGATTGTGCGCTTTTCTCTTCTTTTCCCTATTTATATATATAATAATATATATATATATAATTATGTGTATATATATATATATATATATATATATATATATACACACACACACACATACACACGCATATATATATATATATATATACCCCGCTTTTCCCGAAAACAAGACGCGTCTTATATTAATTTTTGCTCCTAAAGTAGCGTACGTCTTATTTTCAGGGGGTGCCTTATTTTTCTATGAATAAATTATAGCATGCTATACTAGTGTGTATGTGTATTATAATATATATAGTATATATTATATATAATATATATATATGTATATTCTTAACGTTTAGAGTCATAAACCATAGGATATATGTATGTAAAGGACATTTTATGGCAGCTCCAGTGACTTATCTCAAAGGATGGCAAATGTGACATGCTGGGACTTGTAGAACTAGAAGTTCCAGCATGCCCCATCAGCCACCCTGTGAGATGTGTGTGTGTCAGTATCATTGCTCTGTTCTCCCTCCTCCTCCCTCTGTTACTTACATGTACTTTCTGTCTACTCTCCTTTGGATGTTCGGGACCTGTGGTGACATCACAGTCACATGACCTCCGTTCACAGGTCCTTCCACCCTCTAATGATTTCCGCTATGTCTTATTTTCGGGGGGTGCCTTATATTAGGGAATTCATCAAAATCTCTGCTATGCCTCTTAACGTTTGGGGGTGTCTTATTTTTCGGGGAAACACGGTAATATATATATATATATATATATATATATATATATATATATATATATATATATATATATATATATATATGTGTATGTCATGTTACATGAGACTGGCCCGTGTGGCAGGCATGTTGGTACTTATACTACTACAGCTGCTGCTGTGGGACTACTAGTACCAGCAAACCATGCTAGACAGCTATCAAAACTTAAAGTATATGCAGTGTGGTATGCTGGTACTTGTAGTCCCACAGCACATAGTTGCCAACCCTCCCGTTTTTGGCGGGTCACTCCCGCTAATGGGGGCCGTGTCCCGCCCCCCCCCCCGCTTCAGTGGCTTAACCTCCCGCCTCTTTAGAGAAGCTGGAGGTTATGTGTGCACTGAGGCATCGGGCAGCGTCTCTTTACGTCTCCTGACGCTGCCCTGCAGCCTGTGTCCTCCGCCGCCGACAATCCTCTCCTAGCTTCAGAGGAAGCTGCGAGAGCATTGCGGTGAAAGGGCGGGGCTTAGCGGGACCCGCAACGCTCCGCCCCCTTTCCCCGAGTTAGAAGAATAGGATGGGCCACAGGGGCAGGGGGAGTGAAGGGTGGGTGTGTGTGTGGGGGGGGGGGGTGACTGTTCGTGGGGGGGGGGTAGTGTGCAAGATGCAGTTAAGGAGTGGGAGTTTTTATTATTTTATTTTTAACCAAATATAGGGGGACTGCCGGCCAAAGGGGGCCTTGCCGCATGGGGGCCATCTCCTGTCATGGGGCCAAAACCCGGATAAAGGGGCATCTGCCTGGCTCATGGGGGCTCTGCCCGGTTTTATGGGGGGATCGCCGGTTTTTGGGGCATTGCCTGGCTCATGGGGGGCATCTACCTGGTTCGGGGGGGATCTCCTGGATAAAGGGGGGATCTGCCTAAGGGGGCACTCCGACTCAGGGGGGATCTTCCTAGGGGATTGCCTGGCTCAGGGGGACTGCGGTCAGGGGGGATTACCTGATAAAGGGGGCATCTCCCGGGTAAAGGGGGCATCTCCTTGCTGGGGGATCTGCCCGGGCCCTGGAGGGTTCCTGGGTAAAGGGGGGATCTACCCGGGTCATGGGGGATCTGCCTGGATAAAAAGGGGGCTCTGCCTGATAAAGGGGGATCTGCCCGGGTCAGGGGTCTAAAATGGATAAGGGGGGGATCTACTGGTCATGGGGCATCTGCCTGGATAAAGGGGCATCTCCGGATAAGGGGGGGATCTACTGGATAAAGGGGGCATCACCTGGATAAAAAGGGGGGATTGCCAGCTATTTTGGGAACTACCTGGGTGTAAGGACATCTAAGGGGCTATTGGGGGGACTACCTTTTTTATTGAGGCACTACCTGGTATTTAAGGGACCCTGGCTATTGGGGGGCATACCCTGGTGTAAGGGGGCACTACCCCCTTAAGGGGACTACCTAGCTATTGGGGGCAGTAAAGGGTGAAGGGGGGTTAACCTGCTACAGGGGGCTACTACCCGTTTCAGGGTTCAAATAGGGACCGAATACCCCCTATTTGGGGTATGTTTTTCGGTATCTCCCCTTTTTCGGATGCGGAATAGGCTACCAACGTCCAAAAAAGTGGGTTTACGCCAAAACCCTAATTTACTTTCTTTCCCCGACCCCTTACACATTGGTGGGAGGGGTGTGGCTTTTTAAAAAAGGGGGCGGGGTTTACATGCAAAATGGAGGGGGATAGCAAATTTTTGGCACCACCGCCCTTTGAAACTCCTGCTTTTTACTTTCAAATTTGGGCATTTCCCACACGCACTGTAAACTATAAGTACCACATGCCAGACGGGCCCGTCTAAAGTAACAAAGGTAAACATTAAACACACACTAAAGGGGTATGTTAAATACATAAAAAAGACTTGGTTTTTGCCCGGGGTTTTTGCACGTTTTCTCCCTTTTCCCCACACCGCGGAGGATGGCTTTTCCTGGATAATATCCCAATAGAAATAGATAGATAGATACATAAAGAAGATACAAAAAACGCATATATTTAATATATAATCATATATATAATATATATAATATATTTATATATTAATAATATATATATATACATATATAAACAATACTATATATAAAAACATTAAAATATATATAAAAATTATATAAATATATATAATAATTTTATACATATATAACACACACATATATTATGTCTAAACTTAGTTACTGAGAAGGGCCCAGTGGCAGGCTTTTTTTATATTAATATTTCTACACTGTGTGGGGGACTCAAGTCCCAGAAAACCCACACAGATAAAAAATTTTTAAAGCATTTATTGGGGTATGCAGGTAAATGGGCTAGCCCTCATCAACGTAGGTTATAGACTTTTAAGAAAAACCACTATAGGTGGTAGTTGAATATATATAACAGTAAATATAATAAATATAAAGTGTTCTCCTGTCCTTATGGTAAATATTACCCAAAAAAGGGGGCTGGGGTTGGGAGCACGATTGGCCTGGATCTTTGATGGGCAGTGAACTGTTCCGCCTGGGAAGCTGGGAGACGCCCCGCCCCCCCCCCTCCCCTTCCTGTCTCTTTATGCAGACAGCAGCCTGCGTGCACAGAGCTATCTGCAGCTGCAGCTGCTGTGTGTTGCGATGTCCGGGTCTGTGTGACCTAGCATTCGCAATTGTGTGGCACGGGGGGCTCGTCGGCCCCCCTGGCTCAGACGACTGCTGCGACCCCTGTAGCTATGCCACTGTATGTAAATGTCCCCTGCAAAAAGTATGGTAAAAGCATTTAATGAAAAAATTTCAAAAAAACAAGGAAAAATTCCCTTCATTGGAGAAAAAGGATTCAAAAAACCCTTCCAACTGAAAAATAAAAAATCGGGGAGCAATCACAGGGGAACAATAAAGGTTTTCGGAAAGGGGTTTTAGAAAACCCTTTTTACTAAAAAAATAATTTTAAACTTATGTACCATAAAATTTTGGACCCAGTCGAGGCAACTTTTGGATGGGAAATGAAATCTTTCTTGGGGAGTTTGTTCGGTCTTAGGGTTTTCCAAAAGCTTCCATTATGTTGGAAACCAATAAACTACTGTTTTCCTGGTCAAAGATGTCTGTAACCTTTTAAAGGGATTATCCAGTTTTTAATTCACCTTTATTTTTTTAAAACATCTTTATTTCAGTCAATGACTTCTTTATACACCACTAACTGGTTACGTATTCTGATCATGATGTTTTTCTAGTACTCCACGTGCAGAAAATACAAAACATCAGTTCACCCGACCAGCCCCTGAACAAAACATCACATCATGTAACATTTACTTTCATGTGTAAAATACACTACTAAGGAAATACATATGATGTTTCCAACAAAAGGAGGGCTAAAATATAACTTTTAATTACGTTTTATAGAATAACTTCTTATCAAGAGATATTGTAAGCACACAACACAATTACAAAATATTAATGGTGACAATCAGGAGTAGTGTTGATCGAACCGTTTGAGAAAAGTTAAGTTCAAGTTGAACATCTCGATTTTCTCGAACTCGAACCAAACCGAACATTTTACTGTACGTTCGAGTTCAAGTTCGGCATGGCATTCGACACGCCATTTTAATAGTTTTCAGCACCTTTCTGCACTTTTGGTGGCCATCCAATCAGTGCAGAGCACGGAGAAGTGTCAAAAGCGTCATCGCTTAGGTGTAGGGCTCTCCTTGGCTGCTAAAATCACATGTGCATGTTATATATATCTCACTGTAGTTGCGTTCTGAATGCCATTTTCATCTCACTCTCTGCACTGTGCAGACTGCTCTCTGTCTGCTTGATTGCAGTATTGGGGGTGAAATCATTTTATAACACACCGTCTCCAATTCTCCTAGACAAAGAAATATATTCTAAATAGTGGTTGGTTGGTGAAAATTATACTGAGTGGAGAAAACTTAATTTCTTGCAGTTTTGGGGGTTCAGTAATTGAATAACACACAGGGTGACATGTCAGAAAACAGGCACTTCCATGCCAGTTTTAAGGCGCATTAAATGAGTGGTTGAAAGACTCCTTTTTCCTGCACTTTTTAATCTGTGGGCTAGACAGTTTTAATCGTCATACTGCGGTCCAGGACAGAGATAGTCAATGTCCAGTTCAACTAAAATGGTGGTTGAAAGACTCCTTTTTCCGGCACTTTTTTAAACCTGCGGGCCCTGCAGGTTCGGGGCTCATGCTGTGGCCCAGGACATGGATAATCAATATCCAGTTCAGTAAAATGATGGTTCAAATAATACTGCCTTCTGGCACTTTTTAATCTGTGGGCCATGCAGGTTTAAGGGTCATGCTGTGGTACAAGACAGGGATAGTGAATATCGTGACTTTTTTTCCTGTGGCTTTTATAACCTAAGTGTGTAGCCTAAGATGTAGCACGTATCCATTTGACTGTTGTGGATGTTAATTCCAGCTTCTCCAGTCCTGTTTGGGTGTAAGAATGAAGGTGTTGTTCCTCTCCCATAGACTTTAATGGTCATCGACCATTATTGACTATCGGATATCGTCATGATAATTGACGATATCGACTATCGACCCGATGACGATAGTCGCCGTAATCGCTCATCACTAGTGAAGAACTAAAGATATTACGGTACTAAAAGTAACTCTGTTATATTTGTTCCTCCTACACATAAGTTTTTTTTAAAAAAAAAATTTATGTGCTACCCGATTGTTTCTTGTCCTTTGCCTGCTCTTGACTGTCACCATTAGTGTTTTGCAATTGTGTTGTGTGCTTACAATATCTCTTGGTAGGAGGTTATTTTAGAAATCGTAATTAAAAGTTATATTTCAACCCTACTTTTGTTTCGGTGATATTGGTTTTCAAAAATGGTTATGCCATATCTATTTTTTTCAGTGATTAGCAACACTACAGTCAACTTCACCTAAATGTAATGTCACAGAGAGAGTGAGCCATGAAGCTACATTAGATGCCTAATATTGAGCAGAGGAGGGGGTGCAAACAGCAGACTACATTGGCAGTGTTGAGCAGAGCTAAATAGGAGGAGGAAGTATTTGGAGTCAGTGATCGAGAGGAAATGATGAATCCTGGGAAAATGTAGCGATAGTGTGGGACAGTCTTATTAGAAGTTGCACAGGTAAAAAAGGGCACCATAACTGAACAGGAAAGATGATACATTTTCGAAACATTAGTGAAAAGAACTTAAGCAGCACTGTATTTATTCTTGCAAGTAATTTTTTTTTCTCAGATATGTTTATTGGACTTTAAATACAAAAAAAGAAAAGAAAGATTCATACAGATACAAGACATGTTTTAATTTAGAATTTAAGAAACTTGGATAATCCCTTTTAGTTATTCATACGGATTTCTAGCTACTGTGTGTAAGAAAACAGATGAATATGCAAGACTAACCATACTGTGATTGCTTGAGCTTCTTGTTTCAAAATGATGCAGGGATAACTAACTGCAAACAACAGCATGCTTTACAACATATTCAAAGTCAATGAGGGGGAATCACATCTGCACCTAATTTTACCTCAGTTTACAGAAAGTAAATTATGAGTTAGTTGAGGTTATTGTCCTGAAACAAACTTTATTGACTGTACCTCAAATGAAAATATTGAAACAGCCGACGGGCGATCTTGTGCGCACAGACGGGGCAAATCAAGCCCGGGATGATATGCTGATGCAAACTAACTAAGGATGAGCCTGTTTGTATTATTTTGTTTACAGTATCATATATTGTAGTCAGATAATTACTGGAAATTACTGTAGAGTTAATTACAAGTTTAAGTGCACCAGATCAACATTTGCGCTGCCTTAGTTTTGTATTTTCTAGTCAGAATTTAATGAAGTATTCTCCTGTACCTTACGTCAAGCTTTGACTTTTGATCTCAGCTATGTCTTTCTCAGATGTTTGCAGGTCTTTGCCTACTGAGATATGATCAAAGAAGCAGTAGCCCTCCACACACCCATCAATTTACGTCACAAAGGCCTTTACTGGGCATGTACCAACAAACTCTGTTTTTTTGTTGTTTTTTGAAACAAATTTTATTAAGGGATACAGTCAAGATTTACAGTACACAACCAATAATTGCTTTCAATACAATAAAAGACAAACAATCATGTATAGTAACATACACTGTATATAAATGGTACAGTCTCACGATGAATTACTGTCTATAATATAAAAAACTGACTGCTCAAACCTTAAAGGTTTTTCCATTTTCTCCCACACCCAATTTAACAACCAGTTCTAGCCTTCAACACATTCTAACTATTCTCCCCCCATGTGCGCAGCCTCTCTGACTATACTAATCCCCAACCTCTAGATTTCCTAACAATCCTTTCAATTTCTGTGTAAGGTAGTATTCAGTGTACTTGAATGGCTCTATTAAAGATTTGATCTTGGTTTCCGTGTATTGTTTCGAAATGTCTCCATTGTTGTAAGAATCCTTTACAGTCTTTGTCTATATTCCTTTCTGCCTTTAACTTTTCCAAATACAGGACTTGCTTCATACTTTCCCTTATTTCGTTCAAGTCAAGGACAGATCGGTCCAGCCAATGTCTCAGTAGGCACTTTTTTGCTGCTAATAATGCTACATGAATCCCTTTCATGGCTATCACCCTATCTTCTCCCTCTTCTTTGGTAGGTTCTCTGATGACATAGTGGAACAATAACCCCTGTGGATTAAACGCTATAGTGCAATTCCAGATTTCTTTTACAAAATCTCTAACCGTTCGCCAGAATCTAGCGACATCCGGGCAAGACCTTGTACAGTGGTACAAATTTGCCCTTTCAAGATCACTGTGAGGAAGAATTCACTAAAAAAAAAAGACTTCATCTCCAACTTTGTATCTAGTCAGATCTCACAGATGGCCCCAGCCCCAGGAAAACTCAATTTACATGTTAATCAGCACAGCCAAGACCCATTGTAAATGCTCTCCATAGGATGTTCGCACAGCAGGACATGTGGCTGCCTCAAAAGTACCCTCATTTCCATTAATTAGCCCCAAGACACATGCTGCCTCAAACTCCCAAGCTTCAAAGGCTTGAAGGAAACTGACCCTAGCCGACCCATCTCCGATATTTGATATCGATTTATAGGCGATCCGCTAATAACTGGTCCATGGCGAGTTCATATCTCAAAACATGGAACTCCCCGCGCACACACAACCACCACTCCCGAGTTTCTGGGGCGCATGGGGACCGAGATATCCAGAACTGGACCCAGGGAGTTCATAAGATAGGGGTGTCTGGTACCCGTGCGTAGGGTAGGTCCAGCCGGTTCTGATGGTGCTACCGGCTCGGTTCTGTGCCAATGCCCCGCTGTGTTATGGTCCATTTTTTTGATTCTGTCAGAAACTGCATGACCTGAGTGGGAGGAGTTCATAGGCCGTCCCAGGGGCGTGTAGGGGGCTGCCACGTGGGCTGTCCCCTCACAGATATAAGCAGGAGCCCGTGTGGGCACTACCGTTGATCCATGGAGGGGGGTACAGTACCTAAGAGCATTTCCAGGACCATCCACACCCTGAAGCCAGCCCACATACGCTCCCCATGTGGGCCGAAGGTAACTTGAGCCATTTTTAACTGCCTTTTGTCTGTAACCCATACTTGTATGTGCACCTCTGACTCTTACCTGTATATTATTATCCTTTTGTATATATTGTCTAGTGTGCCCTCCAAAGCTAATTAAATCTATAAACTTTAATCTGAGTTAGTCTGTCTTGATCATCGGCCTCACACGCCTAGTACTCGGTCTATAGTATATAGCTACCCCAGGGTTGGTTCCTGGCCCTGTTATAAGTCGGTAACGGACCGGTCTTATAACCAAACGAGAGAACTGGTGGAAGCTTGTTTGTCTCCCTGTGCCTGTGTGGACAGGGGTTAACAGTGGAACAGTATCTGGCTGACCTTGTGCACCCCTAGAGGGCAGCGCAACGTCACGATACACCCCAAGTCAGGCCGTCGACCCATGAGTGGGCTGGCGGGCAGGCTTTTTCTTGACAATCACATTTTGGGCAGGCCTTTAAAAATTTTAAAAGTATAGATGAAATTATTAGCTAACTGAAACAATATTTCTCTCCATTGTTCATTTGCGATAGCCTGCCGCACTAGAGTCAAACCCTTCAGTATCTTTCGTGTTAAATGTACATCTTGGATTTGGGACTCCCAGCCCTTGAAAAGACTAGACTCAAGAGATTCTGTATCCTTCTTACGTAGACTAAAATAGATTCTAGATAATAATCCTCTACTGGGTCCTCCTTTACAAAGTTCTGAGAACTCTGCCGTCTCTCCCAATGATCGTGGATTCATCACATTGGCTCTACAGAAGCTTTCTATCTGCTTAAACTGAAAAAATTGATTTTGGCCTAACTGATACTTTTCCTCTAACTCCCTCCACTTAAGCAAAGAGCCCTCCAAGGTTGATAAAATATCATCTAGTTTCCTGATCCCCTTTTGTCTCCAGACAGAGAACAATTTGTTCTCTTTCCCTGGTTTGAAAGATGGCATGTCCCATAAGGGCAGAAAGTGCGAAATATTCATGGGTCGTTTATATAATTTTTTAATGTGACGCCATGTGGCCAAGGTATCTCTTAAAACCAGACTCTGTTGTTTCCAAAGGTTGCCATTTTAACGGAGTGTGAAGCAGAGACACATGACTATCAGGTAACGCCAATTGGGACTCCAGTCATGTATTTGAAAAAATACTAGACCCCTCCAACCAGTTTATAGAGTCAGATATTGGGAACTTGTGCCCCTCCCTGTAGTTTCCCCATTCTTAGCTTTTTATAGCTAATAAGGCAACGTCTACCCTTCCATACAAATTTCGCAAAGGCGCTTCGAAGGCCCCTCACATCCATGTGTTTAAGCAACAGTGGAATATTTTGTAAAGGATAAAGTAATCTAGCATAGCTCATCATCTTGATCAACTGAATCCTGCCCATGATGGATAAAGGTAGGTCTTTCCACCTATCTAACTCCGCTTTGATTTTTTATATTAACGGTGGATAGTTCAAATGTTAAATCAAGGCCCCTGTAGTCCCTATCTTCACTCCCAGATAAGTCAGATATCTTGCCACCTCCACTCCTTTCAAGCAATGTTGGAGCCTGCCATGCGATCCCAGAGGTAGCAGCTGGCACTTTTCCTTATTTTGAACCAGGAGAATTCTCCAAACTTATCTAGTACCTCCAAAACTTTCTCAGTTTGACCAACCGCATTGTTTTAGCACAAAATCATGTCGTCAGCAAAGCAGGCGTACTTAACCTCCGTGGATCCCACCTTGATACCCTGAAATACGTCTCTATTCACCAGAAGAACCACCAGTGGTTCCAGAGCAATGTTAAATAACATAGGTGAAAGGAGGCAACCCTGCCTTGTGCCTTTTTGTAGTGGGATTGAGGATGAAATGAAACCTGGGGTATGTACTTTGGCCTGTGGGGTTCTATACATAGCCGTTAAATAACTTCTGAAATTCCCTGTGAAAGCCATCCTGTCCAATACGAGATTTAGCCATTGCCAGTGGACATTATCAAAGGCTTTCTACGCATCTATCCCCAATAGTGCCGGAGACGACCCTCCATGGTAATGTTTTTCTATTGTGTCTAGGACTGTCATCACCGTCCTGATATTTTTGACTGCCGACCTTCATTTTATAAAACCCATTTGGTGAAGTCCTATTAGTTTGGGGATTAGGGTTGATAGTCTGTTAGCTATCACTTTTGAAATTATTTTAACGTCTTGGTTAATCAAAGAGATAGGTCGATACGACTCTGGATACAGGGGGTCTTTCCGTTTTTTAAAGATTACTTTGATATAAGTGATATCTTCAGATGGGAGCATGACATTTTTTCCCATGATTTCTGAAGAGACCTTGACCAATGTTGGGGCGATTTCTTTAGCTAGAATTTTATAGAAGTCCCCTGACAGTCCATCCAGACCCAGAGCCTTAGCTGAGGGAATGTCTTTGATGACTCCTTCTATTTCTTCTGCACTGATATCAGAATTAAGCATATCCCTATCTGCCGCTGATAATTTTTCAAGATGTATATTTTAAATGAAGTCTTCCCCTTTAGATATGTCATACTGTTTTTGCTAGTACAGGGTGGTATTATACTCCGGTAGAATATCATTCCTTTCTTAGGATCTTTTTCTAGCCTACCCTTGCTGTCTTTCATACAGAGAATGCCTGGCGATTCTCTACTAGATCTTACCAAACTGGCTAAAAGTTTCCCTGACTTATTACAGAACTTAAACAAAGAGGCTCTCAGACGGTCCCCGTAATAGAGTTCCCGTCTCTCTGTTGAAGCTCAAAGTCTTCCTTTGCTAACAACCATCCTTTCTTGTTTTCCGCTGAGGAATTCAACAGGAACTGGGTATACGCACTTCTCAATGTGGTAGTTGCCTTATTAAAGTTACCCCTCATTGCTTTTGTCTTTGCTGCTATGTACGATATGATTCGCCCCCTGAGTACCACTTTACTAGTATCCCAAAATAGTCCTGGTGTCGATTTGTGAGCCTCATTGTAACTTTCATACTCCTCCCACCACCTCCTTAAAAGTTCTTTAAAATGATCGTCCGCCTGGAAAGGAAAGCGCCATAAAATTTCAGTCAATTCTATCCATTAGCGATGCATTGGCCAAGAAATAGTCAATTCTCGACCATGAGAGATGTGCATGCGACCAGTGGGTATATTGTCTCTCTTCCGGGTTGAGTTGTCTCTACACATCAATTAATCCTGCTGTGTCACAGAAATCTCTTAGCAAAGTTTTTCTGGTGGCATTTATGTTTGTTCTAATACCAGTTCGCTTCCTGTCCTCTACCTCACTCATCACGTTATTAAAGTCCCCTCCAAGCAGCACGTTATTGTTACCTTCTTGTAACATAAGGGACCTGATGTTATTGAAGAACTCTCTGTCCTGCTTATTTGGGGCATATACATTGATCAAGGTAAGATTTCCCGCTGGCGTCTCCAGATGTACCTTGATAACCCTTCCTCTATCATCCATTTCCTGCTTCAAGGTATTGCATGGGGTATTTTTATTGAACAGAAGAATCACCCCCGCTTTTCCCTCTACTGCTGGGGAACCTCTCACTTCTCCTACCCACATCTTCTTGAGACAATAGTAGTCAGTCTAAGTAAGCTGTGATTTCTGGAGCATAACAATATCTGATTTTAGTTTTTTAAGATACTTCACCACCATTGTTCGCTAATGGGGGGAACGCAACCCTTTTATGTTCCATGTTATTATCCGCATACTCCCCTCTGGTCAGGAATTTTAAAGAAAAGCATAGTAAGTTTGTAGCTGCCGTGCACATCCCCCCCTCCTCTCCCAACATCCCATCCCCCCAACAAAGTTAGAAACTCTATTTGTCTACAACACCTCCATTTTCCTTTCCTGCATCTACTGACTTCTCTTTTTTCGTGCATTTCTGAAGGCGAAAATTACTTCCTTCTATTATCTAAAGGTCAACTTGTCCCTCTCCTGTCTCTCTTCATCTCCTTTACAAAGATCCCTTAATAAACCGGTCGTAGTGCTAATAACAATTAAAAACATTAGCAGAACAAACACCCCTCCCCACCAATCATTAAACTAATAGATTTTAAGAAGTTCCTGTTTCTCTAGACAAAGTGTAACCACATAAAACCCATTAATCAAGTGCATGGGTCGTCTTGACCCCCTCCTTATGGTCTAATACCAATAACCTGAGATAGAATCATCTTTTTCTCTGAGTCTGCTATTGTCTGTATCTCAGAAAGTTCCCCTGGGACTCCTGACTGGACTTGGTCTTGCTTGCTTGTCGTTGGTTTCTTCTTTCCCTTTCCATCCGCTTTTCCTCCAAGTGTTCTAGGTGTCCTTTCTTTTATGTAAGTCCTTCCAAATATTCCTCTGCTTCATCCACTGACCGATACAACAGAGGTGGACCTTGGTCCAGAAAGATCTTCAGGGTCACTGGGTATTGTAGGTTAAAGCAGATTTGTCTTTTGACCAGAGCGGTGCAAATGCTTGAGAATTGTCTCCTTTCCCTGGAAACTTCTATCGAATAATCCGCAAATATCAGGAGTTTGCCTCCTTTAAAGGTCAGCGCAGGTTTATGTGCTCGATAAGCCTGAAATAATTGAGTCTTTTCAGAGTAGTCTAAATATTTTATGATAACTGGTCGGGGACCAACTTTCTGTCCTTTTTTTGCTGGTAGTCTCGGCTGGCCAATCCTGTGAGTGCGCTCGACTCTTAGAGGTCGCTCCATTCCCAGCGCTAGCAGTATTTCTTTTGCGCATATGTCATGGAAATGTTTGAGAGGAATTGTTTCGCTCAGCCCTGTGATCCTGAGATTGTTCCTTCGGGAACGGTTTTCTAAGTCCTCTACTTTCCCTTGTAGGTACTCAGTACGTTTGATCAATCTCTCCATCGTACTTCTCGCCCCTAAAATGTCATCCTCCACTCTGCTCACTCTCTCCTCTAACTCATGGATTTGATAGGTGTTTGTGGACACCTCTGATTGTATGGCCGATACCGCTGATGTAACTGCAAATTGTGGCATCAAATGATGCTAAAATTTCTGGATCAAGGAGTTTAGCAACTGTAAAAGCCATGGTCTTGCAGGAGATACTGAGACCTGGCAGCATCTCCTCCAGCCCTCTTTCCCCCTTCTGAGATCCCTGTACTTCTTGGGTTGTTAATTGTATAGCTTTGGGCTTTGACTGAGAGCTACTGGTTGCTTGCTCGGAGTTATGGTCCCCACCCCGGAAACTTCACATCATCAGGCTCACCGTGCTCCTCCTCTTCCTCAGTGTCTGTGGCTGCTGCTGCCATGTTGCTGCGTCTGCTCAGCGTGGCATTTTAGAGAGCACTGTCCCGGTCCTCTGCTGCTTTTAAAATGCACAAAGGCTCCCCACTCCGATTTCGCTGCACACAAGGCAGGAGCTCCTAGTCTCTGCTGCCGGCCATGCACGCGCTGGAACCGGAAGTTCTATTTATTTGTTTTATTAGCATGGTATATCAGAACAAGCACATTTTTAGAACAGAACAAGCAATACAGTTTAACAACAGCATTATAATCTATGTTTGACTTGACCATGTGAAAATAGGTGGGGGGAGGTACTAATTAGTTTGACCAACTCCTGTAAATTATGTAATCTATGTATGTAAGGGCTTGTTCACAAGGAGTTTACACTCCGTGTTACAAGCACTTTAGGGATCCGTCTTGGGGTCCGCTCTGTCGGTCCCCAAGATGGATCTAACAATTAGCAGTGAGATTCTCACTGCTCGCTGTGCTGAACACGCAGCAGCGTTCACATGAGAGAACGCAGCTCCGAATTTCAATAGCGCAGCTGCGCTCCGTCTTGAAAATAATTGCATGTCAATTCTTTTCAAGACGGAGCTGAACTGCGCTATTGAAACACGCAGCTGCGTTCTCTCATGTTAAACGCTGCTCCATGTTCAGCACAGCGAGCAGTGAGAATCTCACTGCTAATTGTTGGATCCGTCTTGGAGACCGACAGAGCAGACCCCAAGACGGATCCCTAAAGCGCTTGTAACACGGAGTGTAAACTCCGTGTGAACAAGCCCTAAGATGAAATTAAACCATATTACTATACATATAGTTCAAATATTGGGAGTAGGTTTGATACACATTTTCAAATCCTTTGTTCATGTTACAAAACAAAATTACAAAATGGTGCAGCATAAAGTGCAGTGTGTGTCACTTGTGCCATAGTTATTTGTGTATTACAGCCTAGTAAATCAATCATTACAGTGTACAGATACAAAAATTTAGACACGACCAAATTTGTTTTTTATTTGTTTTATGTAATGCATTATTAAAAAAACAAAAACAATGATGAATTCTTCTAATTCAAGAATTTTCTCTTATTGTCTTTTCAATCCATGGGATAAAAAGACACCGAAATAAATCAGGCTTCATTGGTTGTGCACAACCAAGCCTCCGGAAGTCCTTTTGTAAAATTTATATTTTTTTCCCATAAAAACAGACAAGGGGTCCTCAATGTTTTCCCTGTATGAAAAAAGTAGATATTTTTTTTTACACTGAAAAAATAATTTGATTAATGTAAAAAACGGGGTTTCTATCTGGTTATGTTAATTACTATGAAGTTTGCTAAAGAAAAGCGGGAAGGGAGAAATGGGCCCTTTAAAAGAGTCCTTACTAAAATTTACATTTGTTTCAAAAACAAATGTAAAAAAAAGATTCTTAAAATTTAACCTATTAAAAATGCAAATATATGAAAAAAATCCTTGTTTGGGCCTGGACGTGCTATTGAGCTATTCAGAATGAATAGCCGAGGCAGTCAACATAATCCAGCATCCCCATTGTTTTGACCTCATCCCATGATTCTGCATCATGGAAGAGCTTTTTTGTGAATTTTCATGCAGTTTGTTGTGGCAGCAGCCAGTGCTGCTGGAAGGGCAAGGGGGGGAGTTTGCGTGCCTGTGACCCCACGGGGACCCCCCGTCACCAGTGCCCCCCTGATACTAAGGGCTGTGCACCCTGAGCCCCCAAAAGGAGGCCAGTGCTGCCCTTATAACTTGGTACAGGAGTTCCGGCTCTGAAATGCTGTCCCCACTTAAAGAGCAGGGTTTAGCCCCCCTTGGTTTGTCAGTGCTCCCTGTGCTTAATTTGTCGGGCCCAAATAGAAAAAGTGGGCTTGGGCTGCAGCAGCCCCCAGGACAACCAGGGTCCTGTGTGGGCTCCCTTTTATCCCTCAGTGAAATAGCTCCCCCCCCATCCTCTCGTCGGGCAGTGATGAGGAAGGGGAACTCTTCTTATGGGGAGTACCAGTTAAGGTGTGTAGTGTTTTGATTTCTTTTACCCACTAAAGCTCTGCATAAAACAGCATTAGGGGGAAAAGGGGTGGGGGGCTCACTGCGCCCTCTTTGGTTTTTTAACAAATCCTCAATTTTTTTGATTATGAATCTTTGGAAGCAAAAAAGGGAAAATTTGTCAAGCCAAAATCACTCATTACATAGCCGTTCGGGGTTTGATCTGGGGAGTGATCATTCAGCCTGCTCCTACAGAAAGGGAGATCCCCGAAAGCTGCCCCCCCCCTCCGATGAGATTTTAAAGGGGGTTTAATCGCTACAAGATCATGTCTCAGTTATGGGACAGTAAAAAAAAAACTTTTTTTTTGGGTTGCATTACCTCAGTCACTTGGTTTAGCAGATTGGCTTTTCTTAAATCTGTTTTTCTGTTTTGCTGTAGGTCGGGACACGCCCCTAGCCAGATCCCCCCCCTAGAATGCCCCTGACTGGATTGGTGGGGAATTTCATTTACCCTTTGGGGATTCCCCCCAGACAGGAAACGCCCCCTTATTTGTTGGTGCCGCAACTCCCCCCTGAGCTGTTAAAATTGATAGTAAACCAAGGACGCTGTCTCTTAAATCCCCCGCTCTAGGGTGAATGATTTGGCAATGACTGCTTTTTAAGTCACAGTCCATCATAAACACAGTATTTAGATCTCCTCCATTTAAAAGGGGGGAGGGAGGGGGGAGGGCAGTGTGCATTCCCTTTTAACCCCTGTTTTGTATGGTAAAAAGGGGAAGGGAGGGGGGAGCAGTGTCACCCCAAAATGTCTCATCGTCGGGTGACTTTAATGTTTGCCAAGCTGAGCCTGAAGCTCTGCAGCAGGGAAAAGCAGCAGGGGCTGTATACTGTATCTTTCGAAACCCTTCTGTTCCCCTGACCCTCAGAGTGATGTGTAGGGCTTAGTGAGGAGAGGGACAGTCCGGGGGGGAACACGCTGTGAGAGGAGGGCTCGCCCCGGTTTCAAAATTTAATTAGAGAATTTGCTGAACAGCATGAACATTCAAACGATAAACCCCCTTTAACCCCCGGGGTATATTAACCCCTGTATTGTGGCCTGATAGTTACATAAGAGTGAAATCCACCAAGGGTAGCAATGGTTTTATGGGGTGTTTAGGCGTGTTTGCTTGCGTCCCCACAGATACTACAGCCTTATAGATTTAGCCTTATTTTTACCCAGTAATATCATCTTGGGGGGGGTAGACTTTATAGGGGGGGATAATTAGCCATACAGCAGTATTAAGTCCTGGGGGTATTAATAGGGTCATAAAAGACCAAGATAAACTTTATTTTCTGGGGTAAACAATAAAAAAGGGAAATACTGTCTTTTTTTCAAATTTTTCTACAACCAAAATGTTGTAAAATTTTTTTAAAATATTAAATATATTTTAAATATTTTAATTTATATATTTATATAATAAAAATATATTATTGTGGGATGAAACTCACCGGTAGCAAAAAAAACACTGTTTCCTTTTAGTTTTTTTGTCTCTTGGGCCTTTATCCCACCGATTTACAGCCCCGGAAAAGGGAAAAGCATACGGGTTAATTTAGCCCAACACAAAAAACAAATCACGTCCGTGTAATAATCCCGTTTGTAAATTTCCGCAAATTTTAGGGGTTTTTTCCCCCACCTGATCAGGGGATGTGGTATCCAGTGGACGGAAAGGTGCAGTCGAAAATTCCTCCCCTTGTCCCCGTCAGGCCCCCCCTTTTGATGAGAAAACCCCCACCAAAAACCCCATCCTCCAAAAATTCCCGTCTTTGTTTGGCCCCCAAAAACCCGGCCCGGATGGGTGGGAGCAATCCACCCCACCCTGCTCTTTTAATTGGGTCCAGTTAAAAAATGCCCAAAATGACGCTTTCCAGCAGTCCTCCCAAAAAACAAATGCAGAAACCCTATCGTTTTGAAGTAGGCTAAAAAGGCTTTCTTCACCGAGTCAAAAACCTCGGTGACCCCGTTTTCGGCCCCTCAAAAAAGGCCCTTCCGGGGCCTTCTTTACAAAAAAAAAAATATTTTAAAATATATTTTAAAAATATATATATAAATATAATATATATTTAAAATTTTTTATATTTATATTATATATGTAAATTCATTGGGTTGTAATTAAAAGCTGAAAGGTCCCCGCGTATGGAAAGATGGGGCCCCCTGCTGCCCCATACAACCCCCTTTAAACTAATTTTTATGTTCAAAAGGGCCCCCAAATGTGTAAGGGGGTTTTAAAAAATTATATATATTAAAATTTCAGCAGGCAACGACCGCTAATAGCAGTTAAAAAACTTTATTCCCTGTGGTTTTTCCCTAGAAAAGGGTATAAAAGGGGAATGATTTAAAAGCCCTTTTTCGGTAGGAAAAAGTACTGCCATATATAGGACAAGTGATTGTGCCCCCTAGTGATCAAGTACCAAAAAAGTGATTTATTTCCACATGTTTCAAGAGACAACGTTTCGGTTTCTTTTCAAAGGCCTTTTTCTCTCACAGAAAACCCCTTTTAAAATTTGGGTTTTGAGAGAGCCGAATCGTCCCCTTCTTGGAACATGTGGAAATTTAAAAACACTTTTTTTCTATTGGAAAATTTTAATAAAAGTGACTGCTGCAATTTTTTTTTATTTATCTACAATTTTGGAACTTTGGGCCCGGTTCTTCATTTTCTTTCCCCCCCGCCGGGAATTAAATTTTCTTGGAAAAGGGGGCTTTGTTTTCTTTTTTTTTAGTGAAAAAGTACTGTAGGGGGGCTAATTGTTTTTAAAATTTAAAAAAAATAAATAAATATTAAAAGGGTTTAAACCCCCTTTTTTTCCCCTTTTTTTTTAAAAAAAAGAAAAAAATGGGGGCCCTTTTCCCCCAAACCCCGTCTGTTTTTAAACCCGTTTTAAAAATCCGATCTATTAAATTTTACCCAACATTCAGCCCCATAAAAGCTGAACCCTTTGGGGAAGAAAAAAATTTTCCCAAAATTGTGGATTTTTTTTGGCCCTTTTTTTTATCCCTAAGAAATTGGAATTTTAAAATAATAAAACATTCACCTGGGAAATTTCCAAAATGGTTCCCAAAAAAAAATGTTCCCAAGCATTCAAAAAAAAGACCATTTTTCAAAATTTTCCTTTTTTGGTAGAAAAAAAAGTTACTTTGGGATTTCTACAAAAAAAAAGTAAAAAACTGAAATTTTCCAAAAACTTTAAAAAGCCTAAACAAATTTGGGATAAACCCGAATAAAATTTCCCATGTGGGGTTTAAAAAAAGTTTTTTTTTGGCAATTTTGTGGGATTTTAATGTTTTCCTTGGGATATTATATTAAAATATGTGGGTTTTAGCCTTTATTTTTAAATTTTTTAAAATCAAACTTTCTTTATCCTCTATCACATTCCCGAGAGACAGAAGATAAATATCACCAAAACATATTTTAGGTAGCTGGAATTTTTTACAGAAAACACATATAAAAATTAAAAAAAGCCCTTTTTTTAATTTTTTTTTTTAAAATTTAAAATGTTCAAAAGTGGAAAAAATAAGTGGCTTCTTTTATCCAGAAATTTATTTTGATTTTGCTTAAAGGAAACTTTAGAAGCGAAAACTGCATGTATAAAGCCCGGAATCCCGGCGGGATTTTCAGGCTTGGGAAATAGGGGGGGTGGCCCAAAATTGGCAATCTGTTTTAAATGCCATCCAAAAGATGACCCCTCCCATCCAAACTGTTTTCAAAAAAGGTTCCTTTACTGGTGATTTGGTCCCCCTTTTTTTTTAAAAAAAAAATTTTTACCATTTAATTTTTATGGCCCTATCAAAATGATATGCCTTTAAAAAATGATAGGCGTCCCATCCCAAAACTTGGACTATCCACCCATTTAAGGAAAGGGCCCCCCAAAGTGTTTTTCTCGAATGGAAATCAGTTGTGCTTGTGCATGGAAATGTCCTTTTTTTTTTACGGGAAATTTTCCCATTTCCAAACCAAGAGCGGGTTTGGGGGATACTCGGAAAATTTCCATAGGCGGAATGGACAGTCATGGGCCCGCACAACTGGCTTTCCCCTTTTTAAAAAAACAATTTTGGGGGCCCCTTTTCCTGAGTTTGGCACGGGTTCCCCCGAGGGGGACGGGGTGGAAACCCATCATTTTTTGTTTCATATTTTATTGATGGGGTATCAAAGTCTTTTTTCTTTGTGATTTTTTTTAGAGTTTAAAATATCCTTTAAAAATTGGCTTTAAATTTTGCAATAATAATTTATAAAAGGGGCGTTGTTGGTTTCAGTATACCAAAAGATAGAGTATTTTAAAAGGGGTTTCCAACTCATAAGAAATTCAAAAACCAAAAAACTCCTGGGGGTTTCCCCGGGAAATAAAAAAAAAAAAAAAAAATTTTTAAATTTTATTTTCCTCCAGTCCCCCTGCCGTTTTTTTCCCGATCTTCTGTTTTCATTTTGAAAAATTTTTAACGGGGATGTCAATGTGCCCACGTTGGCTGCTTTTGGGCCCCTTTTTTTTATTAGCAAATAATAAAAAAAAGCGTGCTCAAACCCGTGATTTCTTCCGCGGGGCTTCACGGGTTAAAGGGGGCCACCTTCTAGTCCCACTTGAAAAAGCAAAACAAGAAAACGGTGAACCGCTTTCCGCGTCTTAAACCAATTTAGTATGAAGAGCGAAACATAAGCAGGGCCCGAACCCGGGGGGTGGAAATTAAAAAAAACCTATCCATTTCCCTTTTTTTCATCCTTTTTTAAAAACTGTAACAAACATTAGAGAAAAGGGCCCCCTAATTTTAGCTCTGAATGGGTTAAGACGCCGGAAAGCGTTTCGGGGGCCCCGGAAAACCCCTTTCACGTGGGTTGGGGTAAGTCTATTTATTTAAATCTTTTGAGCTGCTCAAATTTCCCAATGGTAATGTGTTTTGGGACAAGTCAACCCCCCGCAACCAGTCCAAACAGCGGGGAGGCAGTGACGTTTTCCCCTTCTAGAGGTTTTTAAAATGGGAAAAAAGAAGACGCGGGGGTTTGGAATGGGGAACTGGAAAAGGGGGGTTTAAAAGGGGTTTTTTTTATTTTACCCGGGGGGCCCCCGGGGGTTGATTTTTCTTATAAGATGGGAAAAACCCCTTTTTTAAACAAACATGTTTCAACCGGCAGCGTCCCCCTCCCCCTGGATATTCCCTGCAACAACTCCCGGTTGGGAACTCCCACCCAAATTTAGGGGAAATTTAGGTTGTTACTTTCTTTTTTTTTCAAAAAAAAAGGGGTAACCAACTAATTTTTAGAAAAAACCTTCTTTTCCGGGCCCGGGTTTGGGGGACATATATTTTTTTGCATTTACAGTAGATAGATAGATTGAAAAGATAAGATTGTTTGTTTGATTGATTGATTGATTCAATTAAAGGCCCTTCTATAGATAGAGGAAAAAATGACATGGAAAGGTTTGGAAACCCCCTCAGCATACTACAATATGTTATTTTCCCCCATAACCCGTGTTAAAAGGGGTTTTTTGTCCAATTATATAATTCTTTACTATAATGTACCCCCGGGAAACCCGGAAAAGGGTTTGGTTATTGAGGAAACAAAACCCTTTTCCAAATATTTTTTCTCCGCAACTATTATTTTCTGTCAGTGTTCATTAAAAAAGCCCCCCGCACATTTTTTTCTTGTCTCATCTTTTTTGCCCTTTTTTTTTTCAATTAAATTTATTAACAACTCTTTTTTAAAAAACATACAGACTTATAAAAAGTAAATCCACACAGGGACAAAGTTGCTGTAATAACCATATTAATGATAATAATTATTACACCAGTATTTATATTCACTTACTGCATATGTCATGTAACCCTATTACTACATAATTGACTACCAGGAGGTCACATGAATGACACCATGTTCAGTCCACAATGTTACTGGGAATCATTACTATGGAAAAGAATATGGATTGTACCTTTTTTTTTTTTTTTCTAGATAGGGACTGGAATGAAAAGGGCACC
Organism: Phyllomedusa bahiana; assembly: GCA_025379985.1. Classification (NCBI taxonomy): domain Eukaryota; kingdom Metazoa; phylum Chordata; class Amphibia; order Anura; family Hylidae; genus Phyllomedusa; species Phyllomedusa bahiana. The sequence continues at coordinate 160,071 of JAODAL010002712.1, forward strand.
TTAGCATAGATTTTAATACATTTTAGAAAATTGTATGATCTCCTATGCTATACATAATTAATCAAAACAACATAAGTGAACAACACAGATAGACAAACTCTTTAAGTTGCCACCACTAGTTGGAACCCAATAGACAATAAAGTATGGCTAGATGAGCATCCACACAACTGAACAGAAACCCACCCATGTGGACACAAATGGCTCCATGAGTTTGCTGGTTTCTCATGCAGCCATTATCAAGTGTATGGAGGCATCACTGCGGCGACAAAAATGACCAGCGTATTCACACCCTTATGGTTATAAAGAGGTAGCTCCACAATATATATAAGCAACATCTGTACTTTTTTATTCATTTTATTAATTTTAGTGTCTAAAACAAACAAATTCCAGAGATGTAGACATAACAGAATATCAATAATGCACATATCAGTATCAATAGTCCACCGAAATATTGAATTTTCATATTAGAAGGAAACTGATCATCCAGTAAACAGTAAATCCCTGTATATCTAGGAAAAACACATTCCAAAAAAACTCATAGCTTATGTGATTAAAAAAACAATAATGGAGAGGACAGAATCAAGAGAATTAAGAGGAAGGGTGTTCAACATCTGGTATCAATAACATACTGTAGTATTTAAGCTTATAATAGGAAGCAGATAATGCATTTAATGGTGTAGATTGTCCACAAGATTCTGAAAGTCTCTAGGCCAAGAGGAAAAGGCCTTAAGAAAATGTAGGATACATTGATAATTGATTCTCATAAAGACAGTTACAGGTTATAATATCATTAACCTCATCAGTAGTTGCTGCCATGAGGGATCTCCATCTCCTGCCTATGATCAAACTTGATGCATGTAAAACAATGCACGTTAAGATCCTTTACTGATAGAATTTAGTCTATGTCCAAAATTCCACCGATTGAGGACAATGACATTTTAATAAGTTTAGTTATCAGCATAGTCATATTATACAAAAATAGTTTCAAGCATGTTCAGGGCTTGTTCAGGGCATGTTCAAGGCAAACATGCAGTAAAGATCTCCAACAAAACAGTGAGGTTCAATTTAGACTTCTATAGCCTCAATGGAGTGCAGTACCCCATAATCAACAAGTTCTGATCTTGTTTCTTGTGGGTAACACACACCGAGGTGCCCAAGAAATTGTCTTGCTCCATTGTGTGAGGGTAAAATGTTTCCCAGAACCTTTCTCCCAAAGATTGACTGTTTTAATTAAGGAAGAATTATTTGTGACCATAATGTAAATAAAGCCTTTCATATTTTTTATCTAGTATACTGCCGAGGAAGAAAGCATTAGCTGAAGAACTAGTACTCTGATGAACTTTCAGAGTTCTCAAAAGATACTTAATTTGTGTATATTTATACTGATCCATGCAAATGAGACCGAAATGTGTTCGTAAGGTAGGGAGAGGTAAAAGAATAGCAGAATCATACAGATCAGTCAATATACAGAGCAGGTATATTAAAATGTTAATAAGAGCCAACGGAAGCCGGAAAGTGGCCTCTTCACTAACTATTGTAAGAGAACAAACACACTTCCAACACGGATTCATGACCAAGACCACAGGCAAGGAATGTTCCTGAAGTCTATAGGTTCTGATTGGGTCTTACAGAAGTAAACACCACTCTGGACAGGCATACCCTATACACCTCTATCTGTAGTCATTTTTATTACATAAAAAATCCACCAAATTAATTAAGAGGTAAACCTTTTGGTAAACATAAAGGTCTGGCCCATTCCTCCAAGTTATATACGTTTAAACATCTGGAAAAAGGATAATCTAGACTTCTTCTCTTGTCAAATAAAATTATTTATCTGCCTGTGAAAATTTTCAAAGGCCGCATCTGGGTTAGGAATGATTAATGTATGCATGACATACAATATTATAAAGAATCATCATCTTATATTTTACAACCTCACCCAACAACAAATTCTCTATGTGGAGGATCCTATTTAATTCTTTTTGTATAGATTCTTAAAAATGGCGGAAAATTAGTTCCAACTAACAAAACTGGTGAGCATTAGTGATGAGCGTTTGTATCAAGAATCGTTATGGGGTCATGCGAATCGGCAATAATCATGTCGAATCGATTACGCCGATGGCCATTAAATCAGGGAGAGAAATACCACTTCTTTTCTTACACCCAAACTAAGGAGAAGCGGGAAAAAACATCCCCAACAAAACGGATATGTTCTACATCTTTGGCAAGACAATTAAGCTAAAAAAGTCACAGAAAAAAATTCATAGGCTAAAATTTTAAATTTATTAATTTTAATGGGTAAACGAAAACAGAGGACGTCAAAGCCACAGCAGGGTACAGCAGTGCCCGCAGCTACGGGGAACCTTTCACACAAAAAAAGACACCTATTGAAAAAGGCACATGGGAACTGGCAGGGGACCCCCATCACTTTTTGCGCAGGGGCCAACATCCTGTCACATATGGGGTTTGGCACAAGAACCCCCAAAGGGGGAACCGGGGAGGTTCAGCGGCAGGGCCTTGGGTTATATGTGGGTACAGCGAGACCGGGGCTCCCAAAAACCTCTAAACCTTTTCCCATGGCCACATGCACAAAATAAAAAAGGGGCCCAACCAACCAATACACCCCCTATTTTAACATATCACGGGGAAAACCTTTTTTTTTTGGGCCCCTTTGGCAGGAAAACTGCCCTATTCCCCACCCCTGGCACCCTTTTTTAAAGTACCGCCCCCAAAACCCCCAAAAAAAATGCCTTTGTGGACCATGAAAAAAAAATTCTAAATAAGAAATTGACATTTTAAAGAACTTTTTTTCCCCAATTTTGCTTCTGCTGCTGCGCTAGGGCTACTTGCCATTTCTACTGCGGGTACTTTTGCTGTCATGTTCCACCGTGACATTAAACGTGAAGAAGACGAAACCCACATTTTCCTTTTGGTCAATGGGGGCCCTGTCTAAAAAATCCTGAAATTTCTACTGTCAAGGGGGTTGAAGGAAATTGCTGCCCTTTTGTTTTGGGAATTTTGGATAAAAGGGGGGAAAAATAAGCTTTTTTTCAATAAGCCCTTTTTACAAATTGGTTTATTTTACAGCACTGCCAAAAAACCAGCAAAAAAATGCCCTTTGGAACCTCTGAATAAAAAGTGCCGGAAGAAAAAAGTTTTCCCGAAACACTATTTTAGTTAACGGGGACATTGACAACCCTGTCCTGGCCCGAACATGACCAAAAAAACCACATGACCCACAATCCAAAAGTCCCCTTAAGAAAGTAGAATTGAAGCAGTATTTTAGTTGAACTGGAGATTGACTATCCCGCCCCTTACCACGGGGTTTGATCCCCAAAAAACCCCATGACCCACAGATTAAAAATTTGCGGAAGAAAGTAGTCTTTGAACCACCTTTTTAAGTTAAACCCTGGAAAATTGACTATACTTTCCGAAACCAAAAGCATGGGGCCCCTAAACCTCTTTACCCACAGATAAAAAAAAACCCTAAGAAAGTAGAAAATTTTAACCGATAATTTTTAGTGAAGGGGGACATTGACAATTTCATGTCCTGTCCCGGGCAGAAACCCCAAAAACCCCTGCATGCCCCACAGATCAAAAAATGCCGGAAAAATTAAAAATTTAAAACCCGGGACATTGACTATCCCTGCCAGCCCCGAAGCATGACACTCAAACCCGAAACACCCACAGATCAAAAAGTGTGGAAAAAAGTTGTTTTGAAGCAGAAATTTTAGGAACTGGAAAAAGACAATACCTGTCCCTGCCCCGCGCATGACCCAAAAAACCGCATGACCCACAGATTTAAAAAGTCCCGGGAAGAAAAAAACTTTAAACCCAAACCTTTCTATTTGGGAACGGACATTGATTTTAACCCTGCCTGTACCACAGAATGACCCCCCAAACCTGCATCCCCCAAAGATTAAAAAGTGCTGGGAAGAAATTTTCTTTGAACAAACCATTCTAGTTAAACGGAAAATTGGGCTACCCACTGCCTGTACCGAGAAATGACCCAAAAAACCCCCGCAGCCCCCGGATTAAAAAGTGCTCAAAAAAAAGAGTTTTAACAAAACCCCCTTTTGGGTTGAACTGGACATTGACTATACTTTTTCTGAAACCCAAAACAGCATGGCCCTAAACCTCTAAACCCACAATAAAAAATGCCCAAGAAATATTTTTTAAACCATTTTTAGGGGAATTGGAAAATTGACAACCCCTTCCCCGTACCGCAGCATACCCAAAAAAAGGCAGCATGACCCCACAGATCACAAAGGCCAGAAGAAAGAAAGTATTTAACCCGTTTTTAGGTTGAACGGACTTTTGAATACCCCTGTCCGTACCGCAGAGCCCCAAAAAACCCTCTGACCCACAAAAAAAAAAGTAGGGAAAGGGAAAAGGCCCTTGGTTTTGGCATGCCAAGAGCAGCAGCACGGAGTGGGGAGCCCCGCTGGGGACCCCCCGGGGACTTTTGACCACCGCTAAGGCACTAGGGACCCCCAAAAATCTAAGAAAAACCCCCAAAGGGGTTTCGGGAACCCGCCAGGCATGGGAAATCCTGCATTTCAAATTACTTTGCCCCACGGGGGGTTTTTGAATCCGCAAGCGGGGTCTGCCCCCTCTTTCCCCCTGAGGGGGCGCCATCCTTGCCGACGCACAACGTGCACACTGTTTAAACCCGCGGCTTCCCTCCCGAGGACGGCAGGCCGTGGGAAAACCCAGCGAGTGGTGAGAGAACGTGGCACCAAAAAGGGCAGGAAAACCTGCCAGCTGCGTCTGCTGGAGCTGGAGAGTCCCGGGGAGGCTGCAGCGGCTAAAGGGACAGGAAACGTGAGCGCGCTCGGGGGGAAATTCCCGGTGAGGGGCGGGAAAGAGCCCGGGGGGCTGCCCGTTCAGACCCCAGGACCCGAAACCCCAAAGAGCCCGTTTCCCACACCGGCGGCAGATGGGGGGAAAGGGAAAGGCGGGGGACTGGCCATGGCCGTGGGGAGCAGGTCCAGACAGGAGAACAAAGGAGTGGGCTCAGTTGGACGGGGGGAAAGGGGAGCTCATACAAAGCGCCAAAATCTCCCCCCCAAAGCGGATTAAACCCACCACTACCCCCCCAGGATAAAAATAAGGGCGCCCAGCATATCCCCCCCCTCAGGCACCCCGCCCGGGACAGCCAACAAGTGATGGGGGATCCCCCTTAACTGCCGCGGGCCCCTGGGGCCCCCCTTTTGTCTCCGGGCTCCCGAAGGGCACGCCCTTTTACAGAGGACGGCCGTTCCCTTGGGAAAAAACCACCTCCTCACGTTTTTGGGGGATGGGTGATGTGGCTCCCCTCCCTGCTGCTAGTGCCCCAGGTGATGTGGGTGCTGCCCCTTTTTCCCAAGCGCCACCAAAATCAGGCTATGCGAGTTCGCGGGGAAAAACCCCGGAGCTGCAGGCACTTTTAAAAAACGCTCATCCAACTAAACAACCGGGCCCGCGCCTGTCACAGGATCTCAGGAGCCCGGGGCACGGACCTCCCATTTTTGAAAAGGAGGCCATTTCAGCAATACAAAATAGGGTGCAGACCCTTGGGAAACTTTTTCAGGCTACAGTCTGGGCCAACAGGGGGGAGCGCGGGCCCTTTCTGTTAAAAAGCAACAATGCGAGCATTTCGGGTTCGGAAAGCACCAAGATGATTTAAGGAACAGGAACAGAAGGGAACAATTTTTGGGGGTGCGGGGGCCGCCAGAGTCGGTCAAACAAGGTTTTTGCTAAACCCCTTTTACAAGATTTTTTAAATTTCCCCATTTTGGGGCCCAGAGGGGAAAAACACCCCCCAAACATATTTTTGGGAAATCGTGCCCATAAGGGGCATTGCGCCCCCGACCCAAAGAGGGACACTAACCCAAGGGGAGGGTAATTTGCAAAATACACAAATTACCCCATAAAGGAAAGCAAATGAGGAAACCAAAAAAATTCCCCCAAAACAAAAGGTTTGGGGGCCCCAAAATTTTTGCCTTTTCCCCCAAAACTTTCCCCGCCGCATTTTTCGCTTCGGGCAGCAACTGGGCCCCTTTTTTGCTAGCGCCCTGCAGGAGAGACAGAAAACCCAAATCGCGGGGTTACCCTTTTTTTTCTTTACGGGTAGAACAGGAGAGGAGACTGTCACTTCCCTCGCCGGGGGATCTGCCAAGCTTCCCCAAAGGGCCAATTAAAATTGCCACCAGGTCTCTTCCTGTTTGGGAAAATCCCTAGCCTCCGTGACCCCGAGTAGCCAGCTGGGCATTGGCCCAATTTAGAGAGAGGCCCTTCGGGGCTTTGAGTCAACCAGGGGGTTTTCCCCACCCCGGGAAAAAACAAAGATAGTGCCAGGGTGGAAAGGGTGGCTTATGCTACCACTGATTTTCCGCTGGTTGCAGTATATACCCGAGTTTTGGGGGACGGTTTTTTTTCTATTTTTGCTTAAGTATTTGTTTTGCTATTCCACGGGGTTTCTTATATGATGCGATTTTCCTTTTCCCTTATTGGGGGCTCATGTTTGGCTAGATGCCCGCTGGGGGATCCCCTTTATTAAAATGCATGTCAAAACAAAGTTTTTTTTGTTTTTTAAAAAAAGTGCCATTTAGATTTAATAACGGTTTTAGTTTGCGCATTTGGTTTCTGTTCAAAATTTTGGTTTGGGCCATTTAGATATACCCTTTTAAGTCGGGGGAACGGGGCCCCTGACCTGTCTCGTTCCTTTTCCTAAAAGGGAAACCATATCAAAAACCCTCTCTATTTTGGGGCAAAGGTTTGGTTCTGATTTACCCCCAAAATGCAGAAAAGGGCGCTCCCATTTTTCAAAATTGTTTATGCCTACCTATAGTTCTAGATAGGGTGGGTTTTTGTTGTTTTTTGTTAAGAAAAGGGAAAAATTTGGCGTTGATGGCATTCCCCGGACTGGGTCCGAGGGGGGGGCCCTTTTACTTCTGCCGGGGGAGACAAAGTGAATGAAAGTCCTTTACGTTTGGTAAAAAAACGAATTACAAAAATCCTCCCTTAAAGTTAAAGGGGGGGTTTCCAATATTCCAAAAAAAGCGATCCCTTTTTCTCTACTCTATGCACGGGCAAAAAACGCAGGTACTCTCCCTGAGGAAAAGCATTTTTCCCTGGCAGGAAAATTAGATTTTAAGGGAAAAAATATTACCCATTATGGTGTCAAAGGGACAACCTTTTTTAAAAAAACTAAGGGGGTGGCCCTTTTTTCTTTCATAAAAATTTACCGGTTAAGAAACTAGACGTGAAGAAGGAAAAGGGAGGCACGTTATTTTTGTTAAGTGGGGAAAAATTTTGGGGGGTTAACAAAAAACACCCTTGGGTAATATATATGCCCCCCAAAAAGCGGCCACTCTTTTTTTTTCACCCTCCCCTTTTAAAGGCTAACTGGTTTGGCCCCGGGGAGATAAATTTTCGCGGAATTTTTTAAACCCAAACCCCTGCAAACCAGGGTTTCGATTCCATTTAAAAGGGCAAATCCTTTATCCCCCTTTTTAAAAAATTAAACAAAAAACGTAACTCCTGCCCTCAACACAATTTTTTGGATTTTATGGAGGCCCCCCTGAAACCCCCAAAGAAGGGATTACCTTTTAAAATTTCCCCCTCCCCTAAGAGCTTTTAACCCCTTTAGACTACATCTTTTTTTCAAAAATGCCCTTTTGCCCCAGGTTGAAAGGGGGCTAGTAAAGGGAACATAAATTCCCCCGGGCCACGCCCCCGTACAAATTTTGTTTTCTCTGCCGAAACCCAAACCCAGGGAAAAAAATTTTTTTTGGGCTTAAAAAATCACTTCTAAATGAAAACTCTTGCTGCAGATCCTTTTTTTCAAACCATTAAAAACTTTTGTCAAGGATCATGAAAAAGATCCAAACCCCCAGTCCCGAAAAATGGGATTTGCTTTAAATGCGAGCACTGGGGCTCTTATAAACACGGCGCCCGACAAAAAGGGGAAGCGGCGGCGAAGCTTGCGACCCTTTTAAAAAAAGCTTCCCCCTTTTGGGGAGCGGGGCAAAAAATCCCTCTGGCTGAACGGGCCTTTGTGAACCGTTGCAAGTCCAAAACATGAAATTTGGCTGCCCCCTTTAAAAGAAATCGGCCCAGGTACAAGGGAAAATTTTTGGGCCCGGGCCCTTTTTATATGTGGGGCAATAAGCCAATAGGGTGTTGCCCAGGGGTCTTAGGGGGCAGGAGAGCACTTTTTAAAACCCCCCCATTAAAAAATGGCAGAGGGGCCAATTTTCCCCAAACCCCCCAAAATTCTGACTGTTTTTTGGAAACTTTTTTTGTAAACTGGTTTTAACATCCCAAAGGGAAGGGGGGGGCCCCCTCTGCGTTGATGGAGTTTTTTGGAAAAGTTTGCTCCCAGGATGGGTTTTTGCGTGATAGCCCAGGGTTTTTGGGAAACTCCATTCCGGAAAAACAAGCTGCATCAGGGGATTGCCACTTGCCAAAGGGGAAAAGCCCTGGCCCCGACGGTTTACAGCTAAATTTTTTTAACTTTAAAAAACTGAATTACGGAGCCAATTTCGGCCTCTTTTAAAAATGGCCCCACAGGAAAAAACCCCTTTTCCTTTCCCGCTTTCTTACCCGGCAGAAACATGGGTTTTCCCCCAAACCAAAAGGGCCCTTTGTTTTTTCTCAAGCTATGGCCCCTCTCCTTGCTCGACACGGACTGAAACTATATTTCTGGCGATTAAAGGGTCTCCCGAGGTTTGCCTATATCATTCCTTTTGGGTTCAGGTGGGGTTTTGTCCCCAAACCGGGGAAACAGGGAAAAATACCCAAAAAAAAATTTTTTATTATTCATTTTTGCCCGGCAGCAAAAAAATCCCCCTTTTTATGCTTTTAATCAATAAACGCTGAAAAGAGCGTTCGACAGGTTGGACTGGGGGTTTCTTGGGGTTTTGCGCTGTCGGGGGGCCGGAGTAGGGGCCCCCCGAAGAGGCAGAAAAAAAATTTGCTCTTTTTGAAAACCCCCCCCTTTTGGGTTTAAATTAAATTAAATGGTTGCTTTTCTGGGGCCCCTAAAAAACCCAAATGGGAAACCAAAACAGGGTTGTCCCCCTTTCCCCCCTCCTCTATGTTATAGCCCTCAAAATATCTACTGCAGGCGATCAGGGGGAAACGGGGGACATTTTAGGGGATCGCCATTTTTAAGGGGGCCGTACAAGTGTCGGCAATTTTCCGATGACTTACTTTTTTTATATAAATCCCCCCACTATTTGCTCTCCCTGCTCTAATGCTGGTAATAGAAAGCTTCGGGGGAAATTAGCAACTTTAAGGGAACTATTTTGAAGAGTAGAGCCTTGAATGTCTCCATGGATTCCCAAAACCTTTAGGCAGCTGGAATTAAATTTTCCCTTTACTGGGCAAAAAAAATCATTTTTTACCTCAGGGTCAGGACCCACCCAAGGCATAAAAAATTTGAATTTTTAACTTTCTCCATTTGCCCAAACGCTGAAAGGGGAAACTTTTTAAAAAGGGGAAAAGGGGAAAGATTTCCATGGTTTGGGAAATCAATTTGGGAAAAATGAATTTTTTTTGCCCCGATTACTTTACTTATTTTAAACCATCCCAATTCCCACTCCCGAAAATCCTTTTTCCTTGACTTTAAATAAAAATATCAAAAAATTTGTGTGGGCCAATAAAAACCCCGGATTGCGAGGGAAAAACCTAGTTAGGGCAAAAGGGGAGGGCGGTTTTGGGACTTTCCCGGGTCTCAAACTTCTATGTAGCCCCCGGCTTTCTGCTAGGGTATTTAGATTTGAATTTCCCCCACACAAACTAAAGCAGGGGAAAGAAGGAAAGGGGGAGATGTTTGGGGGTAAACCCCCATCTTCGGGGGCCCCCGGTTGGATACTTTTAGATTAAAAAATTTTGGGGGTTTTCCCCGCTGCCCCGGGGGCCCCCAAAAACCCCTTTTCCAAAATTGCATAGTCAAGACCGGCAAATATCTCTTTTTTTAACCCAAAAGGCCCCCCCTTTCCCCCCTAAAGGGAAAAAAGCTTCCCTAAAATATTAACATCCCCCGTTTTTCTGTATCCCCGATGCAGGGGAAAAGGGTCTGGGGAAAACCCCCAAAATTATAAATTCCTCCTCCACCTTTTAAAAAGTAAGGAAAAACACGTTATAAATTTCAAAACAGGTCTAGCTAGACTTAAATTTTTGGGCCCCTGACCAGGTTTGAGACTCTCTGTGTGCGCAACACCCCCCAAATCCTTTAAAAAATCAACAATTTAAAAAAGGTTTTTGCCGGGTACCTTTCTGCGATACCACCCGAATTACCAAGCCCGCTGGGAGCGGGAGCGGGTAAACCCAAAAAGGCAGATTACTGGGCCAAAGCCCCGCGTTTTAAACGCCCTAAAGCATCTGTTTTCCCGCAGAATTCAGGGGAAATCAACTATAAGGGGGGTTTTTTTTCCAAAATGGTATAGGGGGCCCCGTTCCTGCCCTCAATCATCCCCCCGGTTTTCCCCTCTACTTTCGGAGAAAAAGGATTTTGCCCAAGGGCCCCAAAAGTCCCCCCATTTGGTTTGGGGGGCAAGGAAATTTGTCCCTTTTGGGCCAAGGGTTTTGAACTTAATTGAAATTTTACAGGCACAAATTACAAATGATCCCTCGGGTTTTTCTCCTTTATCCTTCCCTATACCTATGCGCACTCCAGGGGAAAAACCCGATTTTCTTCCCACTGGAACTGCGAAAGCCCTACCCCAGGGAAAAGGAGGTCTACACAAAACCCCCCACCACAGTGGAGTGGGGTTTTAAAAGAATCATCGTCTTTAGGGGTAAGGGGGGAGAACCGAGCAGGTCAATGCAGTCTTTGGAAAAAACCCGGGGGACATGGAGAGGGTTTTTATGTTGTTTTCTGCCACGCCGGAAAATTTGGCCGATATGTACGGCGTGGTTTTGGGTTCCTGGGGCGTATGGGCGACTACTGAAGCCAAAATCTCCGGGACCCGGGAGCGTTTGGGGGGGGGGGTTTGACTGGGGGGAGTTCCCCAAAAGCCAGGGGTGTGTTTTTGTTTTTTAATGCCATCGGTTTTTTTGGATTAAATGTTCCCTTTTTTCAAGTAATTTTTTGATTTCCCCCTAAATTTTAAGCAAAGTATTTTCCCTTTTCACTTCACAAAATGCCAATGTGAGTAATAGACACTAATTTTTTTTATTGGGCGATTTGGGGAACTCTTTTTTGTATAGGGGACTTTTGTTTTTTTTGTTGTCATCTTCCCTAACCCCTTTCCCAAAACCCGCCCTTTTCCCCCATGGCCCAGTGTAAACCAAGGGAAAAAATATAAATCAAGATTTTGATGGTAAAAAATTTAGAGTTACTTTTTTTAAAGTTGTATGCTGATATAACTAAGTAAGCTTCTTAAAATTGCTTTTTTGGGTTTTTATCTTGCTTTTAAAAAGCTAAAATTTTAAAAAGAAAAAGTTTCTGAAGAAAAATAGTCCCTTTTAAACCCCCATTTTAGCTGAACTGACTTTTTCTATACTTGTGCTGTACCCCAGCATGAAACCCAAAAAACCCGCTTAACCCACAAAATCAGTGGCACATTCCCATTTTTTTCAAGGGTGTCCATTAGTATATTTTTTTTGGGAAATGACATTTGTTTACAGAATTTTTTTTTAGGGAAGCTTTTTTTATATTTTTACATTATTATCATCTTACTTTTTTTTTCCAAGTGTGATAAAAATAAAACCCAAAACACCCCTCCCGCAGTTTAAAAGGTTTTTTTTAAAGGGAAAGAATGTTTTTTAAATTCATTTCCCACATCTCATAAGCCCAATAAAAATGTCCTTTTCATAACCAAAAAACATTTGCCCTCCTGGCTTCTGGAGTGATTCAAAAATTAATTCTTTGGGTTTCTTTTTTTCCCCCAAATCCTTCTTAAATGATTAGGGAAAAGACCCCCCCCCTGGAGATCAGATGATGCGCCCCCCCCTAGAAAACCCCCAACCCCCAGTGCATTTGTGTCCACCCCCTGGGCCCTTTTTGACACTACAAAACCCTAAAAGAAATTACCTTTTTTTTTTCTAGAAAAATTTTGGGGAAGCTCTCCCTGTTTTCCCCAAACCCGGGAGACCCAAAGGGCTGCCGTCAGTCATTTTATTAAAAACGGATTTCGGGCTGGCAGGGCCAAAATTTTTAACAGGGGGTTGCTTGAGACCCCCGGGCCCTGGGTTCATTCATCTATTAACATGCGGTTTTCAGCTAGCAGGACTGGACTTACATGGGTGCGGTGAGAGCAAACCGGCGGGCTCAGTAAACCTATTAACAGGGCAAAAACCCTTTAAATAAAACCAGCAACGAAAACAGTCGTCAAAAAGCAGAGTGCAGAAGCGGAAATGTGAGCTAAGACCTCCCCAAAGACAGTCAAGACCTGGGTAGCGTTTGGAAAAATTTTCCCTCTACGAGAGCATTTCCCCCCCTCCGGGGGATTTGCGGCCCAAATTTGAGCTTCACTTGGAAACGCGGAGCTTAAACGCTCCTTTTTCAAACCCAATCCCTTTTTTCCCTTGGTCTCTTTTTCTCTTTTTAAACTCAATGTGCGGGAGAAATTGTCTCTTTTCTTAGGGGGAGGGAATGTCCCAAACCCCAAAAGGCCCTCTAAAATAACCTACCTCGTTCAAGTTTTTTAAATAAATGGTTACTGTACCCTCCCTTGAAAAAAAACAAAGAATTTTTGAAATCACTACTTTGTACATGCTTTTTAGTAGAAAAATTTTCCTAAAAAAACACTTTTTTTTAAAATAGGAGGAATCCCCCCCAAACTTTCTTTGTTTTTTTTTTTTATTGTTTTTAAGCGGGTTGTCTCACAAACGGGGATTGCTTCCCTATATTAAAGATCTTGCAAAAACAAGTCACTTTAAAATATGGTCCTTTAAACAGTATCCCAATCTATTCCTGTTTTTGACACCCCAAAGGGCCCCGCCAAAAATTCAAAACAAGACCCTTCAGCCACGTTAAACAATTGTAAAGGGAACAAATGTCTGTTAAAAAACCACTTTTTTTAACAATAAGACCTGTAGTATTAGCTGCTTAAACAGAAACCAGGGGCCCCAAAAATTCAAAACTTTAACCCTTTTTCGGCCCTTTTTGACAATTGTAAAGGACAAATGTCCGTTAGAAACCACTTTTTTTAAACAATAGGCCCTGTAGTATAGCTGTTTTTCACGGGAAACCATGGCCCCAAAAATTCAAAACATGACCCTTTAGCGACTGTTGACAGTTGTGAGGAACAAATGTATGTTAAAAAACCTCATTTTTTACAATAGGACCTATAGTTAAAAAGGGGTTTTTTAACAACCCATGAAACCCCAAAAAAAATAAAAAAAACTTCCCCAGCCCCCAGTTAAAAAATTTGTTTAGGGAAAAAATGCCCCCTTAAAAACCCCCCATTTCTTTTTCCAAAAACCTTTAAATATAGCTGTAACTCACACACCATGACCCCAAAACCATTGACATTTCTTTAAAAATTTTTATGAAAAATGAGTAAATGGAATACCGTTTTTTTTCATGAAAAACCCGTACAATTGGGGGTCCTTTTTCAGTCCCCCAACAAAATGACCCTTTGGGCCCCAAATAAAAAATTGCAGTAAGAAATGATCATTTAAAATTTTTTTTTTTTAAGAGGTCAATTTTTTTTTTGAAGAGGAATAAAGAATTTGACCGCAAAAAAATCGGGACCTAGCAAATTTGGGGCCCCCAAAATCATCAAGATCCCGCCTGATTCATCTTGATGAAAGGCAAACGATCCACAATTTTCAATTTGGGAAAACGGGTGGGGTTAGTCCCGTAAAAGACTCCTTCCCCTGTGCGAAAGGGCCGTTTAGAATTTTGAAGCTTTGGCCCGCTGGGCAGGAAAAACACCTTTTTATGGGCGTGGCCCAAACGAGCTCGGGCCTTTATTTTCCCTTTTTGGGGGTACCCAAAAGTCAATTTGGGTCCGGAAAATTTCCAAAAAAATTGGGTTGAGACGCAGGGTAGTCTGCACCATGATCTTTAAGGGCCGGGGCCTGTGTGGGCCCTATTGTGCCCGCATTACTTTCCCTTTGGGGAGGGGGAAATAAGGATTGGGCCCAAAAGTAACCCATTAAAGGGTTCGCCACAATGCCCGCGCTGCTACGGGTTTCTTGGGACTCTACTGCTGTCACGTTTTTTGACTTTTTTCCCCCTTTTAAAATTAAAAGAAAGTTAAGCCCGACCCACAGATGTCTCCCCCCTTGAACAAGGAAACACAGTCCTCCCAATTCCCGGGATTTTAAATCTCATTTGGGGGGCTGGGAAGGGTAAATGCTGGATTCACTATTTTAACGGGGATCAAGGGGGGGGGGCCCCCCCAGTAGCCGTTGTTTTATTTTTTAAGGCCTTAATGCGAGATCCCTGTTGGAGGGGGAAATGGAGGGATCCAAGCACTCATGTGAGAGATGGGGCTTTTTATGTTCCCCCAACCTCGGGGGCGAAGGGGGACTATTTAAAATGATTTTTCCTCGTCTTCCTCCGGGGCAACGGTAACGTCCCGGGGGTTTTAGCCAAACTCAACCTCCGCTTCCTCCCCCCTCCCTTCAAAAACACCCTGACCTGCCCAGAATTACCCCGGGGAGCGTAGGCGCCCCCTTTTCACCACCCTGGCCCCGAACCAAACCCCCAAAAGAAGACCGTTAAATTTTTTAAACGGTCAGGCCTTCGGGTCCACAGAAAAGTAAGGCTCTGTGTCCGGGATTTGTGTCCGCCTCCTCCCCTCCCCCGTCGCGTGGAAACCTGGGCCCCCCCCTTTTTTTTTTTCAGATGTCCAACACTTTTTTCCAGAACTAAGAAACACCACAATGCTCAGCTGACAAAGGGGATTGTCCGCCCCTTACTATTTTGGGGCTTCTTAAAAACTCGCAAGGGTTGGGGCAGAGCTCTTTCACCCGCCTCCAAAACCCGGGGGCTCCCCCAAAACCCAGGTCCCCACCGCCCGCTTTTCAGGCCATGGCCACTTCGTATTGCATAAAGGCATTACGCTGGTGCCACAATCACTGGAAAAAATGTGGAGGGTGGAATTCCCGCCCTGGCCAGTCCCAAAAATGAGACAGTTTTTACGGGGGGGCCCAAAATGACCAGTAACGCAGCCCCCCGGGACTTTAAAAAGGGTTTCGAATTCCAAAGGGGTGAGCTCAGAAACCCCGAGCCCTTTTTTCAGGAGGCAGTCCCAAGGGCCTGGTAGCCCCTTTAAAATTTTTGGATAAGAGGTTCAAGACTGTGACAGGTTTAAAAAATTTGCTCCCCCGCCCACAGATCTTTAAAAGGGGGCCCGGAGATTTGGTCCATTATCGCACACCCCCCTTGCCTGGCACAAGGTTTTTGTCACCCCAGCCCTGCTCAATTTTCATTGCGCAGAGCCATCTAAAAGCTCTTGACCTTGTGTTGACGTCTCCAAGAAATTTTTAATTTTCCCAAAACGGCCCGGTTTTTCTCTGGCACGTATGCTAAACCCCGGGGCCTTGGGGGGGAAAAAAACCCCGCACCATCCCAAACGGTTTTGAAGAGCATTTTTGTCGAGGGCCCGATCGCCCCCTCATCACCATAGACATTGACCCCCCTCACCCCTTAAACTGTCACAGAGATAATTTGGGTTTATCATGCTTACTAGTCGATGTAAATTTGGGGGTCAGATGGAAATTTGCCGGGCATAGAAGCAGACCCAAAGTCTGGGAAAATATTAGGGTGACACAGGGTGGCCAGGGCAAAGGATTTCTTTTGGGGGAAAAAATTCCCGCTCGCCATCTGTATTTAGGGCAGGGGGGGGGCCATGGCGTGGAGAACCCCCTGTTTTCCAAACCCGACGGAAAGGCAACATTTCCCAAAGGCCCAAAAACCTGCTCCCAAAACCCCGGTTTAAAAGGGAAAAACTGGGTGCTAGAAATGGCCGCTGTAAAAGGGGTGCAGATTAAACTGGTTTGGGAAAGGGGAAGGGGTTTGGCTGTGTCTTTGGGTTTTGCTGGTGGTACTCGGGCGACGGTGGAGGGGCCCAAGCGGGGGCCCGATCCTTTTCTTTATGCTGGGGAGGACAAGGGCAGCAAAGAATGCTTCGTCTTGGGAAGTGGCGGGGGGAGACGGGGAAAAGAGGGGGTGACGTGGTTGGAAGACCAGCCGGTGGGGGCCTTTTTTCGCTAAGTTTTCCCTCCATTTTTAAAAAATTCCCTGCATTTGCATGTTGGTGGTGGGTTTAAAAAACTTAGGGTTTTTTCCCTCTACAGATGCGTTTTTTGGGCAAATGGGAGCATATGGGCATCACCCCGGGGGAAAACTTTAGGGCTTTATCGAAAAAGACCCAGGCCCCCTTTTTTTAGAGGTCCTGGACCTTTTCGAAAGGCATAAGCGAGGGGTTTGGGGTTTCCCGCCCCCACTGACATGGCTGACGGGAAAAAACTCAGCCCGGGCTTGGCGACCCCCCTCTCCCTTTTTTGAGGCCCAACCCGTACTAACACTACCCCTCGGCCCTTCCCCCTCTTTCCAATTTATGAAGCGCTCGCAAGCAAATTTTTCTGAAAAAGACCACGTTTTATCGCAAAAAGTAAATCATCATCACAAACCCCAAACCCCAGGTTTACTTTCCCTTTTCCCCGACATTTTTAAATCCTGGAGCTGGGGGCTACAAGCCACAGGCTTGCCCCACCGCTCGGGGTTTTTGGGTGGGCGACCAGCCCTTTCCCTTTTCCTCCTCTGATGGGAAAAATGATTTGGGGAAACAGAGCAGACCAAAACATCCTCTTTGGGCCCCTTTATCTTTTGAAATGGGGTTCCCACCCCCCCCGGGATTATGCATCAAAAAGGGTTTTTAAAAAAAATGGGTTAAAAAAAACCACAAGGTGGGGACAAAAAAATTTACATTTGGCCCCGCCCTTCGCTTCAGGTTGGGGGGATGCGAAGAGAATGAGATATTCGGGCCGTGACTGGGAGGGGTAAGGGGGTAAAACCAAAAGGATGCAGGTTTCCCTTAAAAACCCCTGAAGAACATTTGCGTCGCTCTTCATTACTGAGATTCACAGGGAACCGACCCAGCATGACAGGCCTGACGGGCCCCCGCGACCGGGTGATGGTTGGGGGCTTTTCGTGTTTTTCCCACGGCAGTTTATGGAGCACCTTTTCTGGTACCCTCTAACTCCATGTCCTACAACCCCTCTTTTCCCGCTTAAACCCCCTGTAGTTCGCCCCCATGTTCAAAAGAAAAAAATTTAAAAAAATTTTTAAAAAAGAGTTTTTTTTCAGTCCCTTTTTAAGAAACTGTAAATGCAAAAACCCGGGAAATACAGGTAAATTTTTAAATCCCTCTAATTTCCAATGGGGCCCAAATAGGGTTTGAAACAAAATTTTTTCCCATCAAATATCTTGAAAAGGGGTCTGGTGGAAGAAACGTAACCCCAAATCAACTTTTCCTTACCCCAGTCCCGAATTTAAAAATGCCCTAGGCTAGAAATTTGATAGTTTTTCAACAAACTATCGTACAAGTGCGCTTTTGCCCAAACAGACGAACGGACCAATAAACATTTAAAA
Organism: Phyllomedusa bahiana; assembly: GCA_025379985.1. Taxonomy (NCBI): domain Eukaryota; kingdom Metazoa; phylum Chordata; class Amphibia; order Anura; family Hylidae; genus Phyllomedusa; species Phyllomedusa bahiana. The sequence continues at coordinate 177,613 of JAODAL010002712.1, forward strand.
TTTCTACATAAATTTGGGCGGTTTAAAAAGCGCCATCAGGCCCAGTTACAAAAAATATCTGTAAAAGAGGGTTTTTTTTGGCGAAAAATTTGGGGAGCCAGACACCAATAAAACTGCAAAAAAAGGAAAATTTACCTCATTTGGGAGGTTTTTGGCCAAAAAGGGGGTAAAAAACTTGCTATTTAAATGCGATTTAGGACCGGAAGGCTGGATGCACTCAACCCCCCCCCCCCCCCCCCGCAGCTGCACACAGTTTTAGATGTTTTTTAAGTCTCTCTCTAACTAAAAGAACTAAATTTCTAATGTAGTATATCCTTGCTTCCCAGCAAAAGATGGTTTTCTGTAAAAAAAAAAGACTGTCTCCTGAGCTTTGACAACGCTATTGGAACAGGCAGTGAACTGTTCCCCCTGTAGTGAGATAGTGGGGAATGGACTTATCGGAAAATTTCAGTTATGCATAAAACGAGGTCATCTTTTTTTGCAGAAAAGAGATCCATAACCGACCAAGCTGACTGTATACCCCCCCCAACTCCCTTTGCTCTGAGCTGATTGTCTGGGTTTCCAAAAATTAAAAGGCAAAAAAATGCGATAGTAAACGTGATAACGATTATCTTTAAGATTTTCACGGAAACTATCGCGGCATCGGAAAATTCCGATAAACGTAAAAACCGTGCCGATTTCAACTTTTGTCGATAGTATCACTCATCCCTAGTGAGCATGTCACAAACATAAGTAGACTCACTCCATTGAATCAGATAAATGGCTTTTAGTTCAGTTTTGATATCTGGAGAAAGAAAAAGGTCTCAAATCAAGGATTTTTTTCTATATTAATTCTATAGTTACACATTACAAAATAGGTCTAGGGTTTCAGCCATTTGAGGAAGAGATTCCTCAACATTTGGAATTGTAACAATGACATTATTGGCAAATAAGTTTATTTTATGCAGGGTCTTAGCTATTTCAATGTCTGTAATCATTGCATTAGACCTAATCACTTTTGCAAAAGGTTCCATAGCCAAGGGAAAAAAAGAAGGAGAACAAGGGTGTAACTACTTAGTAGCAGACGTAGCAGCTGCCACAGGGTCCGGGCCTTATGGCAGCTGCTAGTGCTTCTGCTAACCCAGTGGTTATGCTCCTGTTCCCGCCGGCAATGAACATAACATTTCACTGTCAATGGGCACGGAACTGCAGGGCCCAGCACATCCTGCATCTGAACACCCTGGCCCTCTGTCCTGAGCATTCAAAGGTAAGACTGCCTGGTGTTAGCAGAGCGGAGTGCCCCTGAAGCTCTGCTAATCTCCCTGGTTGATCTAAGCCTTAGGCCTTGAGCCTACAGGCGCCATGGACTGATGTGGGCAACGCGATATCATATCATTGTGCAACCTGTGCGGAGCACAGAGACTGGCCGGGAGCTGAGCTGGTTGCATTGTGGGAGTGTGGGACAGGTAAGTTATTTATTTTTTTAACATTAATGAAGCCGGTCTAAACCCTGCCTGACTACCTAGAGGGCCCCTATATCCTACCTAAACTCTGCCTGCCTACCTATATGGCCCATATATCCTAGCTAAACCCTGCCTGCCTACCTGTATTACCCCTATATCCTACCTAAACCTTGCTTGCCTACCTATATTACCCCTTTATCCTACCTAAACCCTGCCTGCCTACCGATATAGCCCCTATACCCTAGCTAAACCCTGCATGCCTATATGGGGCCCTATACTCTACCTAAACCTTGCCTTCTTACCTATATGGGCCCCTATATCTACCTAAACCATGCTTACCTAACTATATGGGGCTCCTGTAGCTACCTAATCCCTGCCTACCTATATGGCCTCTATAGCGATCTAAACCCTGCCTACCTACTTATATGGGGATCCTATAGCCTACACACACCCTGCCTGCCTGTATGGGCCCTAACTTCCCAAAACCCTGCCGCCGCCAAATCGGGGGGCCCCTAAAAAATTCCCTAAACCTTGATTGCCTTTATTGGGACTGTATAGCCTCCCTAAGACCTGCCTGCCTATCTGGGGCCCAGTATAACCTACCTAAAACCTGCCTGTTAATTGGGCCCCCTTAGGCAGCAAAAACCCACCTCCCTATTTGGGGCCCCCTATGCATTTATTACCTATGTAGGCCCCCCCATGCCTATTACTTAGTTTCCTGGGGCCCACCTACAACCTAACGTGGCCCACTATCCCTAATTAGCTACCGGGGGCCTAACTAAGTCTACCTACTACCTGGGGGCTTCCTCCAAAACTGGGCCAACCAGCACTACTACCTCCTATGTAAGCCTCCCTACCTGGGGTATGTACTGCCTCCTATTACCTGGACCTAAAACCTCCCTACGGCCTACAACCATCTAATGGGATCTCAACCCTTAAAACACAATCTAAAAGGGGGGAATTCTCTTTTCCCTTCTCCTGGGACTGGAGCGGGGGAAGTTTGAAAGGGGAAGGACGTGAGGGAGGTGCTGGAAAAGTGAGGATTCTAAATATTTGTGTCCAAACTGCGGGGACGGTTTTGGGGAAAAGTCCACGGTGGTCTGACCAGATGCGAACAAAGGGGAAAGTCAACACTCACAAAGAAAAAGTCACCCGTGAGTCACAAGATGAAGCTTGTAATACTTATATGTCAGCGAGTTGTGACATGTTTGCCCAAATATATGTCACGTATGGTGGGGAAAAAATCTGTAGGCACCTGTGTACATGATATGTCCCAAATTTTGGCGGTAAAAATTGGTCTTTGTTTTCTGTTCCCTTTTTTGGTAATATATAGGGTATTATTCAGTCCTATTTGGTGGTAATTTGAAGTCATGTTTCCGGATAATCGGTCCCTATGTTAGTGTTATTTTTTAATGTGGTCTTGGTATAGTGGAATTTTTTTTGATAGCAGTATGATGGTGATCTCTATGGTGAGGTATTTGCTCCTTGTGACTACATGACTCAAGAGGTCTTGGTAAATGATCATGGTCGGGGAGGCGGGCCCCATCCAAAAGTTTGCTTTGGGGCCCAGGCTTCTCTAGTTACGCCCTTGAAAGGGGATAAAGGGCATCCTATTGAACTCTGTTAGTAATAGAAAATGGTTTGGATAGAGCCCCATTTGCTAGCACTCTCCCAGATGGAAAATAATAGAAGGTTCTGACTTCAGAAGTGTTTCTGCCCTGAAATTCAAAACTGTGAAAGGGTTTGAAAAATGAATTCCCAGTAGATCATCAATTGCTTTCTCAGCATTAAGAAATAAAAAAATGAGGAAGATCATTTCAGTGTATTAATGTCTAATATGGACTTAACATGGGAGATCCAAATTTTGGATTTCAATAAGGTCACCAGCCTTACCATAAATTTGCTTCTTTGAGTCTGCTAAGTTGGAGTTCGTAATAATGCATAAAGTAGGAGTATCAAGCCATTCTAGCATGTAGGAGACCTTTGTGAGTAACAGAAGAGGGAGAAGTTTTTGTTTACATTATAAAAGGAAAATTCAGTTAGTAAGCTCCTGTATACCTATCATGCACACTTTTATTTGCATTTCATAAATAGAACTCGTTAGGAGAAGAGGAAGTGTTAAAATTAAAAAAATAATTTACATGAGATCGAATAGTTGGGCGATATGTAGGATTGGAAAGTGTATAAAATTTGTTTTTTTTCCAAATGGAGAACATGACCATATAGGCTAATTGTAATTAAATAAAATTATGTGGATACACTATCTTAATAACAATTCTCCAAGTATGATTTATGTGAGGTTGAGTATCTTATAGTCAATTCAACGCATGGTAGGCAGCAGACCCGACTGGCCATACTTTTAACCAGGGCCTGTGCCTGGTGGGACTGCTAGTCAAAGCCCCTGCGAACCCTCGGGTGTGTGAGGTGATGAGGATGCGCTGATGATTTCCCCCAGTGGGCCCGAATACCGGCACTCAGCCCCCTTCGCCACAGAGCTGCTCGCTAAGGCAGTGCCAGGCATGGCTGAAACACACAGCCTGTGTGTCGAGCAGGTGCATGATGATCTCACACTGGCCACCCTGGAAAGAAGAAAAAGGAGGAAAGTGACAATGTGAGTTTTATATTAAATATGGGCTCCCTAACTACCTAAGGACTCCCTATCTACTATGGCTTCCTATCTACCTGTTAAGCTTCTATCTACCATGGCTGTTTTCTCTTCCTATGGGTTGTTTTATCTGCCTATGGCTGTCTATCTACCTAATTAATGGTTGAAACTACACACCTGCCTAATTACTGGGCGCCCCTTCTACCTGCCTATTGACCCAGTGCCCTGTCTATCTCTAATTACCGGGGCCACCCTGTCCTACCTACCTAATTTATGGGATATGCCTCTCGATCTACTTAATTACTGGAGGCTCTATCTATCTACCTAATTACTTGGGACTGTAAATACCTACCTAAATCCTGAAGAGTGCTCTGTTTTCTCCTAAGTACTCGGGGAGGCCCTTTTTACCTACTAACTACTGTGGAAGGCCCGCCTCTTGTCTAACAATTGGCGGGGCCTATGTACTACCTTCCTAATGGAGTGCCCGTTATATCTACCTATAAGGGACCTATACACCTATCAACTGTGGAGGCCCCTATACCTACCTACTCCCTCTGAGAGGGTTTTATAAGGGGACCTAAAGGGGAAATTATATCTTCCTACCTACTTTGGGGACCTTTATAATTATCTTTTCCCCTTAGGCACTTAAAACTCAACCCCCACTTTTTTAGGTACCCCTGTAACTGCTTGTTTTAAAACTTTAATTTTTAATCAAACCAAACCCATGGCAGCAATCAGTGCATTTTTTGGCTGTAGCAGGGTCGGGCAAACCCCCTCAGTTCAAACCGAGCAATCAGTTTTGGGAAGAAAGGTGGGTTTGAGTGCCTTTGAACGTGGCATGGTTTTGGTCCAAAGGGTGGTTGATATTTCAAAAATTTTGATCTCCGGGGGTTTTCACGCACAACCCCTCTAGGGTTTACAGAGAATGGTCCCCAAAAAAAAAAAAACCCATGACGGCAGTCCTGTGGGCGGAAATCCTTTTGATCCAGAGGTTCCAAAAGAAATGGGGAACTGGTTCGAGTTTTAAAAGAAAGGCAACAGTGGGCTCAAATAGCCACCCCTTACAACCCGGGAGGGAAAGAGCATCTCTGAACCACAGTACGGGGAACTTTGGGCAGATGGGGGACAGCCCGCAAAGAAACCCCCCGGGTGCCCCCTCCTTTTTAGCTTTGGGAAAAGGAAACCCGAGGCTCCATTTGGCCCCAAACTCCCTCGAAATTGGGGAAAACAAAAAGATTTGGAAAAACGTTCCCGGGCGGGTAGTCTCGATTTTCTGCTTTCGGGGCATTCGGGTGGGTAGGTCCAAAATTTTGGGGTCAACAACAAAAAAAACTGGGTCCAAACCTGCCTTTTAAACAACGGGTTAACGGGGGGTGGGGGTTCATGGTGTGGGGAATATTTTCTTTTGGGACTCTTTGGGCCCTTTTTGGAACCCATTGACATCGTTTCAAAACCTTTGGAAATTTTAAGCCACGAAAATTTAGGGGTTTTTGAAGGGAAAAGGGGGCCAAAACCCCTTACTAGCAGGTGAAAAAAATTAAAATGGGCCCGGGGGAATTTTATATAATTTAATTAGGGCTACCTAAGGGGGATTTTTTTCCCTTTACCTATTGAAGGGAATCTGAAAACTTATAAGGGGGCCCTTTTTTTTCCTGTATTCGGGGGTACCTATTCCCTATGGGGTTTTAAAGGGGTTTTAAAATTATTTAAAATACCTGGGGTGCTTGCTTACTCCCTAAGGGGGGCCAAACCTTTTTTACCTACCATTTCCTAAATTTTTTTTAAATTTTTTAAGGGTTTTGAGTCTAACATCCCTAAAAAAGCATCTACCAAGTTGTCTACTAAAAGGGTTTGGGGTTCCCCTTACGGGTTTTCAAAAGGGGGGCCCTAAATTTTGGGGGGGGGAGGCACATTTGCTTTTTTGGGATAAAATTTAACTTTTTGGGTGCCCCAAAAGGGGGGCACAAATTTATTTGGGGCTCTATGAATAATTTGTACGGGTTGGAATCGTTGGGGAAGTGCTGTAAAAAAAAAAAACCCTAGGATTTTTTTTTGGTTTTAAATTTTACAGGGACAAATAGGGGCCCGGGGAAAACCCGTAAATTGCTTTCTTTTTACAACTAAAAAAAAAAAGGGGAAGGGGAAAAAACCAAATTGAGAAGAAAACTCTCTAAAAGGGGAAGGGACTTTCCCCCGTGGGGGCCCTGATGTCGGGGGTTATTTTATTTTCTGTTTTGGGTCAGTGCTGTATTCACAGTCAGGTGATGCCCCCTGAGCAAATCTGCCCACTATGTGGCCCTCTATATGAAGACCCTTGTATAAAAAGCACCTTGGGAATTGTCCCTAAATTTTAATGGAGTTACACTTGCCCAAAAACCACTGTAATGATTTTTTATCTTTTGGCATTTTTTTCTTTCTTGCTCGTGTTAAAATTTGTTTTTTTTTTTTAAAGGAAAAGTTTTGGGGGTGTGCAAAAAAGGGGAAATTTTGGAGCGGAAAAATTGTATGGGGGTTTGGTGGGGGTTTTTGCCAGGGTTGTTTTTTATTCCAAATTTGGGCCCGGGGTTTGCAGCACCATAAATCCTAAAATCGATACCAGGGCCTTGGGACACTCGTTTTAAAAAAAGATGGGGGCATAAAAAAAAGTATGAACAATTTCGAAACCCCCAAAACCCACATAAATTTTCCCCTTGACAATTTTCGGGTTTTTTTTTAAAATTTTCTTTTAAAAAAAAGATAGCAAAAATGGTTGGGACAGAAACATTTGCTAGGGTTGCATAAAACGTTGTTCTCTACTTTAATGAGAATGTCAAAGGCACCGGGGGGGGGGGGTTTAAAAAAAAATTAAAAAGCTATTAATTTGGTTTGAATTGTTTTCTGATTAAAAACTAAAAGGGGGAAAAATTTTTTTTTTGAAAATCTAAGGGGAGGGGGCCCCAAACATGGGATCCTTTTTTCTTTCCAAAATAAAAGATCTCTTAAAGGGGCTAGTAAAAACCCTTTGGGCCATTGAGAACAAATATTTTAAACTCCAAAAATCAAGTACCCTTTCTTTTTGAAAAACCACTTCATAAACCCGTTAAACCCAAATCCTTTTTAAAGTGGAAAAAAAAAACCCAAACATTTTAAAAAAAACCAAAATCATGTTTTTTAAAAAACTGTGCAAACTCAGAAGTAAGGACAGCCAAAAAGGGGAAAAAATGGGAAATTCAGGAAATGACCTCCGGGGTAGTTATGACAAAAATAAGCCTTTTTTGGGTAACTATACTTTTTTTTAAAAAACCCAAAATAACATAACATTTTATGTTGAAGATATTCTGGAAATTTGCCCATGAAAGGAAACCCAAATTTAACTAAAACCTACTTTAAAAATAAAACCAGTGAAGTTTTTTGAAAAACAACATTCCTCATTTATTTGGTAGAGATTTGGGGTTTTAAAATTTTGATATACTCTATGAAAAATTTCTTGTTTGGAACGATAGAACAATTTTTTTAGCTATGTAATATGAAAATAAGTAAAAGTTACAGTTTGTGGGATTTCGGGTAGCTTCCCATTTTTTCCTGCATTTTCATGCCTTCCAAGTCAGCAAGCTTATGGGGGTTTCCCCTTGACTATTTTTTTTATTTTTTTATAGGGCTCAAAACGTATTATTTTTTAAATTTGTAAAATTTATATTTAAAAAAATTTTGCCTGTCCTCCCTATCCCAAAAAAAAGGGAAAAGAACCTCTCCTCCCCTCCATGCTCTGAAAAACCATGTGACATATTTTGATCACAGGGGCCTCTCCTGTTTTTGAACCCTGTCCCCACTTAAAAAAACACTCCCTACAGTGGGTGTGACCTGTAGAAAAAACTGCAATCACTCTTACCAGCCGGTATTTTGGAAAAAGAATAAAGTAATTACTTTAAAAGAGAAATTACGGGGGAGGGGGAAATTTGTTTGTTTAATTTTAAAAACCCTTCGGGATTTACTAAAAGAAATGGGTGCAGGGGACACCGTACGAACGGGGGGGTTGTATGCTGCTGCCCAGAAAAAATGCTGCAGCTTTTTACATTTCCTTAGTGACCATTGCCCTTTTGTTTTAAAAAGTACCCAAAATTAGGACGTCAGCAAAATTTTCTTTTTTTTTTAATCCAGATTTTCAAATAAGTGCAACGTTTCCGCTACAAAAAAGAACCTTCTCAGGATAAAAAAAGTATAAAAGGGAAAACCCAAATATAAAAAACATAAGGCATTCCCATAAGGTTTAGTAAACCCAATAAAAAAAATACACAATAATAAGTTCAACATATTTTAAATACTTTACATCACCTATCCAAATTTCCTGCGGGAAAAATGAAAAGGGATGTCAGGTCCCCATTTTCCCAATCTTTGGTTTTAAAAAGGGTTTTCCCACCTGAAAAATGAAAGCGGCACCAGGAATGTTTTGAAGTGAAAACCAGGTCCTCCCCCACTGCGAAATGTCCATCCAAGTTGCGATGTCCTTACACCATCATTTCCGAACATGAGTCATAGCTATCATCATTATCATGACACTTTTACAAGGTTTAACACTTTGTCAGTACCTTTTGAAACCCCAACAGTTATATTTTGGAGGGGGAAATCCTAGATTACAATGCAGTCTAAGAGTTTTTTGGAAAAAAATGCTTTGGGGAACTACTGGGAAATCCCCCCAAACAGGGAAAAATTCAAATTTCAATAAAATGGGGTCTTATGATTGTTTAATTTAAGAGGCAAAAAAAAAAAAAACACACAAGATAGTGAAATATCTTTACTTTTCAAAATAAATGCTTTTTCGTGTTTATGAGACTGTAAACTCCTTGATACCCCCCTTTTTAAATTTAATCTTTTCGTGTGGTTTCCCGGGTGGTTATACGATTCTACTAAAGGGCCCTTTTTTGCAGAAGAATTTGCAAATTTTTGTTTTTACATGGTTTTACGCTTTTTTCCTATTAATCAATAAAGCAATATAAATGGCTTAAGGTTTGAGAAGGTCTTTGTTGTACATTTGGTTTGCATCATGTCAAAAAAGATTGGGACATCCCCCGGTTAGAGGTGGAAAAAATTCCCTTTAAACAGGTTTTTCTCTAAAAGGAAAATGGTTTTCAAAATCTCCAGTAGCATCCAAGTGTTTAGGGTTTTTTTTTTGCTTAAACCCACTTTACAGAAGGGTTTAAAATGGTTTCCGAACCTATGCCACTCTGAAGACCGTTGAGCTTCGCTGATGTTGCGGTGTAGGGGCATCAATGTCCCCTTTTTTTGTGGGGAGGATGTGAAAAGTGTTAAGTTGAAGGGTAAAAAATGATGGTAAAGAAATTTACTGCCAGTGGTTTCCCGGGGTTTTCATCTGGCTGGGGCGATTGGGAGAACAAGTCTGTAACTGCCTTTTTTTGTCTGCAAGTAGACATCATTTTTTTCAGGGGGGTAAGGGGTGGCCCAAATATCGCAAAGGTTTTGGTATAATAAAGGGTTTCTAAGGACCCGAGATGCTGTTGTTTTTTTTAAGGGGATATGAAGGGGCTACAAGGGGAAAATTTTTCATAATACAAAATAAAAAATTTTAGAGCCTTTGGTCAACTAACCCAAACTGCTGTTTAGAAGTTTAAGAAATTTTTCATATTAAATAAAAAAGCAAGGGAGATCTCTCTGTGAAAATTCCCTTAAAAAAAAAAATTTGGGCAATATTTTTTCCCGGCCAGTAGATGTCGCATTTTGGGATTAATATGAACAAAGTCACAGTCAGGGCAAAACCCGAATTCATTTTTTATACCGTTTTAATATTGGACATACACCCAAAGCAGCTTAGTCCCCTTAAAGCAACTTTTAAAAAAACACAGCAAAAGCACGGGTTTGAGAAAATCCCCAAGGGATGCTTTTCTCAAACGAATTTTCAATGGTTTTTGGGGTTTGGAAAAAAATCTGAAAAAACCCACTAAAACTGTCCCCACAGGGTTTAATAAAAAATTTTGTTCAGTAGTGTCAATGAACGAATTTTTAACCAACGGCTTTTAGCTACCGACTTTCCAAAAAAACCCTTTAACATGCCCCAATCTTTAAAACCCGGTTTTTAAATTTTGCCAAAATTGTGCATTAAAAGGGTTTGGGGTTTGAGATGGGCCCAATTTCCAAAATTCGATTCGGTACTTCGCCAATTTTCCGACAAAAATTTTAAAATTTGGTTTCCCAATTACCTTTCCCCGAATCGCGTTTAAAAAACAGCTATTTCCAGGGTGCACAGAGCCTGCAGGGTGCTGTAGAACGTTGTGCCATGCTTAAATTTTGCAGAGGGGGCTTTTTTGGTTTATACAATTTTGTTTTTAGTATGACACGCAGATGGGCTGCCCCGGGTCTTAGAATCGCTTCACTATAAAATTCCCTGGGGACTTAAGAGGGGAAAAATGACCAAAAAAAAATCAAAACGGGAAAAAGTAGCCGATAAAGTCATGCCCGCGAAAGCGGAAAAAAAAAAAAGCGGAAGCTCGGGGGCAAAAAAAATTTGTGGGCAGGTGTGGGAGGTGACGGCGGGGAGCCACAGCGATGGGCGGGAGTGGGCCCCAATGACATTCTGGAGGTGGCAAAACACGAGGAAACCCCCAGAGTGGCCCCAATGACTGAGGGCGGGGGTCACGGCGGCGCAAATAAAGAGGTCCCGGCGTGGCCCCAATTTTTTTCATTCTGGAGGCGGCCAAAACAGTATTAGGCCCCAGGTGGCACAATTTATACAGTGTGGAGGGCACGACAGCAGCAGCATGAGAAAGGGGGTGGGACATTGACATTCTGGGGGCGGAAAACAGTATTGGGCCCCAGAGGGGACAAAAACACAGTGTGGGGGTCACGGTGGCAGCAGTTGAGATCAGGCAGTGGCACAATGACATTCTGGGGCCTAAACAGTTTAAAGGGCCCCAGAGTGGCACAATTTCCAAAAGTGGGGGGGTCACGGGGGAAAAAAAAAAAAAAAAAAACTATTAATATATTCTGGGGGGGGGGGAAAAAAAAAAAAAAAAATTTTTTAAAAGGGGGGGGGTTTTTTTTTTTTTTTTTTTTTTTTTGGGGTTTTTTTTTTTTTTTAAAGGGGTGAAGTTTTTTGGGTTTTTTGGAAATTTTAAAAGAAAGGGGTTTAGGGAAAATTTGGGAAAAATGAATTTGGGGGGGATTTTTAGTATTTTGGCCCAATGTCACAATCACAAAAGGTGGAAGGGCACGACAGCTCACATAGTTAAGGCCCGTGGGGACAATGAAAATTCTGGAGGTGGGAAAAAAAGGAGGAAGCCACAGAATGGCACAAAAGAAATGAGAGCGGGGGTCACGGGGCCAAACCAAACATGAGGTAGGAAATGGGACAATGACACAGTGGGAAGGGGCCGGAAGGGGCACCCGCAGCAGAAGAGGTCAAGGGGGTGGGACAATGACAATTTTGGAGGGGGGAAAACGGGGGAAGCCACAAGTTGGGCCCCAAAGGGGCCCGAAGAGCGGGGGTCATGGCGGCAGCAGCATGAGGGCAGGGAGTGGCACAAAGCAAATTTTGGAGGCGGCAAAACAGTATTAGGGCCCCAGAGTGGCACAATCACACATGTGGGGGTCACGGCGGCAGCATATGGGTCAGGGGGTGGGGCCCCAAAGACATTCTGGAGGCGGAAAACGTTTAGGCCACCGAGGCACAATACACAGTGTGGGGGGTCACGGCGGCAGCAGTAAAGGAAACAGGGGTGGCCAATTACATTTGGGGGCGGCTAAACTTTTTAGGCCCCAGAGTTGGGCCCAAACACACAGTGTGGAGGGCACCGGCAGCATATGAAACAGGCAGTGGACAATTTACCTTCTGGAGGCGGGAAAAAAAGTAAATTTTCACGGTGGTCCCGCGCCCCCCGCCCGGGGGGCGGGGGACACCCTTTCTGGGCACCCGCGGGCTCCCGCGG